>CM059576.1:8099536-8442447 GCA_030386875.1 Morinoia aosen
AGGGCACCATTTGGTATTGGGTTGTGTTAAATAAGATTAAATTAGATTATCTCAAAGTTGTAGATAAACTACGCTCGTAGCTCTGGTCTCTTCTGCGCATGTTAAACTTTGTTGCTCTAGGCTATAAAATGCCGCAGCAAAGAGAGGAAGGATGAAGGCACCATTAAGTAAGACAGTCTCGATGTTGTCTCTAGTCTGATGTTGGAGACAACCTGATGCTAAAGCCAGACTAGTAACAGTCGTTATAACAACAGTAATATGAGTAGACATATTAGAAAGTCAAAGCTAACACATACATAGCATATTGTACGACAGGATAAATTGCTAGTTCACGTAGCAGTAGGAAAGAATGACATTCTGCCTGTTTTTCTATTAAACAATGAAGTGAGATTTCTCTAAAATAGAGCCAGGGCTTAGCGGTAAATTGCTTATCCACGTGCCGGTACGAATCAACGCCATTTTATCTGTTTTGCGACCTTTTTAGAAAATGACTTATATGATGTGTAATGTTATAGTGCAATCAATTGTATTTATATATTTCTTATGAAAGATAAAAATCTATTCAAGCAGTTAAGTCGACTTCCCGAGTCTGCCACACACAACCTAACCAAACCAACCGTTAGCAACTGAGGGGAAAGTGTCAAGTCCCCTAACTGAACTTTACTTCACTACCTTAGATCATTTATGCCACACAAAAAGGAGGATAACACCATGTGTGTGGATGAGGGAACGTGGAATATATGCACATGGCGTGTCCGCACACCATGCAAATAGAAATAATTATTTGTAAAATAAGTTAATGAAACAAGATGGAAGTTGAAGAAAAAACCAATAGGCGCTAAAAAAATGGAGTGAACCTAAAATGAAAGTTGGTCTGATGAAAAGAGGACTTTTAAACGTTCAATATTATTCATTTAGACTTCACTAATTGCATGAATAAGACAAGTATTCGTACTGTGACTTTCGCCTTGCTTTTCATTTTAAAAGGAAATCCCCCATTTTACTTCAAGACAAAAAATGCCTAGCTTACTCGCGCCTCGGGACTTCACAAATCCCCCTGGGAGCGCTAATTCCCTGAGGGAACGTTACATTATTTGTCCATCTTGATTTCACCTTCTGCTAAGCTGCTAAGGTTTGGTTTAGTTTATTAGTTAGTTTAAAGACTCCCTATCCGCAGCAAATGCGATACAAAGTGAGGAAGGCATCATTTAGTGTTGCATCAAGGGAATGCGGAATCTATGCAGAAAGAGCATAGAAACAGTAAAATGAGGAAAAGGTTATGAAACAAAATAAAAGTTGAAGAAGAAAGTAGTAGGTGCTGAAAAACAGGACAGCAGTGAACTGAAAAAAGATGGTCCTTGACATAACAAAAACATTTTATTTCAACACAAAAAAAGCCTACCTAACTCAGCTTGGGCCCTCACATAATCCCCCTTGGAGCGGCAATTCCCATAGATACAAGTTGTATCCCCTGAGGGGTGATCTGTGTATGACTACCGCACGCCCACTTTGATCTTAACTCAACAACTGGGATCTACTCACTTAGTGTATTTGAACGATAAGATGCACTTGGCGTCTCTAGAACCGTAAGTTCAAGGAGGAGAATGTGCTGGCGGAAGGAGCATCACAACCAAGAAGCACAAAACACCACCACATCCCTCAGTAGTATACCAATACCATCACACTCTCCCCAGTATGCCCCCACATCCCCACCAGTATACCCCCACATCCCCACCAGTATACCCCCACATCCCCACCAGTATACCCCCACATCCCCACCAGTATACCCCTACATCCCCACCAGTATACCCCCACATCCCCACCAGTATACCCCTACATCCCCACCAGTATACCCCCCACATCCCCACCAGTATACCCCCACATCCCCACCAGTATACCCCTACATCCCCACCAGTATACCCCCACATCCCCACCAGTATACCTCCACATCCCCACCAGTATACCCCCACATCCCCACCAGTATACCTCCACATCCCCACCAGTATACCCCTACATTCAACCAGTATACCCCCACATCCCCACCAGTATACCCCCACATCCCCACCAGTATACCCCCACATCCCCACCAGTATACCCCTACATCCCCACCAGTATACCCCTACATCCCCACCAGTATACCCCCACATCCCCACCAGTATACCCCCACAACCACGGCAGGAGGCCTCATCAGGAGAACCACCACACCCCCAAGAGGACCCGACTTGCACCAGGTCCCCGAAGCTGTCGGCTATTTAAGGAAACAAACTTCCCCAGCAGGAGACCCATAACCTCAACCACTTTACCCCCCCAGTACACCCCCACGCCCCCAGCATTATCCCCACGCCCCCACCCGGCCTGTACCTGCGCCAGGTCCCCGAAGGCATCAGCGAGCTGGTGCTGAGTGCTGACCACGTGGTAGAAGTGGGAGGCGAGGGCGCGCGACAGCCGCAGCACCTGCGCGTACTTGCGCTGTGTGTCCCGCAGCGCCTCTATGGACGTCTCCAGCTCTGGGGGGGTTAGGTAACGTCCTCATGGTGGTTATGTTAGCTTGGGTTAGGTTAGGTTCGGGAGGTGAGGTTAGGTTAGGTTACGTGACGTCCTCATAGTGGTCACGTTAGGTTGGGTTAGAGGAGCTTAGTGGTTAGCGTCATGTAGGGCTTCTATGGACGTATCCAGCTCTGAAGGGAATTGGTAAACCATAACAAAGGCATTCCAGAGAGAGGAAGGATAGAGGAACCAGCATATCATGTAGAGCAACACAACATAAAGATTAGATTATATGTTAGTTTAAACCTCCCTAACCGCTACAAAAAATAGCGTATCAAAGAGAGGAGGCAGGAAGGCATCATTTGGTATGGAGATTATGAAACACAGAATCTATTCACAAGGTGCATAGAAACAGTAAGATGAGAAAGAAGTTCATGAAAAAAGATAAAAGTCAAAGAAGAACGTAGCAAATGCTGAAAAACAGGACAGTAGTGAACCAAAAATAAGATAGTCCGTACCATAACAAAAAACATTATTTCAACAAAAAGAAGGCCTACCTAACTCTCAGCTCAGGTCCTCACACATTTCTCCCTGAGAGCGTTAATTCCCATAGATACAATAGTTGTATCATCCTTAGGGGCACAACACAGGAACACAACACACAGACACACACAACACACAGCCACACACAACACAGCACCAGCACACACCAGCATCAACAGTCTGGCTGCACACACAACACAGACACGCCACACACAACACAACACAGCCATACACCACAACACACACAACACACCAGCATCAACAGTGCGGCTGCTCTTGCCGAGCCTCTCTGCCAGCAGTTGCTTGGTGCACTTGTAGGTGGAGACGCTCCAGGATCGGAGGTGCTCCATCTTGGAGGGCGCCGTGGTCGTGGTTGGAGCGGAGGACATCGTGGAGTTGGAGCGCTGGAGCCCAGAGGCTGGGGTGGAGGTAGGGCGGCCTCCGTTCTCCGTGGTGGGGGAGGCTGCAATGCATGGAGGTAGTGAGACGGAGGCGATATTGAAACTAGTCATTGAAACTGAGGTGGGTTCTGAAATAGGAAACAGAAGCGGGTATTGAAACAGAGATTATTGACACGGAGGTGGGTACTGAAATGAAAGACTGAAAAGGAGGCAGGTATCAATGTCCCATTTCTTTGCACACACAGACGTACACACCACACCACAACCCACCAGCATCAGCAAGGCCGGTGGGCGCAGAGACGGAGGCAGACATGGCGGTGGGCGCTGCACTGCCCCCAGTGGGCACCATCATGTTGGCGCCCGCTGCGCACGGTAGGTTACGTGTTAGTGGCTGCAGTGCAGGTGGTCCCCAGAGAGGAACAATAAAGGCACCATGTGACACCAGAGTCAATGTTAATTTAAGCCTCCCTAACCAAACAAAGACGTTCCCAAGAGAGGAAGGATAAAGGCGCCACGTAACATAGCAACACTAGTGAGACTAACTTAAAACCTTTACAAATTTTGATATGCAGCATTCTCCAGAAAGTTGTTTACACATTACAGGCCTCCAGTTCGTTTGCAGCAGCTGCGTCACTGCACAACTTACTGATGTATAGCGGTTAGGTCATCCCTTCATCATTATTGTGATTAGTTTTGGGTTGTTCATCACTTCATCCCTGATAGATTGAATACAAGTAATATTTGGCCACCCTTACCACAACAGAGATGCTCTCAAAGAGAGGAAAGGTGAAGGCATCATTTTAGTATAGAGTTCAGGGAATACGGGATCTGCACGAGGTGTATTCCCTGCACAGGATCCCATGCACACAGAAACAGTAAGTTGAGAAGGAAGGTTACAAAATAAGATAAAATTTGAAGAACGAATTGGGGGCTCAAGAACAAAACAGCAGTGAACCGATGAAAACGTGGTTCTTTAACGAAACAAAATATCTTTTATTTCAGCAAAATAAATGCCTACTTTACATTAAGCTCAAAACCTAGCATTTTCACATCATCACTATTGCAATGATGTTAACAAAAGGGAAGCAAAAAGGGGGACAATTTACTATGGGCCACGGGGAACGGGCATATATGCACAAGGTGTATCTGCACACCTTGTGCATAGCCACAGCAAGCCAGGAAGGAAGAGGAACAGAAGACAAAGAAGGCATGAAAACTGAGGAAAGCAAAGTGGGCACAAAGATAGAAGTTCTGTCTATAGTAGACGGGACCTAACAGTATTCTCGCTAGGGGTGCCAGTCCTCCAAACACGAGATAAGCTAATATAGGCCTACTGCCTACCCTAAAGGGGCCCATAGACGATCGATTTAATTGTCAATATCATTGACTCAATGTATTGATGAATTTTTTTTTTGCCCACTAAGTCAATTAATTGACGGTCGTCAATCATGCCCACAGACGATCAATGAAATTGTCAATATTCATTATTGTTAATTATTTGATAATAAAATTGATTGTCTATGGGCCGCTGAAGCCTACAGAAGGAGGACTGCTCCATATGCCTAAAGAGAGAAAAGATATATCCTTCAGTTACACCAAAAGCCACTACACCAAGGATGCCCCCAGCTGGTACAGACCTGTGGTGTAGGAGTGGGGGGAGCTGTAGTGGGGGAGGGAGTCGGGGGTGGTGTGGGGGGCGGAGGGGGGGCTGCCGAGGCTACGTCCTGCAATACAGAGAGGGGGTTAGTGCCCCCACAGGGAGGGATACCTATTAATATTACTAATTATTATTATTATTAATATTTAAGAAAGTTTTAGCCTCCCTTTACCACGACAAAGATGTTCAAAAAGAGAAAGGAGGAAGACTCTGCTATACAGTGAGGGGGTTAGTGCCCCCACAGGGGGATGCAATAAATATTAGTACCTAAATAATAGTGAAATGATGTTCTGACTACATGGAGGTTGAGTTTGGATTCTGTCTTCCCTCCTCTATAGCAGAGGGGACACAATGCAGCAACACAACCACACACCACATCACCAACCAGCATCAACACAACGCAACCACAATCCACATCACCAACCAGCATCAATACCAGCCAGCATCAACACAACCACATACTACCATCCAGCATCAACAGTGCAGGCAACTGCTGCTACCAAGCATACAGCACACACAACACGCAGCAATGCAACACACGACACAAGTTCAGTTCACAGCATGTACAAATATACACAGGCATACACAGGAAGAAATTAAGCCACTGCATCCCCCACAGCACATACAGTAGCTGTACAAAATTACTCTACATATATTCCCTAGGTCTCTAGTTACAGTATAGGTCATTGGTTTACAGAAGAGACATCAGAGGGCTGACCCATGTTGCAGTACAACGCTACAACACTCTCAAGTCTCTATTGTTCACATACTGCCCACATAAACTGACAGTGTTGGTGGCATTGTGTTGATTTGGCGGCATTGGGTTGCTTTGGCGGCATTGGGTTGCTTTGGCGGCATTGGGTTGCTTTGGCGGCATTGGGTTGCTTTGGCGGCATTGTGTTGCTTTGGCGGCATTGTGTTGCTTTGGCGGCATTGTGTTGCTTTGGCGGCATTGTGCTGCTTTGGCGGCATTGTGCTGCTTTGGCGGCATTGTGCTGCTTTGGCGGCATTGTGCTGCTTTGGCGGCATTGTGCTGCTTTGGCGGCATTGTGCTGCTTTGGCGGCATTGTGGTGGTTTGGCGGCATTGTGTTGGTTTGGCGGCATTGTGCTGCTTTGGCGGCATTGTGCTGCTTTGGCGGCATTGTGCTGCTTTGGCGGCATTGTGCTGCTTTGGCGGCATTGTGCTGCTTTGGCGGCATTGTGCTGCTTTGGCGGCATTGTGCTGCTTTGGCGGCATTGTGCTGCTTTGGCGGCATTGTGCTGCTTTGGCGGCATTGTGGTGGTTTGGCGGCATTGGGTTGGTTTGGCGGCATTGTGTTGGTTTGGCGGCATTGGGTTGGTTTGGCGGCATTGGGTTGGTTTGGCGGCACTGTGTTGGTTTGGCGGCATTGGGTTGGTTTGGCGGCATTGGGTTGGTTTGGCGGCATTGGGTTGGTTTGGCGGCATTGGGTTGGTTCGGCGGCACTGTGTTGGTTTGGCGGCATTGGGTTGGTTTGGCGGCATTGGGTTGGTTTGGCGGCATTGTGGTGGTTTGGCGGCATTGGGTTGGTTTGGCGGCACTGTGTTGGTTTGGCGGCATTGGGTTGGTTTGGCGGCATTGTGTTGGTTTGGCGGCATTGGGTTGGTTTGGCGGCATTGGGTTGGTTTGGCGGCATTGGGTTGGTTTGGCGGCATTGGGTTGGTTTGGCGGCATTGGGTTGGTTTGGCGGCATTGGGTTGGTTTGGCGGCATTGGGTTGGTTTGGCGGCATTAGGTTGGTTTGGCGGCATTGGGTTGGTTTGGCGGCACTGTGTTGGTTTGGCGGCACTGTGTTGGTTTGGCGGCATTGTGTTGGTTTGGCGGCACTGTGTTGGTTTGGCGGCATTGGGTTGGTTTGGCGGCACTGTGTTGGTTTGGCGGCATTTGGTTGGTTTGGCGGCATTGTGTTGGTTTGGCGGCATTGGGTTGGTTTGGCGGCATTGGGTTGGTTTGGCGGCATTGGGTTGGTTTGGCGGCATTGGGTTGGTTTGGCGGCACTGTGCTGGTTTGGCGGCACTGTGTTGGTTTGGCGGCACTGTGTTGGTTTGGCGGCACTGTGTTGGTTTGGCGGCACTGTGTTGGTTTGGCGGCATTGGGTTGGTTTGGCGGCATTGTGTTGGTTTGGCGGCATTGGGTTGGTTTGGCGGCACTGTGTTGGTTTGGCGGCATTGGGTTGGTTTGGCGGCATTGTGTTGGTTTGGCGGCATTGGGTTGGTTTGGCGGCATTGGGTTGGTTTGGCGGCATTGGGTTGGTTTGGCGGCACTGTGTTGGTTTGGCGGCACTGTGTTGGTTTGGCGGCATTGGGTTGGTTTGGCGGCATTGGGTTGGTTTGGCGGCATTGGGTTGGTTTGGCGGCATTGGGTTGGTTTGGCGGCATTGGGTTGGTTTGGCGGCATTGGGTTGGTTTGGCGGCATTGGGTTGGTTTGGCGGCATTGGGTTGGTTTGGCGGCATTGGGTTGGTTTGGCGGCATTGTGTTGGTTTGGCGGCACTGTGTTGGTTTGGCGGCACTGTGTTGGTTTGGCGGCACTGTGTTGGTTTGGCGGCATTGGGTTGGTTTGGCGGCACTGTGTTGGTTTGGCGGCATTGGGTTGGTTTGGCGGCATTGGGTTGGTTTGGCGGCACTGTGTTGGTTTGGCGGCATTGGGTTGGTTTGGCGGCACTGTGTTGGTTTGGCGGCATTGGGTTGGTTTGGCGGCATTGGGTTGGTTTGGCGGCATTGTGTTGGTTTGGCGGCATTGGGTTGGTTTGGCGGCATTGTGTTGGTTTGGCGGCACTGTGTTGGTTTGGCGGCATTGTGTTGGTTTGGCGGCACTGTGTTGGTTTGGCGGCATTGGGTTGGTTTGGCGGCATTGGGTTGGTTTGGCGGCACTGTGTTGGTTTGGCGGCACTGTGTTGGTTTGGCGGCACTGTGTTGGTTTGGCGGCACTGTGTTGGTTTGGCGGCATTGGGTTGGTTTGGCGGCATTGGGTTGGTTTGGCGGCACTGTGTTGGTTTGGCGGCATTGTGTTGGTTTGGCGGCACTGTGTTGGTTTGGCGGCATTGGGTTGGTTTGGCGGCATTGGGTTGGTTTGGCGGCACTGTGTTGGTTTGGCGGCATTGTGTTGGTTTGGCGGCACTGTGTTGGTTTGGCGGCATTGTGTTGGTTTGGCGGCATTGTGTTGGTTTGGCGGCACTGTGTTGGTTTGGCGGCACTGTGTTGGTTTGGCGGCACTGTGTTGGTTTGGCGGCACTGTGTTGGTTTGGCGGCACTGTGTTGGTTTGGCGGCACTGTGTTGGTTTGGCGGCATTGGGTTGGTTTGGCGGCATTGGGTTGGTTTGGCGGCATTGGGTTGGTTTGGCGGCACTGTGTTGGTTTGGCGGCACTGTGTTGGTTTGGCGGCACTGTGTTGGTTTGGCGGCATTGGGTTGGTTTGGCGGCATTGGGTTGGTTTGGCGGCACTGTGTTGGTTTGGCGGCACTGTGTTGGTTTGGCGGCACTGTGTTGGTTTGGCGGCATTGGGTTGGTTTGGCGGCATTGGGTTGGTTTGGCGGCATTGGGTTGGTTTGGCGGCACTGTGTTGGTTTGGCGGCACTGTGTTGGTTTGGCGGCACTGTGTTGGTTTGGCGGCATTGGGTTGGTTTGGCGGCACTGTGTTGGTTTGGCGGCATTGGGTTGGTTTGGCGGCACTGTGTTGGTTTGGCGGCATTGGGTTGGTTTGGCGGCATTGGGTTGGTTTGGCGGCACTGTGTTGGTTTGGCGGCACTGTGTTGGTTTGGCGGCACTGTGTTGGTTTGGCGGCATTGGGTTGGTTTGGCGGCATTGGGTTGGTTTGGCGGCACTGTGTTGGTTTGGCGGCACTGTGTTGGTTTGGCGGCACTGTGTTGGTTTGGCGGCACTGTGTTGGTTTGGCGGCACTGTGTTGGTTTGGCGGCATTGGGTTGGTTTGGCGGCACTGTGTTGGTTTGGCGGCACTGTGTTGGTTTGGCGGCACTGTGTTGGTTTGGCGGCACTGTGTTGGTTTGGCGGCACTGTGTTGGTTTGGCGGCATTGGGTTGGTTTGGCGGCATTGGGTTGGTTTGGCGGCACTGTGTTGGTTTGGCGGCATTGGGTTGGTTTGGCGGCACTGTGTTGGTTTGGCGGCACTGTGTTGGTTTGGCGGCACTGTGTTGGTTTGGCGGCACTGTGTTGGTTTGGCGGCACTGTGTTGGTTTGGCGGCACTGTGTTGGTTTGGCGGCACTGTGTTGGTTTGGCGGCACTGTGTTGGTGTGGCGGCACTGTGTTGGTTTGGCGGCACTGTGTTGGTTTGGCGGCACTGTGTTGGTTTGGCGGCACTGTGTTGGTTTGGCGGCACTGTGTTGGTTTGGCGGCACTGTGTTGGTTTGGCGGCACTGTGTTGGTTTGGCGGCATTGGGTTGGTTTGGCGGCACTGTGTTGGTTTGGCGGCACTGTGTTGGTTTGGCGGCATTGGGTTGGTTTGGCGGCATTGGGTTGGTTTGGCGGCACTGTGTTGGTTTGGCGGCACTGTGTTGGTTTGGCGGCACTGTGTTGGTTTGGCGGCACTGTGTTGGTTTGGCGGCACTGTGTTGGTTTGGCGGCACTGTGTTGGTTTGGCGGCATTGGGTTGGTTTGGCGGCATTGTGTTGGTTTGGCGGCACTGTGTTGGTTTGGCGGCATTGTGTTGGTTTGGCGGCACTGTGTTGGTTTGGCGGCACTGTGTTGGTTTGGCGGCACTGTGTTGGTTTGGCGGCACTGTGTTGGTTTGGCGGCACTGTGTTGGTTTGGCGGCACTGTGTTGGTTTGGCGGCATTGGGTTGGTTTGGCGGCACTGTGTTGGTTTGGCGGCACTGTGTTGGTTTGGCGGCATTGGGTTGGTTTGGCGGCACTGTGTTGGTTTGGCGGCACTGTGTTGGTTTGGCGGCATTGGGTTGGTTTGGCGGCACTGTGTTGGTTTGGCGGCACTGTGTTGGTTTGGCGGCATTGGGTTGGTTTGGCGGCATTGGGTTGGTTTGGCGGCACTGTGTTGGTTTGGCGGCACTGTGTTGGTTTGGCGGCACTGTGTTGGTTTGGCGGCACTGTGTTGGTTTGGCGGCATTGGGTTGGTTTGGCGGCATTGTGTTGGTTTGGCGGCACTGTGTTGGTTTGGCGGCATTGGGTTGGTTTGGCGGCATTGGGTTGGTTTGGCGGCATTGGGTTGGTTTGGCGGCATTGGGTTGGTTTGGCGGCACTGTGTTGGTTTGGCGGCATTGGGTTGGTTTGGCGGCATTGTGTTGGTTTGGCGGCATTGGGTTGGTTTGGCGGCATTGGGTTGGTTTGGCGGCATTGTGTTGGTTTGGCGGCATTGTGTTGGTTTGGCGGCATTGTGTTGGTTTGGCGGCACTGTGTTGGTTTGGCGGCACTGTGTTGGTTTGGCGGCACTGTGTTGGTTTGGCGGCACTGTGTTGGTGTGGCGGCACTGTGTTGGTGTGGCGGCACTGTGTTGGTGTGGCGGCACTGTGTTGGTTTGGCAGCACTGTGTTGGTTTGGCGGCACTGTGTTGGTTTGGCGGCACTGTGTTGGTGTGGCGGCACTGTGTTGGTTTGGCGGCACTGTGTTGGTGTGGCGGCACTGTGTTGGTGTGGCGGCACTGTGTTGGTGTGGCGGCACTGTGTTGGTTTGGCGGCACTGTGTTGGTGTGGCGGCACTGTG
This sequence comes from Morinoia aosen, assembly GCA_030386875.1. NCBI lineage: Eukaryota > Metazoa > Arthropoda > Malacostraca > Amphipoda > Talitridae > Morinoia > Morinoia aosen. The sequence continues at coordinate 8,110,313 of CM059576.1, forward strand.
TTGGTGTGGCGGCACTGTGTTGGTGTGGCGGCACTGTGTTGGTGTGGCGGCACTGTGTTGGTTTGGCGGCACTGTGTTGGTGTGGCGGCACTGTGTTGGTGTGGCGGCACTGTGTTGGTGTGGCGGCACTGTGTTGGTGTGGCGGCACTGTGTTGGTTTGGCGGCACTGTGTTGGTGTGGCGGCACTGTGTTGGTGTGGCGGCACTGTGTTGGTGTGGCGGCACTGTGTTGGTGTGGCGGCACTGTGTTGGTTTGGCGGCACTGTGTTGGTGTGGCGGCACTGTGTTGGTGTGGCGGCACTGTGTTGGTGTGGCGGCACTGTGTTGGTGTGGCGGCACTGTGTTGGTGTGGCGGCACTGTGTTGGTTTGGCGGCACTGTGTTGGTGTGGCGGCACTGTGTTGGTGTGGCGGCACTGTGTTGGTGTGGCGGCACTGTGTTGGTGTGGCGGCACTGTGTTGGTTTGGCGGCACTGTGTTGGTGTGGCGGCACTGTGTTGGTGTGGCGGCACTGTGTTGGTGTGGCGGCACTGTGTTGGTGTGGCGGCACTGTGTTGGTGTGGCGGCACTGTGTTGGTTTGGCAGCACTGTGTTGGTGTGGCGGCACTGTGTTGGTGTGGCGGCACTGTGTTGGTGTGGCGGCACTGTGTTGGTTTGGCGGCACTGTGTTGGTTTGGCGGCACTGTGTTGGTTTGGCGGCACTGTGTTGGTGTGGCGGCACTGTGTTGGTGTGGCGGCACTGTGTTGGTGTGGCGGCACTGTGTTGGTTTGGCAGCACTGTGTTGGTTTGGCGGCACTGTGTTGGTTTGGCGGCATTGGGTTGGTTTGGCGGCATTGGGTTGGTTTGGCGGCATTGGGTTGGTTTGGCGGCATTGGGTTGGTTTGGCGGCACTGTGTTGGTTTGGCGGCATTGGGTTGGTTTGGCGGCATTGTGTTGGTTTGGCGGCATTGGGTTGGTTTGGCGGCACTGTGTTGGTTTGGCGGCATTGGGTTGGTTTGGCGGCATTGGGTTGGTTTGGCGGCATTGTGTTGGTTTGGCGGCATTGTGTTGGTTTGGCGGCATTGTGTTGGTTTGGCGGCCCTGTGTTGGTTTGGCGGCACTGTGTTGGTTTGGCGGCACTGTGTTGGTTTGGCGGCACTGTGTTGGTGTGGCGGCACTGTGTTGGTGTGGCGGCACTGTGTTGGTTTGGCAGCACTGTGTTGGTTTGGCGGCACTGTGTTGGTTTGGCGGCACTGTGTTGGTTTGGCAGCACTGTGTTGTTTCGGCGGCACTGTGTTGATTTGGCGGCACTGTGTTGATTTGGCGGCACTGTGTTGATTTGGCGGCATTGTGTTGATTTGGCGGCATTGTGTTGATTTGGCGGCATTGTGTTGATTTGGCGGCATTGTGTTGATTTGGCGGCATTGTGTTGATTTGGTGGCATTGAGTTGATTTGGTGGCATTGAGTTGATTTGGTGGCATTGTGTGGATTGATTTGATATTGTTGATATTGTGTTGATTTATAAATGATTCTGTTGAAGGCATTGAGAAGAATGAGATCAAAGGAACTGGCCTCACAACCCCTTGATACAAGACGTGGAGTCAAGACACAGGAAACTAATCTCCAAAGTACAAATACAAGATGTAAACAAACACGAGCCCAGTCGTCATGTGAGTGCCCTGGCTTGCTGGCCACCTTCAGAGCTTTGGGCACCTCAGACTGTGAAGCAACACAGCTTTGGGCACCTCAGACTGTGAGGCAACACAGCTTTGGGCACCTCAGACTGTGAGGCAACACAGCTTTGGGCACCTCAGACTATGAGGCAACACAGCTTTGGGCACCTCAGACTGTGAGGCAACACAGCTTTGGGCACCTCAGACTGTGAGGCAACACAGCTTTGGGCACCTCAGACTGTGAGGCAACACAGCTTTGGGCACCTCAGACTGTGAGGCAACACAGCTTTGAGCACCTCAGACTGTGAGGCAACACAGCTTTGGGCACATCAGACTATGAGGCAACACAGCTTTGGGCACCTCAGACTGTGAGGCAACACAGCTTTGAGCACCTCAGACTGTGAGGCAACAAAGCTTTGGGCACCTCAGACTGTGAGGCAACACAGCTTTGGGCACCTCAGACTGTGAGGCAACACAGCTTTGGGCACCTCAGACTGTGAGGCAACACAGCTTTGGGCACCTCAGACTGTGAGGCAACACAGCTTTGGGCACCTCAGACTGTGAGGCAACACAGCTTTGGGCACCTCAGACTGTGAGGCAACACAGCTTTGGGCACCTCAGACTGTGAGGCAACACAGCTTTGGGCACCTCAGACTGTGAGGCAACACAGCTTTGGGCACCTCAGACTGTGAGGCAACACAGCTTTGGGCACCTCAGACTGTGAGGCAACAAAGATTTATGCACAGGAGTGCAAGATTCAGCTACCTCAAGAAGTTCACAAGAAGTATTCATGTAAAACAAGTACACAAGCTTTACAAGCCCACCCGAGCTTCAAAAAAGGCCACAAATTAGCAAAGAAGCCACAAAGAGGGCTAACACCTGAAGCAGGCAAGACTACCCTGCATCATCACCACTCACTATCTGCAAGATCATTACTGTCTGCGCCATCACCACCAGCACATCACAACTCACCAAACCCGAGCGCTGCAGGAGCCGAGGGGTTGTACGTCAGGGATGACCCGTTCACGTCTGCACACACAGCCACAGTTACTGACACGTTCATATGGGGACATGAATGATGAACTGCAACAGTCTGACCACAACTAAGGTTTCTTAACCCTTATCTGCCCAAATTCTTTACTCGTATTCCCAACATCACAACTACTATCACTAGACTGACACTGGCATCAGGTCATCACCAACAGCAGACTGTGTTCTGCCGGCCAGCAGACGGCTTCAAGAATTACATTAGGGCACAAATTTGACAAGAAATAAATTGTGTACAGTGTGCCATGTATGGTGTGCACGGCAGTTGAGAGTAAAGAGACAACACAGATGGTATTTATATGAGAACATAAATAATGAACTGTAATCTTCTGGGCACAACAAGGGCTGCTAAGGAGAATAAAAGCGAATGAAAACGTGCAGTAGCAAGATGTTTTTACCATGCTATCATCATCAGTTCTAGAAAAAATCAAAACTCTAGGCATATATCTTTTTGGATTGCATTCTCTTTGCCTTGTGACATCACCTCTATGCTAGTCAGGGGACTAACTGAACTAAATTCTAACTAACTGAAGCCATGCTACAAGTAGGGTGGCTTTACACTAACCTATCCTACTTTCAGTTAGAACAGGTTTAACTGAAAGGTCTCGCACAGCTGACATATGAGATTCAAGGCAGCATATGATCAAAATGTTGTTGCACCACCATGCTGCTTTTCAACTATACAACCGTGCTCCTCCAATACCATCCAGTTATACCACCATGCCGTGCAGCTATACCACCATGGACTATAGCATGATGCTACTTTTACCATGCAGCTATACTACCATGCTGCTCTTCTACTATGCAGCTACACCACCATGCTGCTCTTTTGCCATCAAGCTATACAAACCAGCATGCCATGCAGCTATATCATCATGTAATGAGCTCAATGTATTCTCAAGATGTGCATCATTTTAGCAAAGAGAAGTATCTCAATGCCACAATTTATAAAACACCAGGATTTTCATAAAATAGCGCACAAAGCAGAAGTCTACCTGAGAAAAACACTCATAAAATTAACAACAAAACTTTGTGGTTGTTATTCCTAATGTTCTTCAAGCTTTTATGCTGTGGTTTGACATATGGCAAAGTTTTATACAAACTTGGGGCACTCTTGAAACTTCAAAAATGCTTACTGTTGTAAAAGGACGTCAAAACCTAGCTGCTGGAAATGAGGTTAGCTCATAGGGGAATTGACGCTCCCCCAGCTCCAAGTCAGTTCCGTGCAGCTTTCAATGCGTCACACTTGATTTTTCCTTGGTGACTGCTGGATCGAGCAGCTCGTAGTAAATTATTTATTGAGTGCCCTCCATCACTTGTACTCCGTGTTTTGCAGATTGAGCAGGCCATGTATTAAGCTCAGTGTATTGTAAAAGGTTAAATCGCGTCGGCGTTTTCATTTCATGGTGAGTGGATTGTGGAAAGGTGAAATTCTAAATGATATATGAAACTTAAGTGGTATATTGTAATAAAAATGGTTTTTAAACATGCCTGTTGTATACGTTTGTTATGAGTTGTTCTAGCCAACTGCGGTCGATTTTTGTTGTATAAATTGTGTCATTGAGTGATTAGATTATTATATTAAGGTTAATTGTTTTCAGAGAGCTCCGAGAGCTTGTACCCGTACCCCGGTTGTGTGGACTTTGGTTTGTTATTTACTATTCCTTGTTTTAATCTATTTTTATACCTCCTATTATGATTTTGAAATAAAGTTGACTAAATAATTAGCCTAGCAAAATCATTGGAGGCATGGGATGGCTATAAGGGGAGTTGGGAGGCCATCATTATTATGCTTGTACCCTAGCAAACTTTCCCTCATGAAACATATCCTAGTAGGTGACGTACCATTACACTGTCATGAGTTATAGTGAAGTTCAATATTTAACTCAAATTAAAGATCAAGAGTTCTTAAAAATTCATAAAAACAAAACATTAATTGGGCATAATGAATGTCATTAATTTTAAAAGTTGTTAAAAATTCATAAATACCAAAGATGAATTAGGCATATTGAATATTATTAATTTTAAAAGTTGTTAAAAAAAATTTCAAAGGAGCGACTGATGGGTGGCATCACAAGCAGCAGTCACCACTCTGACTGTGGCAGGCAAACCTGAACTTTAATATTCCACTCATATTCAAACCAAATTGCACTGAACAATTTGGAAATATCAAACACAAACTCTATTGTGCCTTCATTTAGTTTTCACTAGGTATGTATGAAATTTGAGTCTGTGACTACTGGTTGGTCAGCAGCATTGAGAAAATTGCCTCTGTGTACCACCATTGGCCCACGTGGCAGTCAAAGTGTTAAGCTAGGCAAATGAATTAGAGAGAAGGCAGAAATACCTGGAGTTGCGGCAGAGACGAGATCATGCAGGCCAGACGAGACACCCACGACTACACAGCCAAACTCAAAGTGATGCTATATGCAAATAATATTGGTAGAAATTACATGCAAATTGTAGGTAAAAAATTAATAATAACTGCATCAAACTGAAATGACACATTCAAATAAAATAATCAGAAAGTTAATATCAAATTCTAGATCAAAAATTTGTAGTAACTGCCCCAGCAAAACTGAAATGACAGCATTCAAATAAAATTATTAGAATATTAATTTTCAAATTCTACGTGAAACTAAAATTCAAATTAAATTATTATGAAATTAATTTCAAATCACACAAATAATTATTAACAATGGCTCCGAAAAAAAAAAATGAAACAAGACAAGAATGATCAAAGGAAATTAAGTTGCACTGAGAAATAATGTTAATCTTGCAAAATTCTAGGAAAAGAATATCTATAATGTTATGATTGTGTGAGTAAAAGAAGTTAACTTATAAGAGAACAAATCTTCCCCACACATGACAACATAGAGAATAACATATCTTCCACACAAGCAACCATGATGAGTGATATAAAAAACTTAACCTTGAAGATCATAACACAAAAATTAAGTAAATGTTAATATAAGGATAGGCAGGCATTCAGAAATGACCAACAAATAGGTACTTGACCCCACAGCAAGGCATCCAATCCATCCATGAATGTCATATGTTTCAAATCTCACATAACCACAAAATTTTGTGAGGTCCTGAACAAAACATCACAGTAATTTCTCTCAAATTACCACAAATAAAACTCAGCATATGTGAAATTTTCATTGCAGAATTCAGAAAACAAAACATAGGGAGTGTTTTCCTAACGTCCATCAGTAAGGATGGTAGTTGACATGGACTAATCATACAATCATCTATACTAAAACAAAAGCCCCATCCGTCTATCTGTCCACAGCCAGCCATAAGTGTTTGATATGCGTATCTGAGATACAAGCTTGGCCTCATCAAATCTTAAAGGATTGATTTTTTATTTCTTACGGCCTTTCTTTCATATTGGCTTCTTTCTTTGGTAAATGTGTAGCATTAGTGTAATCAATTTTCCACTTTTTGGTGTCAAATCATAGTTAATTAGATCAAAATAAACAAGTTTTCTTCTATGCACTTTCCGTCGAAAATGCATACTTCATGAGTTATAGCGGTAAATAAGTTACTGCAACTCCAGTGTTGGAAGCGGAAAGAAATTTGTCTATCCCGTGGTAGGGCATCACTACAATGAAGTCTCGCTTCCAGCGATCGTCATCAAAGACGAAACCAAACCTACCATTATACCTTGTTAAATACTCATTTGACGAAAAAAGTGTATAGAAGAAAAGTTGTTTATTTCGACCTTATTACCATGATTCAAGCAACAAAAATTCAAAAATCGGTGAGTAGCTGTTTATTTGAGCGCATTCGTCATCAAAGACGAAACTAAACCTACCGCCATAACTCATTAAATACTCATTTCAGACGGAAAGTGCATAAAAGAAAAATTCTTTATTTAGATCAGTCAATGTTTATTTTTTCTTTGGCAGGGAAATTAAAGATGTCGGTGCTGATAATCACTAAATGAGCACATTTAATAACCTTTTACATGAATGACATTATGCTCACTGATGCGTTATTTTCGAATTATTGAACTTTGAAGTTGGCACAGGCGCGCGCCGTAATTTTGTTAATAAGGGTAGTTAACCCGCCTATTACAAACGTAAAGAGGTTGAGTCGTGTGGGGGAGGCACAGTTCTTCTAGTGAAAATTATAAATAAAGCTTCTAGCCCACCCATTAGGGTGACGACCGCAATCTTGTTTACATTGGGTCTTAGATGGCGACCACCATGGGCGCCGCCATCTTGGACCTGATGTCAACAAGATTGCGGTCGTCACCGTAATGGGTGGGTTAGAAGCTTTATTTATAATTTTCACTAGAAGAACTGTGCCTCCCCCTTACGACCCAACCTCTTTACGTTTGTAATAGCTTCCGTTATTAATTAAATTCCGTTTCACGCGCTCGCTTCCTTTGGCGCAAAGGCCAACTTCAAAGTTAAATTATTCAAAAAAAACGCATCAGCGAGCATAATGTCATTCCTGTAAAAGGTTTTTAAATGTGCTCATTTAGTGATTATCAGCACCGGCATCTTTAATTTCCCTGCCGAAGAAAAAATAAACATTGACCTTTAGATCTAATTAATTACCTATATCTAGGCACGAAAAAGTGGAAAATCAACTACTGACCAACGCTACATATTTACCAAAAAATCTAAAAGGCCAGAGATAAAATGCATCAATTTTTCATGCTTAAAATTATGCATTTGTTTGCATGAATAGTTACAGTCTGAAAAGAATTTTAAAAATGGGAACAAGTCTCGCTGAGCGGCGAAAATATCGATTATACCTGGAATTTGATGCTGATTCCGAATCTGCAATTTGTTTTGACCACTCTCAATTTTTTCGATTTTTTGTGATTTTTTTTAAATTTTAAATTATTATACATTTTTAATGTTTTTTTTTGGCCTGCACCACCTCATGATCCGAACTCTGCCATTCTCGACCCAACATGGTCAGACCGTGCCTTGAAGACCTGAGTACCGGATAGGGCCGGGTTCCACCCAACCTGTACGGACATGGCATTCTTTGGGCACCACCTCAGTTGTTGCTAGCCGTCTTTCCAAAAAAAAAAAATAAAAAAATAGAAAAAATCAAGAACGGTTAAAACAAAGGTCAATATTGAATATAATGTTGTCAACGAATTTCATAATTTCGTAGGTATAGATAGGTAATATAGTCGATTTTAAGACGTTTTACATGAATGACAATGTGCCCGGAAATTCTTATTTTTGGAGATATTTAACTTTGAAGTTATAGGAACGTCGTTTATAAAATTGAACAAACGGCGAGGTAAATAAGCAGAAATCCGGCTCTGACGTAACGATAGGTAGGGTTAGGTTTGGTAAAGTTAATTTAGTTAAGTATCCTAACCTAAGTAAGCCTAAAATATCTTAATTTAACTCAACCCTACCAAGGCCGATGACTCCCGCCAAAAAACTTGGCGTGGTCCGCGTCCGCAAAACGCCGGAAGAGCCATATCGAAACTGCCGTTAATGCTATTCTTTCCTGGCGTTGTTTATCCTATATCTCCTAAACTAAGCATTTCCAGGCATATTGTCATTCGTGTAAAACGTCTTAAAATCGACTATATTACCTATCTATACCTACGAAATTATGAAATTCGTTGACAACATTATATTCAATATTGACCAAAACAAATTGCATATCGAGAACCAGCATCAAATTCCAGTTATAATCGATATTTTCATTCTCGCTGAGCGGCTTCGCTGCTCTGCGAGACTTAAGCCTGAAAATGATACAAAGAAACTTAACTAACTTAATAAATTATTCAACCTAACATTCAAATATTTAAAATCAGTACTATCAACTAAAAACTTAGGAATATTGATAAAAATTTCAGTAAATCTGAAGGAGATGACAGTTGTCAATTTTTCACTTCTTGGTGCCTGAACCTAATTAATTGAATCAAAACAAACAAGTTTTCTTCTATTCTTTTTTCGTCTCAAATGAGTATTTTACGATTTATAGCGGTAAGTTTAGTTTCGTCTTTGATGACGAATGCGCTCGAATAAACAGCTACTCATCGATTTTCGAATTTTTGTTGCTTGAAACATGGGAATAACATCGAAATAAACAACTTTTATTCTATACACTTTTTTGTCAAATGAGTATTTAACGAGGTATAGCGGTAGGTTTGGTTTCGTCTTTCAAGACAGAGCGCTGGAAGCGAGACGCCATTGCAGTATTGCCATACAACTCAATCAAAGAATTTCTTTCCGCTTCAAAGACTGGAGTTGCGGTAAGTCATTTACCGCTATAACTAATAAAATACTCATTTGAGACAAAAAGTGCATAGAAGAAAACTTGTTTATTTCGATCTAATTAACTATGCTAAGGCATTGAAATTTAAAAAATCGACAACTGTCATCTCCTTCAGATTTACCAAAATTTCTTCAGTGCATAATAAAGGTCTCAGTCTATGCTGCTGTAGATGGAAAATATTTGATCAACACCCAAGTGACATAGAGATGCAGCAGGCAGGGCATCCTACCTCCTGCACTGAGGTCTCCTTCCATGCCGCCTCTCTGCGGGCACCTCCAGACGACCCCGTCTCACTGTATTGTTGTGGCACCCAACACTATTATTGTGTTACACCCAACACTATGATTGTATCACACCCAACACTATCCTACTCTATTTATTACTGTGTTGCATCCAACACTGTGTTATTGTGTTGCACCAAATACTATATTATTGTGCAACACCCAACACTTAATAGTTTTCCCTTTCTTTTGCTGTATTAGTAACACCCGACAATATATTATGGTGTTACACCCACAGCTATCGCCGGTTCAACATCAAGCCGAAAATTATAATTATACGAATAAATTAGAAATTGAATGCTGATTTTGGGTGGAGCTCGTATAAAGAATTAGGCTGATATTTAATCTATGGAAGTATTTAAATAGGTCACGCTGCGTATTCGCTTGAATATTCACTGGTTTTATAGTGAACAACTTGTCAGGAAGGTTGCTAATTTTAAAACTTAGGTATGTGTTTCAAGTGAAGGTTTTTTTTATAGTGGAATCACACAAATTACTAGTCAATCCTTCGATCAATTTTCATCTTATTGCATACAGGAGAGCTTGCAATAACGAGCCGCAAGTGTGGCTGTGACACGCATCTGCGTGGTCACGTCAATACTCTTCGATTTCCAAGGTATCAGGCCATTTCTTGATTTATTTGATAAATTTAATAAATTCGAGAAATTCATTTACCACAAGAATAAGATTTTTTAAATAGGATGATATATTATAACTGATATTTAAAAGCTAAAAATACCATTACTGGTTGCCAGACAAATGATGACGCTTCTATGACAATCTATCAGGATTTGAACCAATTCAGAAGCAACATGGATAATACCTTAGCACATTCACATAAATCTACAGAAATTATTTATGTACAAAGAACAAAATACAATTTATCAATATCAAGAAGAGAGTTAATGCAGTTTGCAGTTCGACAGTATACACGGGTAATGTGTTTGATTATAGGTTGCACACGTATACATATTCCCGCGTATACGTACATATACCCCTCCTTACACAAAGACACTTTCATATACACCTATAGTCATGTTACGAGTACTGTGAGTTGAGTTTCACACAACGCATTACTGATAATGAGGCCTCAGCGATCATATTTATTTGATTTCTCTTAATTCACATTGACATCCTATCAATCTTTGCTTGTATGCGTTTGGTTAGTGATTAAAAACAAATAAATTAGAAAAACAGTTAATTGCCAATAAAGTACATACATCAAATGTAAAACAGCAAGTTTTAAAATATCTACTCCAAGATCCTTAGTTGATATTCACACATGGGTATCGTAATACCAATGTCAACAGTCGAAAACAAATGACCGAGAGAAGAAAAGCATTCCCTTCCTTGCATTAATCTGATCGTGTGAGATTATAGTGGATTTCTAGGAAACTACATAAATAAATGGGAGCATTCTAAACGTCGTAAAATTTGGAAATTTAGGGTTTTATTCCAGCAAAAAAAAAAAACGTTTCGAGATATAGCTTTTGAGTAATATTGAACTGTATGATAGGCTTATTACTCGTCGAATAGTCATACATGCTAATTCACAGTTCCAGTTGAGACTCTTGTTTGCTTTTACTATTTTGTACATAAAAGTTTCTAGAAAAAAACTGTATTAATTGTACATTAGCAGAACTTTAAGGTTCTCGAAAATAAAACATAAGATGGAATCCCTAAGCTACGCGCAGTATTCTAACACGAAAATAAAACCTATAATAATTTTTTCTGTGAATATTCGGTGAAATTTATGTTTTTTGGGACATGTCGAACCTTAATGCAGTAATAATAAAAAAGAGGCACAGTTTATTTATAAAAAAGTTAATACATGTGATGCATGCAAATTGGATTTTAAACATTTCTTAATATAAAACATCCTCATAAACGTACTACACGAGAGTCATGAATAAACAAACCATACGAGGCTCAGTAACATGCAAACGGGGCAATCAAGTTGTTACAGAGTATCTCCAGTTGTGTTTGTTTTAAATTAAGGCGTACACTTAACTAACATAACGGCCCAGAAATACTTATTATTTATAGGGATGACATAGCCGTGACATATGTGGGGCACACGTTGAGAAGAACACATGTTCACGAGGGCTTTATTTAAAATACAATGCTGCCCATACATAAGTTTTCGCATGCCGAAATTTTTCTACCATACATGGGTTTTAAAATACATTCTACGATAATAATTGTAGTTTCCGCTCGTTTGTTAATTCATAATATCGTTGATGAGGTTCGTGGGGATAAACTTTGTTAATAATAGAAACAGTTAATTTGTATCTTCAATATTTACACTTCATTCTCTCAATGATTTGTATCTTATTACTAAAAATACTTATGTAGGAATCCGAGTATTGTCAGGGTAAAAAAATTCAGAAAAACTGTTTTTCCCTAACGAGCTGTTGCATGAAAAACATTACATCAGATTTGATTTTTTCAATTTCTTCACACAAAGGTCCTCCATTGCATGTGATGGATAAGCCATAAGAAGTAGACAATAGCTGTGTCAGAGGTTGATTATGTAATTGGAAAAAACAGATATAAATATATTTTCATTCACATTTTATTCATGGCAAGATGACTGGAAGCTTATATATACTTTGTATACTACTGCAGAACACCTCCTAGGATATTCGGAAAGGTTATAAAAGAAAAATTAGTTAGAAAAGAAATTCGTATAATCGAGAAATAAGAAAGAATGTCACGGAGGATATTCGTATAAGTTAGAAAAAAAAAATGACATGAAACACTTTACTGAACAGACTAAAGTGTAGTCCTAAATGATTTTCAACTAATAAGGAAAGGTTAGTCACAAGTAATTGATAAATAAAACAAAGCACAGACGTACGTCAAAAAACAACGAACAAACAAACACACTGAAATGAATTTAAAAGCTCTTTCGATTATTAAGATTAAAGGTGTAAGAATTCTATGCACAGATTACGCAGATTGTTATTTATCTATTTTCATTTTGGGAGACAGAAACGTGCGACGATCGGTACGGTAGCAGTGAGCATGTATGCTAATTTTATTCACTTACAAACACAGTAATTTATGACTACCGATTTATAACTAAGTGGTCGCGCGGCGTTTAACAGATGTAATCATCACGAAAACATGATACACTTTAACCAGTTACATAGAACTTTCAAATAAGAAAGACAATGAATAAAAAATCTTAACGAGCGCAAAAACTAGTGGGTCTTAATATTCTACCCAGCACTAGCCTTCTAGCCAACACTAGCCCTCTACCCAGCATTAGCCCTATTCCCAGCACTAGCTTTAGCACTAGCCCTCTACTCAGCACTAGCCCTCTACCAAGCATTAGCCTTCTACCCAGCATTAGCCCTCTACCCAAACTCTAGCTTCAGCACTAGCCCCAACACTAGCCCTAGCATTAGCCCTCTACCCAGCACTAGTTTCAGCACTAGCCCTCTACTTAGCACTAGCCCCAACACTAGCCCTAGCATTAGCCCTCTACCCAGCACTAGCTTCAGCACTAGCCCCAACATTAGCCCTAGCATTAGCCCTCTACCCAGCACTAGCTTCAGCACTAGCTGTCTATCAGAAATAACCCCAGCACTAGCCCTAGCAATAGCACTCTACCCAGCACTGCCGATACCTTTCACTCGCTAGCCACAGCAGCTGTCGTTGCACAAACACATCACCTCTGCGTGTTGATCTACCCAAACTTCGCCGCCCCTCACGGCGGGCGGCGATGTTGACTTAGACCTTCCCCTCGGATCTCAGGCAGGAGAAAGCGAGTGTCCGCTGCTTCTTGTGAGTCTCGAGTGCACCTTGGAGGCCGAGCTGCTGCCGCTCTCACTCTCAGCAGGTCACGAACGTAAAGAAACTAGAAAAAAACGAAGAAAATCAAGCGGTGATGGCATGCTGCTGATAGTTGTGGCCCCATTGGCTAGTGGTTAGAGTGTCGCCTCATTAACGGGACATCGCGGGTTCGAATCCCGGCGCAGATAACGTGCAGCGTTTGATTTTGTGGCGTGGCAACAAGTTCGAGTTAAGCTGTGATAGAATGCTACGTCGGAGGTTCGTGAAGTTTTGATAAGCTCGTGGCGATCATTTTTCAAAGCACGTAGCGAAATTGTAAAGAACAAGTGCTGGAAGAATATGAAGGTTGTATAGGCGGGAATATCAAAGACCAAGTGGAGATATCTGACGGGTACGCAGGGGAATTCTAAAGAGACCACGTAGAGAACATATCTGAAGAGGACTTAGGGAACAACCGCAGAGAAGATGCAAATAGAAATCGTACAAATTTGGGACAAACCTGCGGGGATCACGGGGGGCAAATCTGAAGGATAACTTGGGACAGGTCTGTAGGGCATTGGGGGGAGGGGGGAAGGGGAAAAGGGGGGGAAGGGGGGAGCTTTCACCTTCTGTGGGTCATGACTGACGTCTTCTGCATATCAATCACGCCGGAATGAAAGTCAAGGAAAGATTTGTGCTTTATCTCTCGGAATTGTGGGGTGTTGCGTGGAGTGGTGTGGGGGAGGTGGAGTGGTTGGGGAGGTGAAGTGGTGGGGGAGGTGGAGTGGGGGGTAGGTGGAATGGTGGGGGAGGTGGAGTGGGGGGGAGGTGGAGTGGTGGATGCGTTTAAATTGATTTGTGTGTTTGTGTGTGGTGTGGTGTGTGGGGTGTGTGCGTGTGTGTGTGGTGTGTGCGTGTGTGTGTGTGGTGTGTGTGTGTGTGTGTGGTGTGTGGTGTGTAGCGTGTACAGAGAGGTGGCTGTGTACACGCGGTGTGAGTGCACACATGTACAAAAAGAACGAAAGATAGAAAGAAAGAAGGACAGAAACAGTTATTTCGAACAAATTGATACAAAAACCATCATTGGTTTTCAAATGTCTAAACGTAAAGGTACTTAGCTAATACACGCATGGGTGTCGTAGTGCCGGCATCACTTGTCCTCACTAAATACTTGAATAAGTCACTACGAGTTTGTAAATATGAGGGGACTAACGACGAATTATACTCACTTGAAGAAAGGAAATGCAACAACTAATTACCTAAGATTTCCAGAAAAATTTACGGCATTCCCATATTGCAAAAATCTCGGAATATAGGAATGCGCAGTTGGGGGAAATCATTCCTCTATTGCGAAAGCACACATTAATAAAAAATGATGCGAATGATATGCGCAAAATGTACACAGTACACATTACGACACACCTCAATGAACCCCCAAAAATCAAATTTCCAAGTTTGAAAACAACCGACTGTCATCATAACTTTTTTTCTAATGATTTTTTTAGCTCCCTTGTGACATTGCCCGTCCTCTGATGTACTTGTAGTGTTCATACAGGGTGTTCTTTGAGTGCGGGACCATAAAAACTGTGTAATAACTTTTCATACAATGAACGGATTTTTGAAGCAAAACGGTATTAGAATCCTGAGATTTATATCTTTCATCTGGATTTGTTTTTGAAGAAGAGAAGATGATGCTTTTCAAACGGCGTCCAGTCGACTGCAAGCAACATTGGGCGCATGCTGCTCACTGCGGCGCTGGCGAGGGTGGCACCGATCCATCTTATTTCTGAGATGACGGCATCCATGAGTTGAGTCATCGGTCGGTTTGCCACGATAAACCTTTGCTTTTGGATATCCCCACCAACAAACTAACAAACAACGGCATCTTTATTTCTAATCAAGCCTGATACATATCACCTTGTACATTGGTATATCAAATGCCTTACCACTAACACCAGAACGCCATGACGCTTTCCCCCGGTCAAGCCGGTACCCATTTCAGACACCTGGGTAGAGTGGGGTATTGTGCTTTGAGTTTTCCCTTATACCCAACGAAGGAAGTCGCCACACAGCGCCGGGATGCGAACCCTCGACGCCTTCACGGAAGGGCGGGTCCTTTAACCACACGACTATGACGAGCACCTGAAAAAACAGTGGGGATAGATCAGATGACCTTGCAGGCTAGGCAATGTCATCGAATCTCGAAATCTGCTTTCCAAGAAACTGGTTGAGCAGGAAACCCACGTTATAGCTTGTGCTCGTCGTAGCCGAGTGTTAAAGAACCCTCCCTTTCGTGGAGAGGTCGAGGGTTCAAATCCTGGCTCTGGGGGGCGACATTCTCCGTTGGGTATAGGGGAAACACTCGAAGCACAATACCCCACTCTACCCAGGTGTCGGAAATGGGCACCGGCTTGACCGGGGGTAACCGTCATGGCGTCCTGGTGTTAGTTATGAGGCATTTGATATACCAACCGTCATGGCGTGCTGGTATTAGTTATGAGGCATTTGATATATCAACCGTCATGGCGTCCTGGTGTTAGTTATGAGGCATTTGATATATAAACCGTCATGGCGTCCTGGTGTTAGTTATGAGGCATTTGATATATCAACCGTCATGGCGTCCTGGTGTTAGTTATGAGGCATTTGATATACCAACCGTCATGGCGTCCTGGTGTTAGTTATGAGGCATTTGATATACCAACCGTCATGGCGTCCTGGTGTTAGTGATGAGGCATTTGATGTACCAACCGTCATGGCATCCTGGTGTTAGTTATGAGGCATTTGGTATACCAACCGTCATGGCGTCCTGGTGTTAGTTATGAGGCATTTGGTATACCAACCGTCATGGCGTCCTGGTGTTAGTTATGAGGCATTTGATATACCAACCGTCATGGCGTCCTGGTGTTAGTTATGATGCATTTGATATACCAACCGTCATGGCGTCCTGGTGTTAGTTATGATGCATTTGATATACCAACCGTCATGGCATCCTGGTGTTAGTTATGAGGCATTTGGTATACCAACCGTCATGGCGTCCTGGTGTTAGTTATGAGGCATTTTATGTACCAATATACAAGGTGATGTGTGTCGGGCTTGGTTGGAAATAAAGCCTCCTTAGATGCAGATGTTTGTTTGTTTGCATTTTTCAACTTTCAGAGCGAGAGTAACGTTGCTGGGTCGTCCTTCCTGCTTCCTCTTTAAATTCTTTCTTTAAATTCTAAATTCTTTTTTCTAAATTCTTTACGCATCTGTAACTTACCTTCTTTGGGAAGGACTTCGCAGGTTGTACTTTTTCCCGGAAGTTCGCTGGGCTAGGACAATGCTCCTTCCATCAGAGAAGTATGCAGTGCTTATGAAAGCCAATTATTGTTCCTGTGTCCAGTTCGTCATGTCGGCGGCAGTTCCAAAGCAGGGTGAAATATACTCTGTCCTCTGAATCTTATTTTGACTATTGTACCATAAATACGTAGGTACCAAATAAAACATAGAAATCTCAGGCTTCTACTGCCGTTTTGTTTTTAAAATCTGTTTATTGGATCAAAGTTAATGAAAATTTTCTGTGTCCCGCATATCAAAAATACCCTGCGATATAAATTCTTTGCAATTTATATTCGAGTTTATACAATAGTGCTTGTAGCACCAGCACCAGAAACACTAATTAAACATGCTGTACTTAGAAAACCATGCTTAACTTTACACCAGGCCTAACTTTACACCAGGCCTAACTTTACACCAGGCCTAACTTTACACCATGCCTGACTTTACACCAGGCCTAACTTTACACCAGGCCTAACTTTACACCAGGCCTAACTTTACACCAGGATTAACTTTACACCATGCCTAACTTTACATCAGGCCTAACTATACATCAGGCCTAACTTTACACCAGGCCTAACTTTACACCAGGCCTAACTTTACACCAGGCCTAACTTTACACCAGGCCTAACTTTACACCAGGCCTAACTTTACACCAGGCCTAACTTTACACCAGGCCTAACTTTACACCAGGCCTAACTTTACACCAGGCCTAACTTTACACCAGGCCTAACTTTACACCAGGATTAACTTTACACCAGGCCTAACTTTACACCAGGCCTAACTTTACACCAGGCCTAACTTTACACCAGGCCTAACTTTACACCAGGCCTAACTTTACACCAGGCCTAACTTTATACCAGGCCTAACTTTACACCAGGCCTAACTTTACACGAGGCCTAACTTTACACCAGGCCTAACTTTACACTAGGCCAAACTTTACACCATGCCTAACTTTACACCATGCCTAACTTTACATCAGGCCTAACTTTACATCAGGCCTAACTTTACATCAGGCCTAACTTTACACCATGCCTAACTTTACACCATGCCTAACTTTACACCATGCCTAACTTGACACCATGCCTAACTTTACATCAGGCCTAACTTTACACCATGCCTAACTTTACACCATGCCTAACTTTACATCAGGCCTAACTTTACATCAGGCCTAACTTTACATCAGGCCTAACTTTACACCATTCCTAACTTTACACCATGCCTAACTTTACACCATGCCTAACTTTACACCATGCCTAACTTTACACCATGCCTAACTTTACACCAGGCCTAACTTTACACAAGGCCTAACTTTACACCAGGCCTAACTTTACACCAGGCCTAACTTTACACCAGGCCTAACTTTACACCAGGCCAAACTTTACACCATGCCTAACTTTACACCATGCCTAACTTTACACCATGCCTAACTTTACACCAGGCCTAACTTTACACAAGGCCTAACTTTACACCAGGCCTAACTTTACACCAGGCCTAACTTTACACCAGGCCAAACTTTACACCATGCCTAACTTTACACCATGCCTAACTTTACATCAGGCCTAACTTTACATCAGGCCTAACTTTACACCAGGCCTAACTTTACACCATGCCTAACTTAACACCATGCCTAACTTTACACCATGCCTAACTTAACACCAGGCCTAACTTTACACCATGCCTAACTTTACACCATGCCTGACTTTACATCAGGCCTAAGTTTACATCAGGCCTAACTTAACACCAGGCCTAACTTTACACCATGCCTAACTTAACACCAGGCCTAACTTTACACCATGCCTAACTTAACACCAGGCCTAACTTTACACCATGCCTAACTTAACACCAGGCCTAACTTTACACCATAATTCGCTGAAAATTTGCTCCAGATGAGAGTTGTGTGACAATGACGGTGGCTGGAGGACCGGCAGTGACGTCATACTTCGCACTTCTCGGCGTGAGAAAGTAAAGCCCGTTATGTCTATGTTAAATATGTCCACTAAATATTACAGATATATTACGTACTTTATTTTGTTCCAGCTTTATATGAATCTTTGTTTGGAAATTTGATTTATATTTTGACTATGATTATATCATATGAAAACAATGTTCCCGCCACCTGTGAGTTAAATACATCTAACCAAAATTACCACATAAGTAATAGTAACTATTTCTTCCTCATTCCTTATATGAATATTTCATTCATTTCATTTTCTCCCGATATTTAGACTATCTTTATTATCATACAGATCCAGTTATGAGTAATTATAAATAAGTTTTAAATGGCCGACATTCTGGGCCATGTTTAACCATAAAATTTTGTCGGCCCACCACGTAATGTTTGAGCCCACACCTCTCCCAAATGTCTGAGCCCACACCTCTCCCAAATGTCTGAGCCCACACCTCTCCCAAATGTCTGAGCCCACACCTCTCCCAAATGTCTGAGCCCACACCTCTCCCAAATGTCTGAGCCCTCACCTCTCCCAAATGTCTGAGCCCACACCTCTCCCAAATGTCTGAGCCCTCCTCTCCCAAATGTCTGAGCCCACACCTCTCCCAAATGTCTGAGCCCACACCTCTCCCAAATGTCTGAGCCCACACCTCTCCCAAATGTCTGAGCCCTCCTCTCCCAAATGTCTGAGCCCTCACCTCTCCCAAATGTCTGAGCCCACACCTCTCCCAAATGTCTGAGCCCACACCTCTCCCAAATGTCTGAGCCCTCCTCTCCCAAATGTCTGAGCCCTCACCTCTCCCAAATGTCTGAGCCCTCCTCTCCCAAATGTTTGAGCCCTCACCTCTCCCAAATGTCTGAGCCCACACCTCTCCCAAATGTCTGAGCCCACACCTCTCCCAAATGTCTGAGCCCACACCTCTCCCAAATGTCTGAGCCCTCCTCTCCCAAATGTCTGAGCCCTCACCTCTCCCAAATGTCTGAGCCCACACCTCTCCCAAATGTCTGAGCCCTCACCTCTCCCAAATGTCTGAGCCCACACCTCTCCCAAATGTCTGAGCCCTCCTCTCCCAAATGTCTGAGCCCTCACCTCTCCCAAATTTCTGAGCCCACACCTCTCCCAAATGTCTGAGCCCACACCTCTCCCAAATGTCTGAGCCCTCCTCTCCCAAATGGTTGAGCCCTCACCTCTCCCATATGTCTGAGCCTTTACCTCTCCCAAATGTCTGAGTTCTCCTCTCCCAAATGTCTGAGCCCTCACCTCTCCCAAATGTCTGAGCCCTCACCTCTCCCAAATGTCTGAGCCCTCACCTCTCCCAAATGTCTGAGCCCTCACCTCTCCCAAATGTCTGAGCCCTCACCTCTCCCAAATGTCTGAGCCCTCACCTCTCCCAAATGTCTGAGCCCTCACCTCTCCCAAATGTCTGAGCCCTCACCTCTCCCAAATATCTGAGCCTTTACCTCTCCCAAATGTCTGAGTTCTCCTCTCCCAAATGTCTGAGCCCTCACCTCTCCCAAATGTCTGAGCCCTCACCTCTCCCAAATGTCTGAGCCCTCACCTCTCCCAAATGTCTGAGCCCTCACCTCTCCCAAATGTCTGAGCCCACACCTCTCCCAAATGTCTGAGCCCTCACCTCTCCCAAATGTCTGAGCTCACACCTCTCCCAAATGTCTGAGCCCTCACCTCTCCCAAATGTCTGAGCCCTCACCTCTCCCAAATGTCTGAGCCCTCACCTCTCCCAAATGTCTGAGCCCTCACCTCTCCCAAATGTCTGAGCCTTTACCTCTCCCAAATGTCTGAGTTCTCCTCTCCCAAATGTCTGAGCCCTCACCTCTCCCAAATGTCTGAGCCCTCACCTCTCCCAAATGTCTGAGCCCTCACCTCTCCCAAATGTCTGAGCCCTCACCTCTCCCAAATGTCTGAGCCCTCACCTCTCCCAAATGTCTGAGCCCTCACCTCTCCCAAATGTCTGAGCCCTCACCTCTCCCAAATGTCTGAGCCCTCACCTCTCCCAAATGTCTGAGCCTTTACCTCTCCCAAATGTCTGAGTTCTCCTCTCCCAAATGTCTGAGCCCTCACCTCTCCCAAATGTCTGAGCCCTCACCTCTCCCAAATGTCTGAGCCCTCACCTCTCCCAAATGTCTGAGCCCTCACCTCTCCCAAATGTCTGAGCCCACACCTCTCCCAAATGTCTGAGCCCTCACCTCTCCCAAATGTCTGAGCCCTCACCTCTCCCAAATGTCTGAGCCCTCACCTCTCCCAAATGTCTGAGCCCTCACCTCTCCCAAATGTCTGAGCCCTCACCTCTCCCAAATGTCTGAGCCTTTACCTCTCCCAAATGTCTGAGTTCTCCTCTCCCAAATGTCTGAGCCCTCACCTTTCCCAAATGTCTGAGCCCTCACCTCTCCCAAATGTCTGAGCCCTCACCTCTCCCAAATGTCTGAGCCCTCACCTCTCCCAAATGTCTGAGCCCTCACCTCTCCCAAATGTCTGAGCCCTCACCTCTCCCAAATGTCTGAGCCCTTCTCTCCCAAATGTCTTAGCCCTAACCTCTCCCAAATGTTTGAGCCCTCCCCTACCAAATGTCTGAGCCCTCACCTCTCCCAAATGTCTGAGCCTTCACCTCTCCCAAATGTCTGAGCCCTCACCTCTCCCAAATGTCTGAGCCCTCCTCTACCAAATGTCTGAGCCCTCACCTCTCCCAAATGTCTGAGCCCTCCTCTCCCAAATGTCTGAGCCCTCACCTCTCCCAAATGCCTGAGCCCTCACCTCTCCCAAATGTCTGAGCCCACACCTCTCCCAAATGTCTGAGCCCACACCTCTCCCAAATGTCTGAGCCTTCACCTCTCCCAAATGTCTGAGCCCTCACCTCTCCCAAATGTCTGAGCCTTCACCTCTCCCAAATGTCTGAGCCCACACCTCTCCCAAATGTCTGAGCCCTCACCTCTCCCAAATGTCTGAGCCCTCACCTCTCCCAAATGTCTGAGCCCTCCTCTCCGAAATGTCTGAGCCCTCACCTCTCCCAAATGTCTGAGCCCACACCTCTCCAAAATGTCTGAGCCCTCACCTCTCCCAAATGTCTGAGCCTTCACCTCTCCCAAATGTCTGAGCCCTCACCTCTCCCAAATGTCTGAGCCCTCCTCTCCCAAATGTCTGAGCCCTCACCTCTCCCAAATGTCTGAGCCCTCACCTCTCCCAAATGTCTGAGCCTTCACCTCTCCCAAATGTCTGAGCCTTCACCTCTCCCAAATGTCTGAGCCCTCACCTCTCCCAAATGTCTGAGCCTTCACCTCTCCCAAATGTCTGAGCCCTCACCTCTCCCAAATGTCTGAGCCCTCCTCTCCCAAATGTCTGAGCCCTCACCTCTCCCAAATGTCTGAGCCCTCACCTCTCCCAAATGTCTGAGCCTTTACCTCTCCCAAATGTCTGAGCCTTCACCTCTCCCAAATGTCTGAGCCCTCACCTCTCCCAAATGTCTGAGCCCTCACCTCTCCCAAATGTCTGAGCCCTCACCTCTCCCAAATGTCTGAGCCCTCACCTCTCCCAAATGTCTGAGCCCTCCTCTCCCAAATGTCTGAGCCCTCACCTCTCCCAAATGTCTGAGCCCTCACCTCTCCCAAATGTCTGAGCCCTCCTCTCCCAAATGTCTGAGCCCTCACCTCTCCCAAATGTCTGAGCCCACACCTCTCCCAAATGTCTGAGCCCTCACCTCTCCCAAATGTCTGAGCCCACACCTCTCCCAAATGTCTGAGCCCTCCTCTCCCAAATGTCTGAGCCCTCACCTCTCCCAAATGTCTGAGCCCACACCTCTCCCAAATGTCTGAGCCCACACCTCTCCCAAATGTCTGAGCCTTTACCTCTCCCAAATGTCTGAGCCCTCACCTCTCCCAAATGTCTGAGCCCTCACCTCTCCCAAATGTCTGAGCCCTCCTCTCCCAAATGTCTGAGCCCACACCTCTCCCAAATGTCTGAGCCCTCACCTCTCCCAAATGTCTGAGCCTTCACCTCTCCCAAATGTCTGAGCCCTCACCTCTCCCAAATGTCTGAGCCCTCCTCTCCCAAATGTCTGAGCCTTCACCTCTCCCAAATGTCTGAGCCTTCACCTCTCCCAAATGTCTGAGCCCTCACCTCTCCCAAATGTTTGAGCCCTCACCTCTCCCAAATGTCTGAGCCTTCACCTCTCCCAAATGTCTGAGCCCTCACCTCTCCCAAATGTCTGAGCCCTCCTCTCCCAAATGTCTGAGCCCTCACCTCTCCCAAATGTCTGAGCCCTCACCTCTCCCAAATGTCTGAGCCCTCCTCTCCCAAATGTCTGAGCCCTCACCTCTCCCAAATGTCTGAGCCCACACCTCTCCCAAATGTCTGAGCCCTCACCTCTCCCAAATGTCTGAGCCCACACCTCTCCCAAATGTCTGAGCCCTCCTCTCCCAAATGTCTGAGCCCTCACCTCTCCCAAATGTCTGAGCCCACACCTCTCCCAAATGTCTGAGCCCACACCTCTCCCAAATGTCTGAGCCTTTACCTCTCCCAAATGTCTGAGCCCTCACCTCTCCCAAATGTCTGAGCCCTCACCTCTCCCAAATGTCTGAGCCTTCACCTCTCCCAAATGTCTGAGCCTTCACCTCTCCCAAATGTCTGAGCCCTCACCTCTCCCAAATGTCTGAGCCTTCACCTCTCCCAAATGTCTGAGCCCTCACCTCTCCCAAATGTCTGAGCCCTCACCTCTCCCAAATGTCTGAGCCTTCACCTCTCCCAAATGTCTGAGCCTTCACCTCTCCCAAATGTCTGAGCCCTCACCTCTCCCAAATGTTTGAGCCCTCACCTCTCCCAAATGTCTGAGCCTTCACCTCTCCCAAATGTCTGAGCCCTCACCTCTCCCAAATGTCTGAGCCCTCCTCTCCCAAATGTCTGAGCCCTCACCTCTCCCAAATGTCTGAGCCCTCACCTCTCCCAAATGTCTGAGCCTTCACCTCTCCCAAATGTCTGAGCCTTCACCTCTCCCAAATGTCTGAGCCCTCACCTCTCCCAAATGTCTGAGCCTTCACCTCTCCCAAATGTCTGAGCCCTCACCTCTCCCAAATGTCTGAGCCCTCCTCTCCCAAATGTCTGAGCCCTCACCTCTCCCAAATGTCTGAGCCCTCCTCTCCCAAATGTCTGAGCCCTCACCTCTCCCAAATGTCTGAGCCCTCCTCTCCCAAATGTCTGAGCCCACAGCTCTCCCAAATGTCTGAGCCCTCACCTCTCCCAAATGTCTGAGCCTTCACCTCTCCCAAATGTCTGAGCCCTCACCTCTCCCAAATGTCTGAGCCCTCCTCTCCCAAATGTCTGAGCCCTCACCTCTCCCAAGTGTCTGAGCCCTCACCTCTCCCAAATGTCTGAGCCTTCACCTCTCCCAAATGTCTGAGCCCTCACCTCTCCCAAATGTCTGAGCCCTCACCTCTCCCAAATGTCTGAGCCTTCACCTCTCCCAAATGTCTGAGCCTTCACCTCTCCCGAATGTCTGAGCCCTCACCTCTCCCAAATGTCTGAGCCCTCACCTCTCCCAAATGTCTGAGCCCTCACCTCTCCCAAATGTCTGAGCCCTCACCTCTCCCAAATGTCTGAGCCTTCACCTCTCCCAAATGTCTGAGCCTTCACCTCTCCCAAATGTCTGAGCCCTCACCTCTCCCAAATGTCTGAGCCCTCACCTCTCCCAAATGTCTGAGCCTTCACCTCTCCCAAATGTCTGAGCCCTCACCTCTCCCAAATGTCTGAGCCCTCCTCTCCCAAATGTCTGAGCCCTCACCTCTCCCAAATGTCTGAGCCCTCACCTCTCCCAAATGTCTGAGCCCTCCTCTCCCAAATGTCTGAGCCCTCACCTCTCCCAAATGTCTGAGCCCTAACCTCTCCCAAATGTCTGAGCCCTCCTCTCCCAAATGTCTGAGCCCTCACCTCTCCCAAATGTCTGAGCCCTCCTCTCCCAAATGTCTGAGCCCTCACCTCTCCCAAATGTCTGAGCCCTCACCTCTCCCAAATGTCTGAGCCCTCCTCTCCCAAATGTCTGAGCCCTCACCTCTCCCAAATGTCTGAGCCCTCCTCTCCCAAATGTCTGAGCCCTCACCTCTCCCAAATGTCTGAGCCCTCCTCTCCCAAATGTCTGAGCCCACAGCTCTCCCAAATGTCTGAGCCCTCACCTCTCCCAAATGTCTGAGCCTTCACCTCTCCCAAATGTCTGAGCCCTCACCTCTCCCAAATGTCTGAGCCCTCCTCTCCCAAATGTCTGAGCCCTCACCTCTCCCAAATGTCTGAGCCCTCACCTCTCCCAAATGTCTGAGCCTTCACCTCTCCCAAATGTCTGAGCCCTCACCTCTCCCAAATGTCTGAGCCCTCACCTCTCCCAAATGTCTGAGCCTTCACCTCTCCCAAATGTCTGAGCCTTCACCTCTCCCGAATGTCTGAGCCCTCACCTCTCCCAAATGTCTGAGCCCTCACCTCTCCCAAATGTCTGAGCCCTCACCTCTCCCAAATGTCTGAGCCCTCACCTCTCCCAAATGTCTGAGCCTTCACCTCTCCCAAATGTCTGAGCCTTCACCTCTCCCAAATGTCTGAGCCCTCACCTCTCCCAAATGTCTGAGCCCTCACCTCTCCCAAATGTC
This sequence comes from Morinoia aosen, assembly GCA_030386875.1. Classification (NCBI taxonomy): domain Eukaryota; kingdom Metazoa; phylum Arthropoda; class Malacostraca; order Amphipoda; family Talitridae; genus Morinoia; species Morinoia aosen. Next base: position 8,135,241 of record CM059576.1, read on the forward strand.
TGAGCCTTCACCTCTCCCAAATGTCTGAGCCCTCACCTCTCCCAAATGTCTGAGCCCTCCTCTCCCAAATGTCTGAGCCCTCACCTCTCCCAAATGTCTGAGCCCTCACCTCTCCCAAATGTCTGAGCCCTCCTCTCCCAAATGTCTGAGCCCTCACCTCTCCCAAATGTCTGAGCCCTAACCTCTCCCAAATGTCTGAGCCCTCCTCTCCCAAATGTCTGAGCCCTCACCTCTCCCAAATGTCTGAGCCCTCCTCTCCCAAATGTCTGAGCCCTCACCTCTCCCAAATGTCTGAGCCCTCCTCTCCCAAATGATGATAGTACTGTAATTTTCATTTTTAGATTCCTTTCGTATCTCATCAACTTATGCTCAACATATATATCTATTCACCTATTTCATTGATGCCTAGCTCTATGCCTATTCTTCGACGATTTACTCATCTTTTACTTGATATCTCGTCATCTATGACATTTTTATTCCTACCATGGCCCACATTTAGCACAATGGGCCATGTTTGATACTTTATTGCTTTGCTATTTATGGCGTCTTTTTACCAAGATTATTTGCTCAATGTTGAGCACTTTCATCTGGAGGATTTTTTATGCTTGATGCTCTTCGATTCGCGCTTGCAAATCGAAAGGTTTTTCCGCAGAGCTCAGTTCTTAATTCCGAAAGTTTAAGCACGTTACTTCATTACTTTCGCTACTCTAATGAAACGAAGAAAGAAAGGAAGGAAAGAAGAAAGAAATGGAAAGTGCTTTTTAAATAAAAGTCGTACATTATATGGATATCAACACATGGGTTTTAGAAAAACGACCGATGACTATACGTATTTTCGTTCACCTCTTCTCTATTTATTATGCTTTCTCCGTCTTTAAGGGTGGCAGGAGACTCACTATTTATGTTCTTGTGTTTATCTTTACCCGATCTATAGAATTATTTCGTCAAGCCAATAGCTCTGAGCGTGAGACTTATACAAAACCTCTTATAGAATTTCAATAGTAGGATAAGGGATGTTTGATTCCAATCGAGCATGATATATTGATTTTTCAAATGCCTCATAACTAACACCAGGACGCCATGTCGGTTGGTATATCAAATGCCTCATAACTAACACCAGGACGCCATGTCGGTTGGTATATCAAATGCCTCATAACTAACACCAGGACGCCATGACGGATGGTATATCAAATGCCTCATAACTAACACCTGGACGCCATGACGGTTGGTATATCAAATGCCTCATAACTAACACCAGGACGCCATGACGGTTGGTATATCAAATGCCTCATAACTAACACCTGGACGCCATGTCGGTTGGTATATCAAATGCCTCATAACTAACACCAGGACGCCATGACGGATGGTATATCAAATGCCTCATAACTAACACCAGGACGCCATGACGGTTGGTATATCAAATGCCTCATAACTAACACCAGGACGCCATGTCGGTTGGTATATCAAATGCCTCATAACTAACACCAGGACGCCATGACGGATGGTATATCAAATGCCTCATAACTAACACCTGGACGCCATGACGGTTGGTATATCAAATGCCTCATAACTAACACCTGGACGCCATGACGGTTGGTATATCAAATGCCTCATAACTAACACCTGGACGCCATGTCGGTTGGTATATCAAATGCCTCATAACTAACACCAGGACACCATGACGGATGGTATATCAAATGCCTCATAACTAACACCAGGACGCCATGACGGTTGGTATATCAAATGCCTCATAACTAACACCAGGACGCCATGTCGGTTGGTATATCAAATGCCTCATAACTAACACCAGGACGCCATGACGGATGGTATATCAAATGCCTCATAACTAACACCTGGACGCCATGACGGTTGGTATATCAAATGCCTCATAACTAACACCTGGACGCCATGACGGTTGGTATATCAAATGCCTCATAACTAACACCAGGACGCCATGACGGTTGGTATATCAAATGCCTCATAACTAACACTAGGACGCCATGACGGTTGGTATATCAAATGCCTCATAACTAACACTAGGACGCCATGACGGTTGGTATATCAAATGCCTCATAACTAACACTAGGACGCCATGACGGTTGGTATATCAAATGCCTCATAACTAACACCAGGACGCCATGACGGTTGGTATATCAAATGCCTCATAACTGACATCAGGACGCCATGACGGTTGGTATATCAAATGCCTCATAACTAACACCAGGACGCCATGACGGTTGGTATATCAAATGCCTCATAACTAACACCAGGACGCCATGACGGTTGGTATATCAAATGCCTCATAACTAACACCAGGACGCCATGACGGTTGGTATATCAAATGCCTCATAACTAACACCAGGACGCCATGACGGTTGGTATGTCAAATGCCTCATAACTAACATCAGGACGCCATGACGGTTGGTATATCAAATGCCTCATAACTAACACCAGGACGCCATGACGGTTGGTATATCAAATGCCTCATAACTAACGCCAGGACACCATGACGGTTGGTATATCAAATGCCTCATAACTAACACCAGGATGCCATGACGGTTGGTATATCAAATGCCTCATAACTAACACCAGGACGCCATGACGGTTGATATATCAAATGTCTCATAACTAACACCAGGGCGCTATGACGGTTGGTATATCAAATGTCTCATAACTAACACCAGGACGCCATGACGGTTGGTATATCAAATGCCTCATAACTAACACCAGGACGCCATGACGGTTGGTACATCAAATGCCTCATAACTAACACCAGGACGCCATGACGGTTGGTATATCAAATGCCTCATAACTAACGCCAGGACACCATGACGGTTGGTATATCAAATGCCTCATAACTAACGCTAGGACACCATGACGGTTGGTATATCAAATGCCTCATAACTAACACCAGGACGCCATGACGGTTGGTATATCAAATGCCTCATAACTAACACCAGGACGCCATGACGGTTGGTATATCAAATGCCTCATAACTAACACCAGGACGCCATGACGGTTGGTATATCAAATGCCTCATAACTAACACCAGGACGCCATGACGGTTGGTATATCAAATGCCTCATAACTAACACCAGGACGCCATGACGGTAGGTATATCAAATGCCTCATAACTAACACCAGGACGCCATGACGGTTGGTATATCAAATTCCTCATAACTAACACCAGGACGCCATGACGGTTGGTATATCAAATGCCTCATAACTAACACCAGGACGCCATGACGGTTGGTATATCAAATGCCTCATAACTAACACCAGGATGCCATGACGGTTGGTATATCAAATGCCTCATAACTAACACCAGGACGCCATGACGGTTGATATATCAAATGTCTCATAACTAACACCAGGGCGCCATGACGGTTGGTATATCAAATGTCTCATAACTAACACCAGGACGCCATGACGGTTGGTATATCAAATGCCTCATAACTAACACCAGGACGCCATGACGGTTGGTATATCAAATGCCTCATAACTAACACCAGGACGCCATGACGGTTGGTATATCAAATGCCTCATAACTAACACCAGGACGCCATGACGGTTGGTATATCAAATGCCTCATAACTAACACCAGGACGCCATGACGGTTGGTATATCAAATGCCTCATAACTAACACCAGAACGCCATGACGGTTGGTATATCAAATGCCTCATAACTAACACCAGGACGCCCTGACGGTTGGTATATCAAATGCCTCATAACTAACACCAGGACACCATGACGGTTGGTATATCAAATGCCTCATAACTAACACCAGGACGCCATGACGGTTGGTATATCAAATGCCTCATAACTAACACCAGGACGCCATGACGGTTGGTATATCAAATGCCTCATAACTAACACCAGGACGCCATGACGGTTGGTATATCAAATGCCTCATAACTAACACCAGGACGCCATGACGGTTGGTATATCAAATGCCTCATAACTAACACCAGGACGCCATGACGGTTGGTATACCAACTGCCTCATAACTAACACCAGGACACCATGACGGTTGGTATATCAAATGCCTCATAACTAACACCAGGACGCCATGACGGTTGGTATATCAAATGCCTCATAACTAACACCAGGACGCCATGACGGTTGGTATATCAAATGCCTCATAACTAACACCAGGACGCCATGACGGTTACCCCCGGTCAAGCCGATACCCATTTCCGACACCTGGTTAGAGTGGGGAATTGTGGCTGAGTTCTCCCTTTTCCCAACGGGAAGAAAAACCCGGGGGGCGCTGGGATTCGAACTGCTGACACCCTCCCATTAAGGGCGCGCTCGCAACCACTCGGCCAAGGGGACCGCAAGCCTGGCTAGCACACCACGAACAACGAATCACACACATTGTGCCTGCCCAACACATCACACATAACACACACAAGCTCAAACACAACACGCTATACAGAAGCCCCAAGCACAAACTACCATCACAAAGTAACATCGTATATTAGTATTTTTCTATAATAGTTTTCCGTTCTGAGCCTATATTTGCACAATATTTGTTACATCACATGGCAACACATATTCATTATTGTTTACACATGGCGGCAAAATAATTGTCATAATATAAACAACAAGAGAACTACAAATGATTTTTACGCAAGACAAACAATTCTGCACGATGAATAAGCGTTTCTTCAAGTCCCATGGCGAAGATACCCCAGCGAATGTGGCCAGTGAAGAGAAGAAGTCCAGAGCTCGGTATCCACAATACGGTGTGTGCACACACACACACACACACACACATACGAACAAACGTGACTTGCAAGTCCTATGAGCTCTTGAACAGTTACAAAGATGGGTGCTTGCATCGTAAGTAATAGTTAGCTGTTTTGTGACCGTCATTGTGTGTTTGTGTTGTGTAACTGATTGTTTTGTGATCTAGCTGGTTGTGTGAGTCATGATGCACACACACACGTATCCACTCACAGACACACATACACTTACACACGCACATTATGAAATCAGGATGGGAAACACAAGCACGCAGTAGGTGCTGTGTACACAGCCTGTATGCAGTACACAGCGCAGACCGCCATAACTTGCAGCGTCACATTTGACGCGTAGGTGTGTGGAGTGTGAAGTGTGTACGTATGAGTGTGCTCATGCACACTCTGGATATCAGACTGTCAGTACACATGTGTGTGCGTGAACGTATGTGTGCATTGTAGAAAGCTCCATTTGTTTACTGTGAACTGCTGCGGCTGTAGAAAGGCCTATCTCTAATGTCCATCTCTAAGGCCTATCTTTTAGGCCTGTCTCTAAGGCCTGTATCTAAGGCCTATCTCTAAGGCCTATCTCTCAGGCCTGTCTCTAAGGCCTGTCTCTAAGACCTATCTCTTAGGCCTGTATCTAAGGCCTATCTCTAAGGCCTATCTCTCAGGCCTGTCTGTAAGGCCTATCTCTCAGGCCTGTCTCTTAGGCCTGTCTCTAAGGCCTATCTCTTAGGCCTGTCTCTAAGGCCTATCTCTTAGGCCTGTCTCTAAGGCCTATCTCTAAGGCCTATCTCTCAGGCCTGTCTGTAAGGCCTATCTCTCAGGCCTGTCTCTTAGGCCTGTCTCTAAGGCCTATCTCTTAGGCCTGTCTCTAAGGCCTGCCTCTAAGGCCAGTCTTTAAGGCTTATCTCTTAGGCCTGTCTCTAAGGCCTATCTCTTAGGCCTGTCTCTAAGGCCTGTCTCTAAGGCCAGTCTTTAAGGCTTATCTTTAAGGCCTGTCTCTAAGGCCTGTCTCTAAGGTCTGTCTCTAAGGCCGGTCTTTAAGGCTTATCTTTAAGGCCAATATCCAAGTCGTCTCACACGGCGGAGGAAACAAGGTAGAGTCATTTTTATGGGGGAAAATACACCTCCTCTTGTTTGGCTAGCCAATAGAACGGCTTTTTTAGAAATAAACTTTATGACGTCACCAAAACACAATGTCGTTAGGCCAATAGTGGTGCCAGATTTGGGGCCAGCAGTGTTGCCAGATGCAAAAGAGCGCTGCTATTGGTCTGTTGCTGTGACGTCAGCATTGCCACATGGCCGACGGAAAAAAGACTGGTGTGAACCTACCTTGTTTCCATTACTGTGTGTAGGTCCAAAAAACTAACTGCTAATGTGCATATGTTCCCTTGCTCACTTGGAGTGATTACTAGCGTAACTAGTCCTCTAGGGACTCGTTCAGATGCTAGTTAACTAAGCTTATCCAGCACTAACTAAATATTGGAGTAATTTTACCTGGAACTCTGTTATATATTTAGTGACCAGAACACTTAAAAAAAGGAAAACATTTTATTTCCAATGATGTACAAACACGAAATGTCGATACTTTGGTTTTTAAAACACATTAGCATTAACATCCTTAACTGATTATGACACATTGGTATCGTAGTACCCGTGTAGAATGTTGAAACAAAAGATGCACTACAAAAATAAGTTACTTCATTGCCTAATCTGATTTTGTCAGTGCATTTAAATATAAGTAGCTAAGAGAACACAATCCTCGCGACGCTCCTTTGAAAAACATTTTCATTAGTGCGGACATGTATTGAAATCAAAGCGAAAAATGCATTCAGATACCTTAGCATAGAGACCTTTAATTGCTATTCATACATGCTTATCGTAATACCCATGTTAAGTGTTGGAACAAATGATGCCCATGTTATTTGTCGGAACAGGGTTCTTAGAAAAGCATAAAAAAATGCGTTCCTCTTTGTTGCAGTAGTCTGATTTTGGTAGTGCATTTAAATACAAGTGTCTAAGAAAACATAATTCATGTGACGCATTGCTGAAACTCTCTCGTTAGTGCGTACTCGTATTGAAAATACGAGCATAAGAACATAGGGCTAGTGATCTTCTTGAGAGGATCGCAACTCGAAAGCTGAAGAGAAAGTAATAAATACTTAGTATTTAACCATGCGTAGGATGCACAGGGGACGTTCAGGTGAGGAAGTTGTGCACACAAACATACAGGCAGGTACACATGATGTGTTTGTTGTGTTTTTATGGAGCTGCGTCCATATGTGCTGCGTCATGCAGCTGTGCGGGGCATAGCGGACACCGGCACCGGGGGTATTGCACCCCCTCCACCTCTTTACACCCCATCTCCAACCCATTCTCCCCCCTTTACAATCCCTTTACCCAATCTTCAACCCCCTCCACCCCCTCCGCTTATACCCACCCCTCCACCCCTTCACACCCTTTTCCACCATCTCCAACCCTCTCCACCCCTCTCCACCTCTTTACGCCCCTTTATACTATTTCCAAATTCCTCTCCACCTCTTTACGCCCCTTTATACTATTTCCAAATTCCTCTCCACCTCTTTACGCCCCTTTATACTATTTCCAAATTCCTCTCTACCTCTTTACGCCCCTTTATACTATTTCCAAATTCCTCTCCACCTCTTTACGCCCCTTTATACTATTTCCAAATTCCTCTCCACCTCTTTACGCCCCTTTATACTATTTCCAAATTCCTCTCTACCTCTTTACGCCCCTTTATACTATTTCCAAATTCCTCTCCACCTCTTTACGCCCCATTATACTATTTCCAAATTCCTCTCCACCTCTTTACGCCCCTTTATACTATTTCCAAATTCCTCTCCACCTCTTTACGCCCCTTTATACTATTTCCAAATTACTCTCCACCTCTTTACGCCCCATTATACTATTTCCAAATTCCTCTCTACCTCTTTACGCCCCTTTATACTATTTCCAAATTACTCTCCACCTCTTTACGCCCCTTTATACTATTTCCAAATTCCTCTCTACCTCTTTACGCCCCTTTATACTATTTCCAAATTCCTCTCCACCTCTTTACGCCCCATTATACTATTTCCAAATTCCTCTCCACCTCTTTACGCCCCTTTATACTATTTCCAAATTCCTCTCCACCTCTTTACGCCCCTTTATACTATTTCCAAATTCCTCTCCACCTCTTTACGCCCCATTATACTATTTCCAAATTCCTCCCCACCTCTTTACGCCCCTTTATACTATTTCCAAATTCCTCTCCACCTCTTTACGCCCCTTTATACTATTTCCAAATTCCTCTCCACCTCTTTACGCCCCTTTATACTATTTCCAAATTCCTCTCCACCTCTTTACGCCCCTTTATACTATTTCCAAATTCCTCTCCACCTCTTTACGCCCCTTTATACTATTTCCAAATTCCTCTCTACCTCTTTACGCCCCTTTATACTATTTCCAAATTCCTCTCCACCTCTTTACGCCCCTTCATACTATTTCCAAATTCCTCTCTACCTCTTTACGCCCCTTTATACTATTTCCAAATTCCTCTCCACCTCTTTACGCCCCTTTATACTATTTCCGAATTCCTCTATACCTCTTTACGCCCCTTTATACTATTTCCAAATTCCTCTCTACCTCTTTACGCCCCTTTATACTATTTCCAAATTCCTCTCCACCTCTTTACGCCCCTTTATACTATTTCCAAATTCCTCTCTACCTCTTTACGCCCCTTTATACTATTTCCAAATTCCTCTCTACCTCTTTACGCCATCTTCAACCCCTCCACCCCCTTCCACCCCCTTCCACCCCCTCTCTACCTCTTTAGACCATCTCCAACCCCTCCAGCCCTTTCCACCCATCGAAACCTTATCCATATCTGTCCACCCAAACAACCGGCATTGTACTGATTTTGAACTTCTTGGCTGTATAATGCATTCAAAAAATAAATCCAATGGATTAAAATCGCATTCAGTACAAACATAGAAATTCCCAGCTTATATAATAGCTGCGTACTTCTGAGGCTTGGCTATTTCTACTGAATTTCTTCAGACTGGATCACAATGGCCGAGTCACTCCCATTTGGGAGAGGTGATATAGTAACTCTTTACTTTATTATACTTGTTTCTGTCCTGGCGATTTCCAGAAAAATTTTAGAAACAACAAGTATTCCTGAGTACTCCAACATTGAACAAAAACAAAATATCTATTGATTTTTCCGGCTTTGACGAGGCAAGCCATCGTCCATTACCGGCAACATCCTTACTTGCATATGAACGGAAGAATATTGTTTTCTAATAGGTTTTAACTTTTACAAATCATTAGACGTGTCAACAGTGGCATATTGTTCCTTAACACTTTGACAGCAACGTGGGCCACCGGTGGCCACATGGGGGATTTTCATACTGCTGCTGGCAGATCATTAATCACAATCGTCACAAATTCTTAATTGAAGTTAAATGAAGGCTCGATCCAGTATATATTTAGTATTTCCAAAATTGCTAATTTTGTTTACTTTAAATTTGAGTTGAATATTGAACTTCAGTTTAGCCAATTGTGGTCAAAGTGTTAAACAACACTGAAACAGTGTAGGAGTAATTTTTTTAAATGCATAAATTGAATTATGTAGCACGGATCACTAACCGTGCGGCACTAATTGGCATCTCGCAGCTACTTGGTTTGGGACAGGGTGGTCCCCAAGGAGCTGTCCTAGGCCCGCTTGGTTGTTTGTATTCATCAAAGATTCTCCTCCATTGGATGCGTTCTTTGAATTAATATTTTCTGCTGTTGGTAGAACTTTCTCTTCAACCATTCCTGATGATGCTTACTAGTGAACTGATTAAATTACGAGTTTGAAAGAAATAGATGCAAAAAATCTATCGCTAATTATAAAACTATATACTTCGTATTCTTCATTGATCACAGTGCACGTCTTTCGCTTATAAAAATCGGTGGGGACAAAATTGAGAAAACTGATCTCTTCCAAAGATTTAATAATAATCATTGATTAAAATGGGAGTTTAAGAGAAAATATTTCTTACATTAGTACTTCAATTTATAAATTCCTTAACGTTCTCAATGCAGGAAGATATTCATAAGACGGAGAAGCTGGGGAAGTACTCTCGATTTATTCAACATGACACAAACATGGCATGACACTGACACAATACAACAACTGTTGGCACTACAATGAAGGCATCAGGGCAAGAAGAAACTTAGACTACAATGGCCACACAAATGACTTATCCCAATAGTAAGATCAATCTATTCACCACAAGCGATACAGCAGTAGACTGCATCTTAAGTCCAGTACACCGGACACATTTGAGTATAGCTTGTGGGCCCGCATGTGTTCGGTGACTGCTGGGGCAAGTTCAAGCTTTCAGGTCTGTCAGTTCTACCACACCACCACAATGCTGTCACCACACACGCAACATCACCACACTGCTGTCACTACACACACACACCATCACACAATCACACACACACACAACACCATCCCCCAACACCACCACACTGCTGTCACCACCACAAATACACAAAACACCATCACACAACACCATCACACCACCACACTGCTATCACCACCACACACACAACATAACCACACTATCACCACACCACCTCACACACACAACACCACCAGGCTATCACCACCACCACCACCGCATCTTCACCACACCACCGCACCATCACCACACCACCGCACCATCACCACACCACCGCACCATCACCACACCACCGCACCATCACCACACCACCGCACCATCACCACACCACCGCACCATCACTACACCACCGCACCATCACCACACCACTGCACCATCACCACACCACCGCACCATCACCACACCACCGCACCATCACCACACCACCGCACCATCACCACACCACCGCACCATCACCACACCACCGCACCATCACCACACCACCGCACCATCACCACACCACTGCACCATCACCACACCACCGCACCATCACCACACCACCGCACCATCACCACACCACCGCACCATCACCACACCACCGCACCATCACCACACCACCGCACCATCACCACACCACCGCACCATCACCACACTATCACCATACCATCACCACACTGCCGTCACCACACCATCACCCCACACAGACTTCACGCTGCTGAAAAAAACTATTTTTCTTTTTTCTTTACTTTCTACCACGCCCACCCGCCTAGCAACACCATAGGCCTACGCTGCTGCTGGGTCCCGCAGGCCTATATGACCGGAGCGGCTGCTCCGTGAACCTGCTCCAGGACGGATGCTTTATTTCCAACCAAGCCCGATACACATCACCTTGTACGCTGTTTTTTTCAAATGCATCATAACTAACACCAGGACGCCATGACGGTTGGTATATCAAATGCCTCATAACTAACACCAGGACGCCATGACGGTTGGTATATCAAATGCCTCATAACTAACACCAGGACGCCATGACGGTTGGTATATCAAATGCCTCATAACTAACACCAGGACGCCATGACGGTCGGTATATCAAATGCCTCATAACTAACACCAGGACGCCATGACGGTTGGTATATCAAATGCCTCATAACTAACACCAGGACGCCATGACGGTTGGTATATCAAATGCCTCATAACTAACACCAGGACGCCATGACGATTGGTATATCAAATGCCTCATAACTAACACCAGGACGCCATGACGGTTACCCCCGGTCAAGCCGGTACCCATTTCCGACACCTGGTAGAGTGGGGAATTGTGGCTGAGTTCTCTCTTTTCCCAACGGGGAGAAAAACCGGGTATCACTGCCGGGATTCGAACTGCCGACCCTTCCCGTGAAGGGCGCGCTCGCCTCCACTCGGCCAAGGGGACCGCAGATGGAGCTGTCCCAGCTTCAGGTTTGCTCCAGGGTGGAGCGAGTGACAAAGGCTATATTTTATTCATTTATCCTAGTAGGTTATTATTTCTTAGACCCATTTCAGTTTTAAATTTTCCGAGGCACGTGAATTAGGAACACGCTTTGGACGGGGAAATGCGTAGGTTCGATCCTGGGTTGGCACCTCCGGTTTTTTGCTGTGATTTTGCAGCTCCTCCGTCGTTTACAATAAACGTTGGCAATTGATAGGAGAATTTAGAGAGAAACTTTTTACTCACATTATTTAGAATTTACTCTCTTTCCCCATAGACTACGAAAATTCTTTATTCGAAACTACTGCGTTACCAATAAATAAGTCTATGTTTGCATTTAAAACTGCAATAGAACCTGAAGTCAAAAACTTGCGTTCTGTGTAGAGGCGGGCAAAATAATTAGGTCTATCACGAGGGGAATGTCAGGGGCATTCCCCCGAGTGTGGGTTGCTTTTACCCACACGATGTGGCAGTGTGGTTTGATTGCACCCATATATAGGCGCTGTGGTCACATTTAATGGGACGGCGACACTTGCAGTGTCATGTATGGGAAATTTGGGGGAGTTTTCCCGTGTGTTGTCGCCCCGCACACGCCCCGCACACACACGCACACATACACGCACACACACGTACACGCACACGCACGCACACGTACACGCACACGCACACACGCACATTCACACGCACACGCATACGCACATGCACACGCACGCACGTACGCACGTATTGCAATTACACGTACGCACACATGCACACACGTATACGCACATCAGTACATGCACACAAGTACACGCACACACGTATATGCACACACGTATACACACATACGTACACACATACACGTACACACGCACACACGGGGCACTAGGAGGGGGGGGGTAGGGCACCCCCCAATTATAAGTAATTCCCTCATCAATTTAGCTGTCTGTCGCCCCCCCTCTAACCCCTCCCCCCCCCTCCCCCCAATGGAGGGGTAAAGGTCGTAGTGACCTCTACCCCTAAATTGTGTGATGTGTGAAGACAAGGCTGTGTGGTGCGCACACACACAGATTTGTGTGTGTGTGTGTGTTGGCATGTGTGTGTGTGAGCGTGTACGTGTGCGTGTATGTGTGTGTACGTGTGCGTGTATGTGTGTGTACGTGTGCGAGTATGTGTGTGTGTACGTGTGCGTGAATGTGTGTGTGTATGTGTGCGAGTATGTGTGAGCGTGTGACGCGCACAGAGCTCATGCATATGTAAGTCACCAAGGAACACACACGCATGTTCGCACATACCCGCCATGTTTGAGGTGTCATGTAAGATGTGTACGCAACACACACCAGACGCGGCCTATCATTGCAGGCCTAAACATTTCTGGCAGCCCGTAGGCTGATTTAGAGGTGACCTCGCGTCTCCCAAGCGCATTTCCGGCCCCTAATTACTACAAATTCCTAGTATATATTAAAAGAAATAAAACTAATATTATATTTCATATTAATAAAATATATTGTTAAAAATATTTATATGTTCATTTTCGAATGATAATATTTCATGTATATTTCAAGTTAATGATAGAACTTATATTGCGGTTCTTAAGGAATCTTATTCTCAAAATACAAGGAAGAACCAACCTTATAGAGAATATTTATTAATGCGAACGTTTTGGAATACAATCATTCCTTCTTCAGGGCTGGAAAAATAGTTATATTTTGAAACGTTTGCATCAATGAATGTCCTCTATAACATTAATTATTCTTACTTTATTAAGAATGACTAATTAGTATTTTATAGATCATTAATAATTGCCTTCCGTTGCCCCCACAAGTGACGGTTGCTCAGGCCCGCTATCTCCCCCGATCTCCACCACCTGTCATATACAGGGTGTCCGCTGAAAAAGGCCTATTTAAAAATACTATATATAGTTTGTAGAATATTAGTGCTAGAAGGGGGGAATATGTTTCATTGCAAAGAGCAGAATTTGAAGGTTTATTTTATTTCTATAATTATGTTCACTAGGCATACCTTTCAACTAAATCTGACCTTCATAACTAAAAACTATTCATTAAGGTATTTAGTAATGTTCATCGCGAAGAACTCTGTTATGAAATGATATTTGGTCAGAACTGCTAATTTTTTATAATTCTGCGGCAAAATAATAAATGTTTCGGTGAGATTCCTTGATGATTAAACAGCTGAATTTAATGTTAATATTAAAATAATGTTTGATTAGAACTGCTTGTACTTATTGTGCGGCAAAATAATAAAGTGCGATGTTTCCTCCTGCGGGGGCATGTCGTGGTGACGGGCATTTTGTGCGTTCTTATATAAAGTTTCTTATGAGGATAAAAGGAACTGTATTTTTCTTACCTGTGCTTCAGCAGACAATTTTGTCAACTTTTTTGTTTTAGCATCGTTCATTAATTCATATTTTGTTGTATTTATTTTCGCTTTTATCCATAGCTCAAGTCCTTTTACCGTGTTTTTTTTAAATTCTGAATTAGTTTTATTTATACACATCACTCCTTTTGTTTTGTCGTCGTTTATTAATTGTTACTTCGTTTTATTCCTTTTCGCTTTTATTTATTCCCCAGTTCGTTTTACCATCGTTTATCCATTTCTTTTAAATTCTGGTGTCTGTCCTTCTGTTACACCAACTAGACAAAACTATCGCAACAAAATAAAACCTCAAACCCTGCTATTTTCAACAAAAACCTATCCCAGCATTCCAGCCCTAATATTTTATAAGGTAAAGCATATTTAAATCGGTTAATTTTAAGGCAGACACCCTGTACAAACGTATATATCTTTATAATACACATGACACAGCACATGACACAGCATGATACACATGGCACCTTTTAACGGCCACCCTGTACACACGTACACACTTTCATAACATTCATACATGGCACAACACACATGGCGCTTTTTTAGCGGTTCTAAATATACAGCAAGAAGGATATAATGAATTTTAAGGTTAACCTTGGGTTGCCTTTGCTGAAATTGAACTCTCGTCTTCAAGCAATGCGAGTTTTTGTGACTTCTTGAAACCGGTGCGTCTAACTGGGAGTTTTCCGTCGTCTCGCTTTGGGACTTATATAACCCGCCGGGGGCTTTCTTCCTAAATATAGGTACGGCAGTGTGCAGGGCTGAATTGTCGGGAGAAGTTTCCTCCCATGAATATTTTCAATACAATGGGTTACACATGTCATGTACCAACATTTTTGGCAGTAAACGTTCTTTTTCTTTCTTTTTACGTACATTTTGGGATACGGAAACGTGCGACGCTCCCTGGGGTGGCGATGTACATGTATGTCTTTTTGAAACAGGTGCACCAATTTTATTTACTGGAATACCTAAATATTTCTGGTTAAAAGTTCAATACCAACTGGTCGCAGAGCGGTAACCCAAATGTAACCGCCATGACTTCCAAGTTTCATTCGTTTGGCAAAAAAATAAACTTCACCGTGCTACACCGAACTGACGAGTGTATTGTTCTGTGTTGTTCGGAAAGAAGTGCGAACATGAAGATGAATTTCTAATCCAAAAATGAGCTAGATTCTAATTATTTGACAGAATTATCAGAAAAATCAAGTTACAGTTTAAAAGAACAACAAGAAAACAATGTAGGTGTCTCAGTATTTTCTCTGTATTCCTTATAATAACATACAGACACGGGTCATGAAATACGGTAGCAGCGATTGATATCGCTTAAAAGTTACAAATATTAACAAAAATTTCTGCAAATAATTTACAAATGAACTAAATTGAGGTTTCTAAATCGACTGCTCAATACCGGCTAAGTGTGAGGTCTTCGCTTAAGAAATAATAAGCAAACAACAAGAAAAAATTTTTATATTCGAAAAAAGTTGTTACTTGAAATGTATGTATTCCAGCACATTAGATTCTAAATGAAAGAAAAAGTTATGATATAAAAATATTTGAAATATGTAAAGGCATTTCGGGTTCATAATATTTGGAATGCTGAATTCAAGTTAGCAGCAATAAGCCAAGGATTTTTAGGATCTTTCCCACACGCGCCCCGCCACTAACGCAACACACAAGTTCACCCACTTGTAACTTTCGAAATAATGCACCTATTGACCTCAAATTACTCTCAAACGAAAGAATGTTTTAATCTTTCGTTTCACTTACAATTTGATGTCGATAGGTGCATTATTTCGAAAGTTATAAGTGGGTGAACTTATGTGTTGCGATAGTGACGGGGCGCGTCTGGAGAAGATCCAGTTTTTATAAGCTGGGGAAGTTTGTTCCACCAAAGAGATTTTGGAAATGAGACAGCTTCTTCCCCCGGGTTTGATATTATGACATATGTAATTAATTAAATAATGTATCATTGCTTACATTTCGATTTAGTGTTCAAAATATTGTGCGGAAAATTTCTGCTACTTGTGTGTTAGCTGTGACCACTTGTAAGTTATGGTTTCCTTTGGTGTTAAGGTTAGGTTAAGTTAGGTTAGGTTAATTAGCAAAATTATTTTTAATTTTTCTTTTGTTTCAGGCCAAAATGAATCTCTGGGACCTTCCAAGAACTGAAAAGGAAGGTCTCAAAGATTCATTATATATATATGGAAAGCAGATAAATTGCTTTAAAAATAAATATAAATCAACAAGGATACCATCTCACATGAAAAATATATTCATACTATCCATAACATCAATTCAATGTTCATAAAACAATTAAATTTTTCACTTATCCCCCTTAAGCACTTTTTCCCCCCAAAAAAACACTTTTTCCCCACAAACACTTTTTCCCAAAAAACACTTTTTCCCGAAAAACACTTTTCCTCCTAAAACACTTTTCCTCCTAAAACACTTTTTCCCCAAAAAACACTTTTTCCCATGAAAACACCTTTTCCTTAAAAAATTCTTTCCCCCGAAACAAGTGGTGACATAACCCAGAAGTACCAGAAATTAACAACACCAGCATCACTCAGAGGGCCGCAGGGAAACGAGAAGACTTGTCGGGCTTCTTGAAAGTGAAATCTATCCTAAAATCCAATGCGTTGTGCAGCATCTCAGGCATCAACTTTTTTGGAAACAACCGGTTTTTCGTTTTTTATTTTTTTAATTCTAAACCCAGCCAAGTTTCTCAAGGGCTAACCGATTTCTCGAAAATTTTTGGATTTTTTCGAATCGACAGAATTGGACCCTTAAAACTCTGAGCTTCAAAGGCGTATCATTGTTTTTCGCCAATTGTGTCATTTTAGGGGTAAAAAATACGACCAGTGTTCAGTCTGGGGTAATTAACAGGCTAGTACCTTAAGCTAGTACTATAGCGTGAGGTCTACCTCTAGCTAGTACGATAGCGTGAGGTCTACCTTTAGCTAGTACGATAGCGTGAGGTCTACCTTTAGCTAGTACTATAGCGTGAGGTCTACCTTCAGCTAGTACTATAGCGTGAGGTCTACCTCTAGCTAGTACGATAGCGTGAGGTCTACCTTTAGCTAGTACGATAGCGTGAGGTCTACCTTTAGCTAGTACTATAGCGTGAGATCTACCTTCAGCTAGTACTATAGCGTGAGGTCTACCTCTAGCTAGCACGATAGTGTGAGGTCTACCTCTAGCTAGTACGATAGCGTGAGGTCTACCTCTAGCTAGCACGATAGTGTGAGGTCTACCTCTAGCTAGTACTATAGCGTGAGGTCTACCTTTAGCTAGTACTATAGCGTGAGGTCTACCTCTAGCTAGCACGATAGTGTGAGGTCTACCTTTAGCTATCACGATAGTGTGAGGTCTACCTCTAGCTAGTACGATAGTGTGAGGTCTACCTCTAGCTAGTACTATAGCGTGAGGTCTACCTTTACCTAGTACTATAGCGTGAGGTCTACCTTTAGCTAGTACGATAGCGTGAGGTCTACCTTTAGCTAGTACGATAGTGTGAGGTCTACCTCTAGCTAGTACGATAGCGTGAGGTCTACCTTTAGCTAGTACGATAGCGTGAGGTCTACCTTTAGCTAGTACTATAGCGTGAGATCTACCTTCAGCTAGTACTATAGCATGAGGTCTACCTTCAGCTAGTACTATAGCATGAGGTCTACCTTCAGCTAGTACTATAGCGTGAGGTCTACCTTTAGCTAGTACTATAGCGTGAGGTCTACCTTCAGCTAGTACTATAGCGTGAGGTCTACCTTTAGCTAGTACTATAGCATGAGGTCTACCTTCAGCTAGTACTATAGCATGAGGTCTACCTTTAGCTAGTACTATAGCATGAGGTCTACCTTCAGCTAGTACTATAGCATGAGGTCTACCTTCAGCTAGTACTATAGCGGGAGGTCTACCTTCAGCTAGTACTATAGCGTGAGGTCTACCTTTAGCTAGTACTATAGCGTGAGGTCTACCTTCAGCTAGTACTATAGCATGAGGTCTACCTTCAGCTAGTACTATAGCGTGAGGTCTACCTTCAGCTAGTACTATAGCATGAGGTCTACCTTCAGCTAGTACTATAGCATGAGGTCTACCTTCAGCTAGTACTATAGCATGAGGTCTACCTTCAGCTAGTACTATAGCGTGAGGTCTACCTTCAACTAGTACTATAGCGTGAGGTCTACCTTTAGCTAGTACTATAGCGTGAGGTCTACCTTGAGCTAGTACTATAGCGTGAGGTCTACCTTCAGCTAGTACTATAGCGTGAGGTCTACCTTTAGCTAGTACTATAGCGTGAGGTCTACCTTTAGCTAGTGCTATAGCATGAGGTCTACCTTCAGCTAGTACTATAGCATGAGGTCTGCCTTCAGCTAGTACTATAGCATGAGGTCTACCTTCAGCTAGTACTATAGCGTGAGGTCTACGTTTAGCTAGTACTATAGCGTGAGGTCTACCTTTAGCTAGTACTATAGCGTGAGGTCTACCTTTAGCTAGTACTATAGCGTGAGGTCTACCTTTAGCTAGTACTATAGTGTGAGGTCTACCTTCAGCTAGTACTATAGCATGAGGTCTACCTTCAGCTAGTACTATAGCGTGAGGTCTACCTTCAGCTAGTACTATAGCATGAGGTCTACCTTCAGCTAGTACTATAGCATGAGGTCTACCTTCAGCTAGTACTATAGCATGAGGTCTACCTTCAGCTAGTACTATAGCGTGAGGTCTACCTTCAGCTAGTACTATAGCGTGAGGTCTACCTTTAGCTAGTACTATAGCGTGAGGTCTACCTTGAGCTAGTACTATAGCGTGAGGTCTACCTTCAGCTAGTACTATAGCGTGAGGTCTACCTTTAGCTAGTACTATAGCGTGAGGTCTACCTTTAGCTAGTGCTATAGCATGAGGTCTACCTTCAGCTAGTACTATAGCATGAGGTCTGCCTTCAGCTAGTACTATAGCATGAGGTCTACCTTCAGCTAGTACTATAGCGTGAGGTCTACGTTTAGCTAGTACTATAGCGTGAGGTCTACCTTTAGCTAGTACTATAGCGTGAGGTCTACCTTTAGCTAGTACTATAGCGTGAGGTCTACCTTTAGCTAGTACTATAGTGTGAGGTCTACCTTTAGCTAGTACTATAGCATGAGGTCTACCTTTAGCTAGTACTATAGCGTGAGGTCTACCTTTAGCTAGTACTATAGCGTGAGGTCTACCTTCAGCTAGTACTATAGCGTGAGGTCTACCTTCAGCTAGTACTATAGCGTGAGGTCTACCTCCAGCTAGTACTATAGCGTGAGGTCTACCTTCAGCTAGTACTATAGCGTGAGGTCTACCTCTAGCTAGTACGATAGCGTTATTTCCATACATTTAATTCAGCGATAAACACTTCGTCTATACATCTCAAACTGCACCTGGGTAGGCGATACATGACGGTAGACCTCACGCTACAGCAGCATTGTTTTTTCTTTAAAGGTTGGTTTAAATGCCCTAATTACTGACGGTTTATTTAATCATTAATTGTTGCATTAAGGGGTAACAATAATTGAAAGTGGATAACTCCTCGGCCATCCTTCAGATTGAAATAAGAACTTTTTCCAGCAACTTATCTTCTCTTTCCCCCAACACGTTCACTGCAAAGGGGTTAAACTCAAAATTAAAGTCAAAAGTTTTTAGAAATTTTCTGAATACCAAACACTGAACAAGTCCACTGAATAGCATCAGTTTTGAAAGGTTGTAAAAAAATATCCGAATGACCCACCGGTGATCACAGCGCAAGCCACGCGTTACCGTGACCGCTGTCACGGTAGAGGAAACAAGGTAGGGTCATTTGCATGGGGGAAAATACATTTCTTTTTGTTTGGCTAGCCAATAGAAAGGCTTCATTTCAAACAAACTTTATGACGTCACCAAAACGCCATGTCGTTAGGCCAATGGTGGAGCCAGATTTGAGGGTAGCAGTGCTACCAGATGCAATATGAGCGCTGCTATTGGTTCGTTGCCGTGACGTCAGCAAAGCCACACAGTCGGCGAAAAAAAAACTGGTTTGAACCTACCTTGTTTCCTCTACCGTGACCGCTGCCTGCGACGCTTGGCATTTCGATGAAAGATTTATTTCTCCCCGCCTGTCACGAGTCAGTCCAAAAAAGGCGAAACAAGTTTGGCGAGAATGGCAAATGGCAACTCGGGTTTGAGATTGTTCTCAGACAATTCATGACGCACCCGTTTTTCAAGATTAGGAACTTTTCCAAGTTTTTGAAAATGACGGTGAACAGTTGTATTGTTCGGACTTCGCTAAGCGCGGTCATTGTGTTTGTGCGGTTGTTGGCGGTTGGTTTGGTTAGGCTGTAAGTAGCAGAATAAAGAATTCTCAAATTCGTTTTTACTCAAATTTACTTATTCTCTCAAATTCGTTCAGTATTATGAGAGTATATTATTCAAGAAGATTTCAAAACAGATGAAAAATGAAATTTTTTTCAAGATCTCGAAACAGATGAAAATTGAAAATGATGTTTTCAAAAACATTTCGAAACCAATGAAAACTCATTCATTTATACCAGTGCGTGAATGAGCGATATACAGCATGGTACACATGTGCCCAACACGCAAGGAGCGAGTTGGTTGCCAGCCCTTCAACTGAGGGAGCAAGATTTTCTTCAAGGGCCGCTTCAAGAAGCGTATCATCAAACTCAACTGAACGTCCGGTTTGATTTCCATCTTCCAGGAAGTCAGCACAAAGTGAGATCATACGAACATTTCCTGCCCACACCAACATCAGCACCACGTGCTAATGTTGGGTATGTTGATGTTGGCGACACCCTACGGACAGCGGACCTTCTCCAGACGCGCCCCGCCACTAATGCAACACACAAGTTCACCCACTTGTAATTTTCGAAATAATGCACCTATCGACTTTAAATTACTTCCAAAGGAAAGAGTGTTTTAATGTTTCGTTTCTATTACAATTTGAAATCGATAGGTGCATTATTTAGAAAGTTACAAGTGGGTGAACTTATGTGTTGCATTAGTGCATCTGGAAAAGGTCCTCGTAAAGCATCATCTGTAAGTTCTTTCATTTCTCACACAATTAACCTAGAACTCATAATGTGCTCCAAGTGATTTTCGGGTACAGCTATTTTAGCTAGATTTTAATCGTGCAAATTTTAATTCATTGCTCATTAAAATAAAATGTGATTAGTTCAAACGCATCTAAACACAACCATAGCGTTCAGCTTCATTTGTGAAATGTTCTTTAAATTTCATTTCATTTAAAAAGGTAAAATTCAGACAGAAGAAGACATTCAGGCACAAATTTCACAAGGAATGAAATATATTAGAGCAATTTATGAAAATGACTTTTGAAACCGACATAGAGGATAAACGGTTAGAAAATTCCCTAGAGTGCCCGTTGACTTAATAGAATTATAACCTAAATTTTAAGTGCCTGTTATTCACAGAAATTTTTGAATTTGTTTCATCAATACCTGAGAGGTATTTAATTTTACCAGACGACAAGAAGTATTTTCGTTGAAAATTTACCTTGAAATTTCAAAACTGGTTTTTCTCGAACCTTAATTTTCGAAAGTCGCTCGCTTTTGTGTCAAGATTTCTCCGCACGGCCTATAGTTCTCTTCACGAACTGCCTCGTGCGTGTGGTATAAATGGAGCCTGGGGTGACATACTTCAATTTTATCACAAATAATTGCAAAATTGTATGACCTTGACAGCCAAAAGTGGCACGCAAAGGCAATTTAAAAAACGCGATCATGCACCTCCTGTCTGAAGGGTAGACCAAACCCTGAAGGGACTAAAAACCAATCATGAAGGGACTAAAAACCAATCATGAAGGGACTAAAAACCAACCATGCAGGGACAAAACCCAATCATGAAGGGACTAAAAACCAATCATGAAGGGACTAAAAACCAATCATGAAGGGACTAAAAACCAACCATGCAGGGACTAAAAACCAACCATGCAGGGACTAAAAACCAACCATGCAGGGACAAAAACCAACCATGCAGGGACAAAACCCAATCATGAAGGGACTAAAAACCAATCATGAAGGGACTAAAAACCAACCATGAAGGGACTAAAAACCAACCATGCAGGGACAAAAACCAACCATGCAGGGACAAAACCCAATCATGAAGGGACTAAAAACCAATCATGAAGGGACTAAAAACCAACCATGAAGGGACAAAAACCAAACATGCAGGGACAAAAACCAACCATGCAGGGACAAAACCCAATCATGAAGGGACTAAAAACCAATCATGAAGGGACTAAAAACCAACCATGCAGGGACAAAACCCAATCATGAAGGGACTAAAAACCAATCATGAAGGGACTAAAAACCAATCATGAAGGGACTAAAAACCAACCATGCAGGGACTAAAAACCAACCATGCAGGGACTAAAAACCAACCATGCAGGGACAAAAACCAACCATGCAGGGACAAAACCCAATCATGAAGGGACTAAAAACCAATCATGAAGGGACTAAAAACCAACCATGAAGGGACTAAAAACCAACCATGCAGGGACAAAAACCAACCATGCAGGGACAAAACCCAATCATGAAGGGACTAAAAACCAATCATGAAGGGACTAAAAACCAACCATGAAGGGACAAAAACCAAACATGCAGGGACAAAAACCAACCATGCAGGGACAAAACCCGATCATGAAGGGACTAAAAACCAATCATGAAGGGACTAAAAACCAACCATGAAGGGACAAAAACCAACCATGAACGGACAAAAACCAACCATGAAGGGACTAAAAACCAATCATGAAGGGACTAAAAACCAATCATGAAGGGACTAAAAACCAATCATGAAGGGACTAAAAACCACTCATGAAGGGACTAAAAACCAATCATGAAGGGACTAAAAACCAACCATGAAGGGACTAAAACCAACCATGAACGGATAAAAACCAACCATGGAGGGACAAAAACCAACCATGAACGGACAATAACCAACCATGAACGGACAAAAACCAACCATGAAGGGACTAAAACCAACCATGAACGGACAAAAACCAACCATGAAGGGACAAAAACCAATCATGAAGGGACTAAAAACCAATCATGAAGGGACTAAAAACCAACCATGAAGGGACTAAAAACCAACCATGAAGGGACAAAAACCAACCATGAAGGGACTAAAAACCAACCATGAAGGGACAAAAACCAACCATGAAGGGACTAAAAACCAACCATGAAGGGACTAAAAACCAACCATGAAGGGACTAAAAACCAACCATGAAGGGACAAAAACCAACCATGAAGGGACTAAAAACCAACCATGAAGGGACAAAAACCAACCATGAAGGGACAAAAACCAACCATGAAGGGACTAAAAACCAATCATGAAGGGACTAAAACCAATCATGAAGGGACTAAAAACCAATCATGAAAGGACTAAAAACCAATCATGAAGGGACTAAAAACCAATCATGAAGGGACTAAAAACCAATCATGAAGGGACAAAAACCAATCATGAAGAGACAAAAACCAACCATGAAGGGACAAAAACCAACCATGAAGGGACAAAAACCAACCATGAACGGACAAAAACCAACCATGAACGGACAAAAACCAATCATGAACGGACAAAAACCAACCATGAAGAGACAAAAACCAACCATGAAGGGACAAAAACCAACCATGAAGGGACAAAAACCAACCATGAACGGACAAAAACCCAACCATGAACGGACAAAAACCAACCATGAAGGGACAAAAACCAACCATGAACGGACAAAAACCAATCATGAAGGGACAAAAACCAACCATGAAGGGACTAAAAACTACCCCTGAAGAGCAGAAGCCTCTCTAAAACCACTGGCTAGTACAATAGCGTGAGGTCAACCACACTATAGCGTGAGTTTTAGAAAGGCTCAAAGGAGGGTTTGATTTTAGTCCCTTCAGGGTTTGTTTCTTCGCCCCTCAGGGTTTGCTTCTTGGCCCTTCAGGGTTTGTTTCTTGGCCCTTCAGGGTTTGTTTCTTGGCCCTTCAGGGTTTGTTTCTTGGCCCTGTAGTGTTCTCCCCCAGGCTGCAACACGCTTCGGGCAGGCTTTGAGCTATCTTTTTCGTGATAGGATAGCCCGAAGCGAGTGCCTGAGGTACGACCGTATTCGGCAGGATATGGACAACACGGGGGTAACACGGTAATTATATTGGTGACTGTTAGGCACACGGAACACGGACCATTACACGGGGCCCTCGGTGACTACCTTGGGCACTGTTCGTTACTCGTAAATTACGTAATGATTGGAACACAGCACTAAGACGTGATGGTTGAAATGCAATACTATTCGAGAAGTACGTAATGATCGAAACACAATCCTCTGTGAGAATAGTACAAATATGTGGTGGTTGAAGTACAATCCTATTCGAGAATGACCTAACCTGAAACTTAATCCTATGCGAGAATAGCACAAATACGTGATGATTGAAGCACAATCCTATTCGGGAATGACGTAATGATTGAAACACAATCCTATGCGAGAATAG
This sequence comes from Morinoia aosen, assembly GCA_030386875.1. Lineage (NCBI taxonomy): Eukaryota > Metazoa > Arthropoda > Malacostraca > Amphipoda > Talitridae > Morinoia > Morinoia aosen. The sequence continues at coordinate 8,159,768 of CM059576.1, forward strand.
CACACATACGTGATGATTGAAGCACAGTCCTATTCGGGAATGACGTAATGATTGAAACACAATCCTATGCGAGAATAGTACTAATACGTGATGATTGAAATACAATCCTATTCGAAAATGACATAAATTACGTAATGATTGAAACACAATCCTATGCGAGAATAGCACTAATACGTGATGATTGAAATACAATACTATGCGAGAATTACGCAATGAATGAAACAAGCACCAATATCGGGTAACGTCCGCGAGGACGCTACTTACGAACGCAGCGGCGAGACGTGATGATTGGTGCTACGTCGTCCGACTGTTACGAACAGGTCAGCTGTGCTAGCGGGGCGCCGAGACGAGGCTAGTCAGCTGGGTCGGGCCCAGCCGCCACGCGGTTCACCGTTGTAGCTGGTAAGTAGCTACGGCGAGGCTAGCCGGCCGGAGCGGGCGAGAGATGTCGTAGAGCGGCTTGGCCGACGACGCCGGCGCGGGGCGTTGCAACGTGACCTATTTAAGGCTTTGAAACACCTTGAAGTGTCAAGACGCTACTAGGTTTAAGACCGAGCAACACCTTGGGGCGTCGATAGGCAGGGCCGGTCTCCGGAGCTTGGTGCAGGTACGCGAGAGATAAAGTCGATCTCGGAAGCTAGATGCAGGAACACGAGGCTGGTGCTGGAGATGTGACTTGAACGAGGACGAGGGCTTGAGTGAGTGCGAGCCTTGTTGGGGTCGCCTTATGTAGGCCTCGAGTGCAAGCCTTGAGTCCAGGCGTGAGTCCTGATTGGTCGCGAGTTTGTGGGCCTGTGGTGCTGGAGGCAGGAAACCGTTGTAGCTTACGGGCACCTTTTCTCATAGTCGCGAGGCGGCTTCTCTCAGGTCCCGTGTTTGGTTGACTAGGCGCTTCGGGTCCGGAGGTGCTCTGGAACGGATGCGGTTATAGTCTGGAGGCAGCTTTTCTCAGGTCTTGTGGAGGTCCGCGGCTTGCCGCTGGGATCACCACAGCCCTTCAGGGTTTGTTTCTTGGCCCTACAGGGTTTGTTTCTTGGCCCTTCAGGGCTTGTTTCTTGGCCCTTCAGGGTTTGTTTCTTGGCCCTTCAGGGTTTGTTTCTTGGCCCTTCAGGGCTTGTTTCTTGGCCCTTCAGGGTTTGTTTCTTGGCCATTCAGGGCTTGTTTCTTGGCCCTTCAGGGCTTGTTTCTTGGCCCTTCAGGGTTTGTTTCTTGGCCCTTCAGGGTTTGTTTCTTCGCCCCTCAGGGTTTGTTTCTTGGCCCTTCAGGGTTTGTTTCTTGGCCCTTCAGGGCTTGTTTCTTGGCCCTTCAGGGTTTGTTTCTTGGCCCTTCAGGGCTTGTTTCTTGGCCCTTCAGGGTTTGTTTCTTGGCCCTTCAGGGCTTGTTTCTTGGCCCTTCAGGGCTTGTTTCTTGGCCCTTCAGGGTTTGTTTCTTGGCCCTTCAGGGTTTGTTTCTTCGCCCCTCAGGGTTTGTTTTTTGGCCCTTCAGGGTTTGTTTCTTGGCCCTTCAGTGTTTGTTTCTTGGCCCTTCAGGGTTTGTTTCTTGGCCCTTCAGGGTTTGTTTCTTGGCCCTTCAGGGTTTGTTTCTTGGCCCTTCAGGGTTTGTTTCTTGGCCCTTCAGGGTTTGTTTCTTGGCCCTTCAGGGTTTGTTTCTTGGCCCTTCAGGGTTTGTTTCTTGGCCCTTCAGGGTTTGTTTCTTGTCCCTTCAGGGTTTGTTTCTTGGCCCTTCAGGGTTTGTTTCTTGGCCCTTCAGGGTTTGTTTCTTGTCCCTTCAGGGTTTGTTTCTTGTCCCTTCAGGGTTTGTTTCTTGTCCCTTCAGGGTTTGTTTCTTGGCCCTTCAGGGTTTGTTTCTTGGCCCTTCAGGGTTTGTTTCTTGGCCCTTCAGGGTTTGTTTCTTGGCCCTTCAGGGTTTGTTTCTTGTCCCTTCAGGGTTTGTTTCTTGGCCCTTCAGGGTTTGTTTCTTGTCCCTTCAGGGTTTGTTTCTTGGCCCTTCAGGGTTTGTTTCTTGGCCCTTCAGGGTTTGTTTCTTGGCCCTTCAGGGTTTGTTTCTTGTCCCTTCAGGGTTTGTTTCTTGGCCCTTCAGGGTTTGTTTCTTGGCCCTTCAGGGTTTGTTTCTTTGCCCTTCAGGGTTTGTTTCTTGGCCCTTCAGGGTTTGTTTCTTGGCCCTTCAGGGTTTGTTTCTTGGCCCTTTAAGGTTTGTTTCTTGGCCCTTCAGGGTTTGTTTCTTAGCTCTTCAGGGTTTGTTTCTTAGCCCTTCAGGGTTTGTTTCTTGGCCCTTCAGGGTTTGTTTCTTGGCCCTTCAGGGTTTTTTTCTTAGCCCTTCAGGGTTTGTTTCTTGGCCCTTCAGGGTTTGTTTCTTAGCCCTTCAGGGTTTGTTTTTAGTCCCTTCAGGGTTTGTTTCTTAGCTCTTCAGGGTTTGTTTCTTAGCCCTTCAGGGTTTGTTTCTTGTCCCTTCAGGGTTTGTTTCTTGGCCCTTCAGGGTTTGTTTCTTGGCCCTTCAGGGTTTGTTTCTTTGCCCTTCAGGGTTTGTTTCTTGGCCCTTCAGGGTTTGTTTCTTGGCCCTTCAGGGTTTGTTTCTTGGCCCTTCAGGGTTTGTTTCTTTGCCCTTCAGGGTTTGTTTCTTGGCCCTTCAGGGTTTGTTTCTTGGCCCTTCAGGGTTTGTTTCTTGGCCCTTTAAGGTTTGTTTCTTGGCCCTTCAGGGTTTGTTTCTTAGCTCTTCAGGGTTTGTTTCTTAGCCCTTCAGGGTTTGTTTCTTGGCCCTTCAGGGTTTGTTTCTTGGCCCTTCAGGGTTTGTTTCTTAGCCCTTCAGGGTTTGTTTCTTGGCCCTTCAGGGTTTGTTTCTTAGCCCTTCAGGGTTTGTTTTTAGTCCCTTCAGGGTTTGTTTCTTAGCTCTTCAGGGTTTGTTTCTTAGCCCTTCAGGGTTTGTTTCTTGTCCCTTCAGGGTTTGTTTCTTGGCCCTTCAGGGTTTGTTTCTTGGCCCTTCAGGGTTTGTTTCTTTGCCCTTCAGGGTTTGTTTCTTGGCCCTTCAGGGTTTGTTTCTTGGCCCTTCAGGGTTTGTTTCTTGGCCCTTCAGGGTTTGTTTCTTTGCCCTTCAGGGTTTGTTTCTTGGCCCTTCAGGGTTTGTTTCTTGGCCCTTCAGGGTTTGTTTCTTGGCCCTTTAAGGTTTGTTTCTTGGCCCTTCAGGGTTTGTTTCTTAGCTCTTCAGGGTTTGTTTCTTAGCCCATCAGGGTTTGTTTCTTGGCCCTTCAGGGTTTGTTTCTTGGCCCTTCAGGGTTTGTTTCTTAGCCCTTCAGGGTTTGTTTCTTGGCCCTTCAGGGTTTGTTTCTTAGCCCTTCAGGGTTTGTTTTTAGTCCCTTCAGGGTTTGTTTCTTAGCTCCTCAGGGTTTGTTTCTTAGCCCTTCAGGGTTTGTTTCTTGTCCCTTCAGGGTTTGTTTCTTGGCCCTTCAGGGTTTGTTTCTTGGCCCTTCAGGGTTTGTTTCTTGGCCCTGCAGGGTTTGTTTCTCGTCCCTTCAGGGTTTGTTTCTTGGCCCTTCAGGGTTTGTTTCTTGGCCCTTCAGGGTTTGTTTCTTAGCCCTTCAGGGTTTGTTTCTTGGCCCTTCAGGGTTTGTTTCTTGGCCCTTCAGGGTTTGTTTCTTAGCCCTTCAGGGTTTGTTTCTTGGCCCTTCAGGGTTTGTTTCTTGGCCCTTCAGGGTTTGTTTCTCAGCCCTTCAGGGTTTGTTTCTTGGCCCTTCAGGGTTTGTTTCTTGGCCCTTCAGGGTTTGTTTCTTAGCCCTTCAGGGTTTGTTTCTTGGCCCTTCAGGGTTTGTTTCTTAGCCCTTCAGGGTTTGTTTTTAGTCCCTTCAGGGTTTGTTTTTAGTCCCTTCAGGGTGTGGTCCAGCCTTCAGACAGGAGTTGCATGATCGCGTTTCTTGAAATCACCGTTGCGTGCCACTTTGGCTGGCAAGTACATGTAATTTTGCAATTCTTTTCGAAAAGATTTGGGTATGGATGTCTCTCCAGGCTATGTTGCAATATATAGTCCAAACATGATAGGGCTTGAAACTATATAATCACCAAAAAACTGAATCAAGAATAATTTAGCTTATTTAACCTTTTATCGTCCGCATTTTGTACTCACATCACCGTCATCACAACCACCATCACTAACCCTCTAACGTCCGCATTTTGTACTCACATCACCGTCACCACAACCACCATCACTAGCCCTCTAACGTCCGCATTTTGTACTCACATCACCGTCATCACAACCACCATCACTAACCCTCTAACGTCCGCATTTTGTACTCACATCACCGTTATCACAACCACCATCACTAACCCTCTAACGTCCGCATTTTGTACTCACATCACCGTCATCACAACCACCATCACTAACCTTCTAACGTCCGCATTTTGTACTCACATCACCGTCATCACAACCACCATCACTAACCTTCTAACGTCCGCATTTTGTACTCACATCACCGTCATCACAACCACCATCACTAACCCTCTAACGTCCGCATTTTGTACTCACATCACCGTCATCACAACCACCATCACTAACCCTCTAGCGTCCGCATTTTGTACTCACATCACCGTCATCACAACCACCATCACTCACCCCCTAACGTCCGCATTTTGTACTCACATCACCGTCATCACAACCACCATCACTAACCTCTAACGTCCGCATTTTGTACTCACATCACCGTCATCACAACCACCATCACTAACCCTCTAACGTCCGCATTTTGTACTCACATCACCGTCATCACAACCACCATCACTAACCTTCTAACGTCCGCATTTTGTACTCACATCACCGTCATCACAACCACCATCACTAACCCTCTAACGTCCGCATTTTGTACTCACATCACCGTCATCACAACCACCATCACTAACCCTCTAACGTCCGCATTTTGTACTCACATCACCGTCATCACAACCACCATCACCAAACTGGCACCGGCATCATGTAGTCACCGACATCACAACGAGAAAGTGACTGCCACTCGACAAAGAACTTCGCAGAGCACATTACGGCGCAAACTTCACAAGGAATAAAATATATTAGAGCTGTTTATAAAAAGTGGACTTTGAAATCCATTTTGACAGTGAAAGACTAAGTGTGACCCAAGTGCAAAAAAAAAAAAACATTCAGGTACTGGTAATTTTGTAGCGTGTTCTTCACAATTGTTGTTTTGAAGGTTAACTTTAATTCAAATCAAATACCAGAGGTTTTTAAATTAGCGGCTGGGTCTTAAGATGTGCGAAAGTTTGAACGATATTCTGACCGCATTTTCTGATCATATAATAATGAATTGCGTTTTATTTTACTTGTTTTTTACATGATTTGTTCAAATTTAAGATTAGGAGTTAAGATTTAAATTTAATGTTTAGTCATAAAACAAATTTCTATTTTTTAGAAGGCTTTCTGGCGTTGACTTGAGTTTCTTTTAACACGTTGCTTTCGGTACGGCCCATCGATGCGTCGCTTGAAAGATTTTTACAGCCTTTTAAGCTTGATGGTATTTAATGGGCACAGGGATCTTTTCCAGACGCGCCCCGCCACTAATGATAATTGTGGCTGAGTTCGCTCTTTTCCCAACAGGAAGATACACCTGACTCACGCACACGTAACCCATTTCATACCTCAGAGCACAAATTCTTCCTTTTCCCAACGGGAAGAAACCCCGAGCTTACTCATTACTGGTTTCATAGACCTGGGTCTTGTTGGCAGTTGTGGCTATAATTTCTTCCTTTTCTCAAAGGTTAAAAACACCGCGCTGGCATCGCTAGGAATCGAACCTGCAGCCTTTCCGTGCAAGGGCGGGCTCCCAACCACTCGGTCACAGGGACCTCAGTGATGCCAAATACTCAGAAATAGACAAGGCTCTATCGGTTATTAGCCATTTTTAAAACTAATGAGACGTACTTCTGACTAATTTCTTTATATTTGTTTCAGATTGCCTACGTTCGGTTCACAATTATTCTGCAAAAATAATTGCTGATTGAGATCAGATAGGGAATACTCCCATTAAGGTGTGGGTGAACATAAGATCCATTCACAACAGATACATGACTGTTCAGTGAACAGAGGAAATTAAAAGTAGGGGATTTTAACTGTTTCCGGAATGGGAAATTCATTTCACAGTCCCCTATAGGGGTTGGATAGAGGGTTCAGGGTCTCCTAAAAAAACTCATTCCCAAATTTTCGAGAGCTGCGGACGCCAACACCACTTGACCTACTCGCCACTTCACGCATGAACGAACAAACTCAAGTGCAGGGGAAATGTTCGAGCTGCTGGAAAATAACGAAAATGGAACATTTTGTAGGTTCCTTTTTGGGTGAGATTTTATTGAAGTTCTAAGTTGTGTGTGCGGGTGTGTGTGTGTGTGTGTGTGTGCGTGAGTGTGTGTTGTATGTGTTTGTGTACGTATGCGTGTGTGTGTTCCTGTGTGTGCTCATACAACTCCTGTGAATGTGCATGGAACACACGCACTTACCCACCCTTTTATAAATCTATTACAGCTCTATATTTAATACGGTAATATTTCAAGGAACAAAAAAACTTGCCAGTGCAAGAGAGTGACATTGAGCTAGCAGGAGAGATTTATCTCTATGATGTATTGCTGCGAGATTAAAAGCTGAGTGGCTGCTGCCCTACATAGATATATGAGTCGTTGTAGGTCACATGTGATGGGCGAGGTGAGTGCAATAAGATGAGTAAAGCCACTGACTCACCGAACCTAGGTTCTCAGAAGAGAAAGGACGAAATAAAAGGAAAAACGGTCTATTTAAAAAAAAAGTAGGTACATGAGAAGCGTTACAACACATTGGGTTTTAAAAACATACATGGGTTACGAAATGGGTCACGTGTGCGTGAGTCAGGTGTAGCTTCCCGTTGGGAAAAGGAAGAATTTGTACTCAATTACAGCATAGAGTTATATTATAAGTTAGTCTCAGAGGCCTTTACCGCATCATTGGTGTTCAGAGATAAGAAGAATGAAAGCTCCATTTAGCCTTGGAATAAGGGAGCGTGGAATCTATGCACCAGGAGTGTTCTCACACAAGATTTCCACTGCATGCAAAAAAGTAACTTGAGTATGAAAGTTATGAAAAAGGTTAAAGTTGAAGAAGAAAGCAGGAGAAATTTTAGAAATTTTGGCAGAACAAGAAGCACGCTCACATATCTCATTGTATGTTTATGCAATGTATGTTTATGCAATGTATGTTTATGCAATGTATGTTTATGCAATGTATGTTTATGCAATGTATGTTTATGCAATGTATGTTTATATGTGGACACCTTCACAGTTTTGCATGGCTTCTGAATAAGGAGTTGAATCCCTTTGAATATAAGGGAGGGAAAAGAGAGTTAGATTGTGTGACGGTCAGCTAGGAGTTTGTCAGGCTATTGTCAAAGATGCCGACTAGTGCCTTGTAATTTCGCGGGAGGAAAATAATTCTCTCGCAAATACCTGAAATCTCGTATCACAGATACTTGCGAACCGTATATCCGTCTCAGATTTCAAAATAAAAAAAAGCCAAGGAAAAACTTCAATGGCAAAATTAAGCAGGAAGGAGTGAAAACTAAGAAATCTTCAATGGCAAAATTAAGAAGAAATACTTGAGAAGAAAAACTTAAATCGCAAAAACCAAGAAGAAAACTTGAATGGAAATCCGAAAACGAAAAACTCCTAAGCTAGAATTCGCTCGGCTCTAAAAACTCGAAGCTTGATTAGCTCGTAGCTTATCATCTCGACTCAAATTTCGAAAGCTTGAAAAACAAGCTCAAATCTTCAAACCTTGTAACCAGATCGGACTCCGAAAATTGCCGAATAAGTCGCATCCGGAAAAACCTGTGGGCAATCCCCAACTAAGTAAATTAAGTCAGCAAAACCTGACTTTCTATTCCTGAAGATATCAGGAAGATCCCCCCGGGATAAGAGGGACCAATCTTATTAATTCTCAATCGGTCAGAAACAGGAATCGCCCACCTGACTATTATCGCTGGATCCAAAGAAGGACCAGCCAAATAAATATTCTATAACTGGCACCCAACGTGGATCTGCCGAAACAACTATCAAACTTTTGGAACCGAAGAGGATACAGCCAAACCAAATAATCCAACAGTGTTATATAGCATTGGAATCTGTGATTCTATTGAGCATCCTTGTAACTTGTGTGGCTTGTTCAGTTTGGTCATAACTTGTAAAGTTATGAAGTTCATGACACACCACAGCACCACAGCACCACAGCACCACCACACCACACCACAGCACCACCACACCACCAAAACACATAGGCCTACGAAGCAAATATCTCCCGTAGGCCGCAAAGACTTGCAAGTTTTTGTGCTTTCTTACATAATGGCGAGTGAGTTTTTTTGTTCTTTTTTATCATACTGGTGTTTTTATATTTTGGCTATTTTTATCATTCTCCTATTTTCATTATTCGCCTATTTTTAGAGTTTGTCTATTTTCGTCATTCGGCTGTGTTCAATGGTTGGGCTATTTTTATTATTCAGCTGCAGCACAACCAAATTGTTTAAACTGATTAAATTGTATCATTTTTATTTATTGGGGAATTTTTATGTTTGAGCTATTTAAAATGGTTGTGCTATTTTTGCTATTCTGCTATTTTTATCATTAGGCTGTTTTTATTATTCGGCTATTTGTGTTGAATCAGCTTTTGTACAAAATTTTTGGAATAATAGTTTGTCCGGCGTGTCCGCTGGACAGCGCGAATGATGCCGTGATACGAACATGAGGTAGTGAACTAAATAGCCTTCTCTGCCTTCTGTTTAAAGTTTCAAGTTTCAAGTTTCAAGTTTCAAGTTTCAGGTTTCAAGTTTCAAGTTTCAGGTTTCAAGTTTCAAGTTTCAAGTTTCAACATCCAAGTTTCAAGTTTCAAGTTTCAAGTTTCAAGTTAGAAGTTTAAAGATTAAAGTTTCAAGTTTCAAATTTCAAGTTTCAAGTTTCAAGTTTCAAGTTTCAACATCCAAGTTTCAAGTTTCAAGTTTCAAGTTTCAAGTTAGAAGTTTAAAGATTAAAGTTTCAAGTTTCAAATTTCAAGTTTCAAGTTTCAAGTTTCAAGTTTCAAGTTTCAAGTTTCAAGTTTCAAGTTTCAAGTTTCAAATTTAAAGTTTCAAGTTTCAAGTTTCAAGTTTCAAATTTCAAATTTCAAATTTCAAGTTTCAAGTTTCAAGCTTCAAATTTAAAGTTTCAAGTTTCAAGTTTCAAATTTCAAATTTCAAATTTCAAGTTTCAAGTTTCAAGTTTCAAGTTTCAAGTTTCAAGTTTCAAGTTTCAAGTTTCAAGTTTCAAGTTTCAAGTTTCAAGTTTCAACATCCAAGTTTCAAGTTTCAAGTTTCAAGTTTCAAGTTAGAAGTTTAAAGATTAAAGTTTCAAGTTTCAAATTTCAAGTTTCAAGTTTCAAGTTTCAAGTTTCAAGTTTCAAGTTTCAAGTTTCAAGTTTCAAGTTTCAAATTTAAAGTTTAAAGTTTAAAGTTTAAAGTTTAAAGTTTAAAGTTTAAAGTTTCAAGTTTCAAGTTTCAAGTTTCAAGTTTCAAGTTTCAAATTTCAAATTTCAAATTTCAAATTTCAAGTTTCAAGTTTCAAGTTTCAAGTTTCAAGTTTCAAGTTTCAAGTTTCAAGTTTCAAGTTTCAAGTTTCAAGTTTCAAGTTTCAAGTTTCAAGTTTCAAGTTTCAAGTTTCAAGTTTCAAGTTTCAAGTTTCAAATTTCAAGTTTCAAGTTTCAAGTTTCAAGTTTCAAGTTTCAAGTTTCAAGTTTCAAGTTTCAAGTTTCAAGTTTCAAGTTTCAAGTTTCAAGTTTCAAGTTTCAAGTTTCAAGTTTCAAGTTTCAAGTTTCAAGTTTCAAGTTTCAAGTTTCAAGTTTCAAGTTTCAAGTTTCAAGTTTCAAGTTTCAAGTTTCAAGTTTCAAGTTTCAAGTTTCAAGTTTCAAGTTTCAAGTTTCAAGTTTCAAGTTTCAAGTTTCAAGTTTCAAGTTTCAAGTATCAAGCTTCAAGTCTCGCCACAAGGTACCGAGTTATATCTTTCCCCATATATTTTCTAAGATAAAGTCAAGTTAAACGCTAGTATATATATAGCTTTACTCATATTTGATTCATAGCCTTAACAACAATGAGTCAAGCTCTCCATCTAATTAAATGTAAGGCGCATTGTATCAAGATATTTTTAAAAAACATCGTACTGAACTTTTGTCCCAACTTTTGGATATATACTGTTTTTCTTTTTTTCTATTTATATAGCATGGTTTATGATTGTTTTATAATATATATTTGATGTTTTATAACTGCTAAGTTCTTTTTTTTTTCCTATTTTTATAATTGTTTAGCGTTAATCTTGTTGATTATTTTAATGATTGTTCCGTTTTAATTTTTGTGATATTTATATAATTGTTTCATTAATATTTTTGTGATATTTCTCTGCCTTAAGAAAATTGAAGGTTTCAGAGAGACGGAATTTTGTGCAACTTAAATTGTGATGCCAGCCGTGGGTGCACAAGTCTTGTGTTATTGGAGGCATTATCATCTTTTGAATTACATTCAATAATATTTATTACTGCGTAAAATTAAAGTAAATAATGAACAATGAACAATAAGTTGACATTACAAATCATATTAACAATTAATAAATAAATTAATAACATTCACATATCGAGCGCCATTAAAATATATATACAATTTATAAGAACATAAACGGTTTCGTTGCCAAAATGTCGTAAAAATTAAATTTTTTGGTTTAAGTTGCAAAGTTTGAAGATTTTCCTTCACGAGGTGAATAAAACGAAACAAAACTTACAAGTTTATTAAGAAAATGAGAAAATATCTATCAAAAAAATATCTATTAAGAAAATATATATTGACAAAATATCTGTCAATAAAATATCTATAAAGAAGATATCTATAGAGAAAACATCCGCCAGAAAAATATCTATTGAGGAAATATTTATTGATGAAATATCCATTGAGAAAATATACGAGTATATTAAAAAAATATTTATTGAAAAACATCTATTGAGAAAATATTTTCTAAGAAAATATTAATTAAAAAAGTTTTGTCAGAGCAGCATAGTAGGAAAATATACTCTGTGCCACTAGTTCAGAGCAGCGACTTGAACTAGTACTATGTGCAGCTGTATATCTATATATATATATATATATATATGTATGTGGCTGTATAGACTATTATGTGCAGCTGTATATGTGTAGTGCCACTGCAGCTGTACTGTATATAGCCGTGAGCAGCAGCTGTATATTGTGCTGCACACGGCTCCTGCTATAGATAAAGCTGTAAATAGCACCTATATTGCATATTACCCTAAACAGCAGCTGTATTATATACAGCTGCATAGGTGCTGGGGCAGCTTGCAGCTGTATTATATATAGCTGTATTTATAACTGTACCATATATAGGGCCTAGCTGCCGTGTGGAGGTGGAGTGATAAGTGCATGTCACTTTCTCTCCTTGCTCATACCCTTGAGGGGACCTCACATATGGCCCCACAGTAAGTGCCAGCATACTGGCGTACAGACCGGTATATCGAGGCACACACACAGTATACCCTATTGTACACACTGTATATCTTTTGGGAACCTATATAGAGGTGTGTAATTCCCTCAGTTGAGTATGTGTATGTGTGTATGTACTGTACATGTACTATATATATAGAGTGCACACATAGTATCTATATAGACATACCGTATATGTACTACATATAGAGTGTACACACATACACATACCTTTCCTTTGTGGCATAGAAGTAAAGTTTATATCATCACAAATGTAATTTATGGCATATATATATGATCACCTACATATGTGCGCTGCTGTTTAGCATCTCAACACAACACAAACACATATGTACGTACACAAGTGTGCCGTAGAAGCAAGACTTTGAATTTCTTTATATCGCTGTAGAACGCGTACACCCGTGTACGCTTTTCGTACGTGCCCCAAAAAGCGTACTCGTGTACGCTATTTGTATGTGCCCCAAAAAGCGTACACAAGAGTACGTTTTTGGTATGTGCCCCAAAAAGATCACACTCGTGTACGTTTCTGGTATGTGCCCCTAAAAGGGTGCATACAAAAAGCGTACATACCAAAAGTGCACACTCGTGTAAGCTTATGGTATGTGCCCCAAAAAAATTACACTCGTGTACGTTTCTGGTATGTGCCCCCAAAAGGGTACATACAAAAAGCGTACATACCAAAAGCGCACACCCGTGTACGCTTCAGGTATGTGCCCCAACAAGCGTACACTACTTAAGACAGAGTACGTACGGAGACGCTAATGAGGAAGAGCCAGCACGTAATGGCGCATTAATATGCGTAGAGCTTTGCGTAAGCAGGCCTTGGAATCCTGGGTTTTTGCGTACACTGAAGGAAGGACGCCCACTGCAGGTGTGTGCGTACATGTGTGTGTACATATACGTACATGCACGCATATATATATATATATTTACTGGAAGGAGATGCTGCGACATGTGAATGTGCAGTCGGCTGGGAAAGTTCTGTCTGATCTGTCCAGACAGGAGACAGGGGGATGCAGACTGTAGACAGGAGACAGGGGCATGCAGACTGTAGACAGTATACAGAGGGATGCAGACTGTAGACAGGATACAGGGGGATGCAGACTGTAGACAGGATACAGGGGGATGCAGACTGTAGACAGGGTACAGGGGGATGCAGACTGTAGACAGGATACAGGGGGATGCAGACTGTAGACAGGATACAGGGGGATGCAGACTGTAGACAGGATACAGGGGGATGCAGACTGTAGACAGGATACAGGGGGATGCAGACTGTAGACAGGGTACAGGGGGATGCAGACTGTAGACAGGATACAGGGGGATGCAGACTGTAGACAGGGTACAGGGGGATGCAGACTGTAGACAGGGTACAGGGGGATGCAGACTGTAGACAGGATACAGGGGGATGCAGACTGTAGACAGGATACAGGGGGATGCAGACTGTAGACAGGATACAGGGAGATGCAGACTGTAGACAGGATACAGGGGGATGCAGACTGTAGACAGGATACAGGGGGATGCAGACTGTAGACAGGGTACAGGGGGATGCAGACTGTAGACAGGATACAGGGGGATGCAGACTGTAGACAGGGTACAGGGGGATGCAGACTGTAGACAGGGTACAGGGGGATGCAGACTGTAGACAGGATACAGGGGGATGCAGACTGTAGACAGGATACAGGGGGATGCAGACTGTAGACAGGATACAGGGAGATGCAGACTGTAGACAGGATACAGGGGGATGCAGACTGTAGACAGGATACAGGGGGATGCAGACTGTAGACAGGGTACAGGGGGATGCAGACTGTAGACAGGATACAGGGGGATGCAGACTGTAGACAGGAGACAGGGGGATGCAGAGTGTAGACAGGGTACAGACAGCTACAAGTTTCTCCCATAAGCCGAATTAACATTTATAAATTACAAGTTTTGAACATTGTTGAAGTTAGTAAAACATTGGCTGTGGTACAGGAAATAATTTCACTCAAAAGAACGGCTTCTAAATACTTTTAAACGGGCAATGAACTTAATAAATGAAAGTTTGCGAAGCAGCTAGACGTTTTACAGAGATGTATTGCAGAAGTACATTGCAGAGACTTTAGAGATTACAAAAGTACATTGCAGAGACTTTAGAGATTACAAAAGTACATTGCAGAAACTTTAACGATTACAAAAGTACATTGCAGAAACTTTAGAGATTACAAAAGTACATTGCAGAAACTTTAACGATTACAAAAGTACATTGCAGAAACTTTAGAGATTACAAAAGTACATTGCAGAAACTTTAACGATTACAAAAGTACATTGCAGAAACTTTAGAGATTACAAAAGTACATTGCAGAAACTTTAGAGATTACAAAAGTACATTGCAGAAACTTTAGAGATTACAAAAGTACATTGCAGAAACTTTAACGATTACAAAAGACCATTGCAGAAACTTTAAAGATTACAAAAGTACATTGCAGAAACTTTAAAGATTACAAAAGTACATTGCAGAAACTTTAGAGATTACAAAAGTACATTGCAGAAACTTTAACGATTACAAAAGTACATTGCAGAAACTTTAGAGATTACAAAAGTACATTGCAGATACTTTAACGATTACAAAAGTACATTGCAGAAACTTTAGAGATTACAAAAGTACATTGCAGAAACTTTAGAGATTACAAAAGTACATTGCAGAAACTTTAACGATTACAAAAGACCATTGCAGAAACTTTAAAGATTACAAAAGTACATTGCAGAAACTTTAAAGATTACAAAAGTACATTGCAGAAACTTTAAAGATTACAAAAGTACATTGCAGAAACTTTAAAGATTACAAAAGTACATTGCAGAAACTTTAACGATTACAAAAGACCATTGCAGAAACTTTAAAGATTACAAAAGACCATTGCAGAAACTTTAAAGATTACAAAAGTACATTGCAGAAATTTTAGAGATTACAAAAGTACATTGCAAAAACTTTAGAGATTACAAAAGTACATCGCAGAAACTTTAAAGATTACAAAAGTACATTGCAGAAACTTTAGAGATTACAAAAGTACATTGCAGAAACTTTAAAGATTACAAAAGTACATTGCAGAAACTTTAAAGATTACAAAAGTACATTGCAGAAACTTTAGAGATTACAAAAGTACATTGCAGAAACTTTAGAGATTACAAAAGTACATTGCAGAAACTTTAGAGATTACAAAAGTACATTGCAGAAACTTTAAAGATTACAAAAGTACATTGCAGAAACTTTGAAGATTACAAAAGTACATTGCAGAAACTTTAGAGATTACAAAAGTACATTGCAGAAACTTTAAAGATTACAAAAGAACATTGCAGAAACTTTGAAGATTACAAAAGTACATTGCAGAAACTTTAAAGCTTACAAAAGAACATTGCAGAAACTTTGAAGATTACAAAAGTACATTGCAGAAACTTTAGAGATCACAAAAGTACATTGCAGAAACTTTAAAGATTACAAAAGAACATTGCAGAAACTTTGAAGATTACAAAAGTACATTGCAGAAACTTTAAAGATTACAAAAGAACATTGCAGAAACTTTGAAGATTACAAAAGAACATTGCAGAAACTTTGAAGATTACAAAAGTACATTGCAGAAACTTTAAAGATTACAAAAGAACATTGCAGAAACTTTAAAGATTACAAAAGTACATTGCAGAAACTTTAGAGATTACAAAAGTACATTGCAGAAACTTTGAAGATTACAAAAGTACATTGCAGAAACTTTAAAGATTACAAAAGTACATTGCAGAAACTTTGAAGATTACAAAAGTACATTGCAGAAACTTTAAAGATTACAAAAGTACATTGCAGAAACTTTGAAGATTACAAAAGTACATTGCAGAAACTTTGAAGATTACAAAAGTACATTGCAGAAACTTTAAAGATTACAAAAGTACATTGCAGAAACTTTAAAGATTACAAAAGTACATTGCAGAAACTTTAGAGATTACAAAAGTACATTGCAGAAACTTTAGAGATTACAAAAGTACATTGCAGAAACTTTAGAGATTACAAAAGTACATTGCAGAAACTTCGAAGATTACAAAAGTACATTGCAGAAACTTTGAAGATTACAAAAGTACATTGCAGAAACTTTAAAGATTACAAAAGTACATTGCAGAAACTTTGAAGATTACAAAAGTACATTGCAGAAACTTTGAAGATTACAAAAGTACATTGCAGAAACTTTAAAGATTACAAAAGTACATTGCAGAAACTTTGAAGATTACAAAAGTACATTGCAGAAACTTTAAAGATTACAAAAGAACATTGCAGAAACTTTGAAGATTACAAAAGTACATTGCAGAAACTTTAAAGATTACAAAAGAACATTGCAGAAACTTTAAAGATTACAAAAGTACATTGCAGAAACTTTAGAGATTACGAAAGTACATTGCAGAAACTTTGAAGATTACAAAAGTACATTGCAGAAACTTTAAAGATTACAAAAGTACATTGCAGAAACTTTAAAGATTACAAAAGTACATTGCAGAAACTTTGAAGATTACAAAAGTACATTGCAGAAACTTTGAAGATTACAAAAGTACATTGCAGAAACTTTAAAGATTACAAAAGTACATTGCAGAAACTTTGAAGATTACAAAAGTACATTGCAGAAACTTTAAAGATTACAAAAGTACATTGCAGAAACTTTGAAGATTACAAAAGTACATTGCAGAAACTTTGAAGATTACAAAAGTACATTGCAGAAACTTTAAAGATTACAAAAGTACATTGCAGAAACTTTAAAGATTACAAAAGTACATTGCAGAAACTTTGAAGATTACAAAAGTACATTGCAGAAACTTTAAAGATTACAAAAGTACATTGCAGAAACTTTGAAGATTACAAAAGTACATTGCAGAAACTTTAAAGATTACAAAAGAACATTGCAGAAACTTTGAAGATTACAAAAGTACATTGCAGAAACTTTAAAGATTACAAAAGAACATTGCAGAAACTTTAAAGATTACAAAAGTACATTGCAGAAACTTTAGAGATTACAAAAGTACATTGCAGAAACTTTGAAGATTACAAAAGTACATTGCAGAAACTTTAAAGATTACAAAAGTACATTGCAGAAACTTTGAAGATTACAAAAGTACATTGCAGAAACTTTAAAGATTACAAAAGTACATTGCAGAAACTTTGAAGATTACAAAAGTACATTGCAGAAACTTTGAAGATTACAAAAGTACATTGCAGAAACTTTAAAGATTACAAAAGTACATTGCAGAAACTTTAAAGATTACAAAAGTACATTGCAGAAACTTTAGAGATTACAAAAGTACATTGCAGAAACTTTAGAGATTACAAAAGTACATTGCAGAAACTTTAGAGATTACAAAAGTACATTGCAGAAACTTCGAAGATTACAAAAGTACATTGCAGAAACTTTGAAGATTACAAAAGTACATTGCAGAAACTTTAAAGATTACAAAAGTACATTGCAGAAACTTTGAAGATTACAAAAGTACATTGCAGAAACTTTGAAGATTACAAAAGTACATTGCAGAAACTTTAAAGATTACAAAAGTACATTGCAGAAACTTTGAAGATTACAAAAGTACATTGCAGAAACTTTAAAGATTACAAAAGAACATTGCAGAAACTTTGAAGATTACAAAAGTACATTGCAGAAACTTTAAAGATTACAAAAGAACATTGCAGAAACTTTAAAGATTACAAAAGTACATTGCAGAAACTTTAGAGATTACGAAAGTACATTGCAGAAACTTTGAAGATTACAAAAGTACATTGCAGAAACTTTAAAGATTACAAAAGTACATTGCAGAAACTTTAAAGATTACAAAAGTACATTGCAGAAACTTTGAAGATTACAAAAGTACATTGCAGAAACTTTGAAGATTACAAAAGTACATTGCAGAAACTTTAAAGATTACAAAAGTACATTGCAGAAACTTTGAAGATTACAAAAGTACATTGCAGAAACTTTAAAGATTACAAAAGTACATTGCAGAAACTTTGAAGATTACAAAAGTACATTGCAGAAACTTTGAAGATTACAAAAGTACATTGCAGAAACTTTAAAGATTACAAAAGTACATTGCAGAAACTTTAAAGATTACAAAAGTACATTGCAGAAACTTTGAAGATTACAAAAGTACATTGCAGAAACTTTAAAGATTACAAAAGTACATTGCAGAAACTTTGAAGATTACAAAAGTACATTGCAGAAACTTTAAAGATTACAAAAGAACATTGCAGAAACTTTGAAGATTACAAAAGTACATTGCAGAAACTTTAAAGATTACAAAAGAACATTGCAGAAACTTTAAAGATTACAAAAGTACATTGCAGAAACTTTAGAGATTACGAAAGTACATTGCAGAAACTTTAGAGATTACAAAAGTACATTGCAGAAACTTTGAAGATTACAAAAGTACATTGCAGAAACTTTAAAGATTACAAAAGTACATTGCAGAAACTCTGAAGATTACAAAAGTACATTGCAGAAACTTTAAAGATTACAAAAGAACATTGCAGAAACTTTGAAGATTACAAAAGTACATTGCAGAAACTTCAAAGATTACAAAAGAACATTGCAGAAACTTTAAAGATTACAAAAGTACATTGCAGAAACTTTGAAGATTACAAAGTACATTGCAGAAACTTTAACGATTACAAAAGAACATTGCAGAAACTTTTAAGATTACATAAGTACATTGCAGAAACAAAGTAGCACACATGTACGTGCCGGGCCCTGTGTGTACCGTACACAACGCACACAACAGAGAAGTACACACGCAACCGTCACTACATGGATGCATCATATTCATGAACTGCAATAATCCAATATTAATAATAATCATAAACTCCAGACAGGACGGTCGTAATTCCTAATGATGAATAATTTGCGTGAGTTTGTCTGAAGTACTTAGTTATTGACGCTACCATACTCTTGTGTTATTGGTTGTTGCTCTGTGGTTATTGTGTGGGGTTATTGTATGTGGCTATTGTGTGGGGTTATTGTGTGTGGTTATTGTGTGGTTATTGTGTGTTGCTATTGTATGTTGCTATTGTGTGTGGTTATTGTGAGTGGTTATTGTGTGGTTATTGTGTGTGGTTATTGTGTGGTTATTGTGTGTGGTTATTGTGTGGGTATTGTGTGGATATTGTGTGGTTATTGTGTGGTTATTGTGTGTGGTTATTGTGTGTGGTTATTGTGTGTGGTTACTGTGTGTTGCTATTGTGTGTGGTTATTGTGTGGTTATTGTGTGTGGTTATCGTGTGGTTATTATGTGTGGTTATTGTGCGGTTATTGTGTGTGGTTTGTGTGTGGTTATTGTGTGGTTATTGTGTGGTTATTGTGTGTGGTTATTGTGTGGTTATTGTGTGGTTATTGTGTGTGGTTATTGTGTGTGGTTACTGTGTGTTGCTATTGTGTGTGATTATTGTGTGGTTATTGTGTGGTTATTGTGTGTGGTTATTGTGTGTGGTTATTGTGTGTGGTTATTGTGTGGTTATTGTGTGTGGTTATTGTGTGTGGTTATTGTGTGTTGCTATTGTGTGTGGTTATTGTGAGTGGTTATTGTGTGGGGCATCTGTTATTGACTGTGTGTCATGCAAGTGTGTCAAGGCTGCAGGAGTGTCACTACTCATCAAATAATTAAAGTCTCCACCATTTAAAATAAGGGAATGAGTTTTGTATCTCTGATCAGGGAACATATGCACACTAAAAGATCAAGTATAACAGTCGCAGAGAAGCAGCCTACTCCGGCCCCTACAAACCAGGTAGGCCGGTGCCACGGTAGAGGAAACAAGGTAGGGTCATTTCTGTGGAGGAAAATACACCTCCTCTAGTTCGGCTAGCCAATAGAAAGGCTTCATTTCAAAACAAATTTTATGACGTCACCATTGCGACATGTCGTTAGGCCAATAGTGGAGCCAGATTTGCATCTAGGAGTGTTGCCAGATGCAATATGAGCGCTGCTATTGGTTCGTCGCCATGACGTTAGCATTGCCAAATGGTCAACGAAAAAAAGACGGGTTTGACCCTACCTTGTTTTCTCTACCGTGGTCCATGCTAAGCCTCAACAAAATATGCTATAATGACTACTAAACAAGAGAATATCTCACAGCACCGAGTGTCTTGCACGTCTAAATTTATTGTCTAAGGCGCCTAAAGTTTACATTGTACAACCTTGAACGTATGATCTAGGAACTCGAGAGAGCTGAAACTACGGATGTGTCGCACCATTGATCAGGTATACCGAAATGTCTCAGGTTAAAGTACTCTATATTCTTACAGTACTAACTTATTGGTACCACTTAACATCTAGGACGCTTTATTTCGTTTGGTTCTAACATTCGGGTCACCTGTATATATATATATACCGCTATGTCTCAGGTTACACTACCCTATATTATTAACTACTTCCTTATTGCTACCACTTAACATCTAAGACGCTTCATTTCGTTTGATTCTAATGTTCGGGTCGCCGGTTCGAACGGTTCGTCTCTCGACGTGGTGGTCGTCGATGGTCACGAGGTCGTACACGAGACCAAACTTGCTGAGGAACTGGATCACCTTCGTCGTGAAGTTCATCCCCCACCCGTCGATCTCAGAGGCCCTGTAGTCCCTGGGGAAGGCGTGATGGTAGTTATGCCATCCTTCCCCCAGGGCGAAGGGCCCCAAGAAGGGGTTTTCGAAGGCGTGGAGGGTTTTGTCGTAGGGTTTGTACCCGTAGAGGTGGGCTACCGAGTTGATGCACCAGGTGCTGTGCAGGGTGATGGCCAGACGAAGACATCCACTTGTGCAGAAGGCGATAACGAGGTCTTCGTCCCAGAAATAATAAGGCACGAGGGTGGGCATGACGAAGCAGACGGTGAGGGCGATGAAGTAGTAGTAGTCGTTTTGGAACTTGACGACCGGATCTTCAAGCAGGTCGCTGCAGTCTATCATCTTGCGGCCCTTGATGACCTCCGGGTGTGTCTGGTACATCTTCCAGCCCATGTGGGCGAAGAAAAAACCTCTTCGGGAGTTGGTGAAGTCGCGGTCGGTGTCGGACCACTTGTGGTGCACGCGGTGGTTTTGTGACCACAGGTAAATGCTTTCCTGGAACGCCAAGGAGTTAAGGAGCATGAGTACGATCCTTACGGGCAGCACTGCCTTGAACGCCTTGTGGGTCCAGAGCCTGTGGGTGCCCATAGTGATCCCAAGACCCCCGGCATACGACAAAATCGGCACAAACAGCCAGCTTTGCCATCTTGCCTGGAACGTCACAGCGATGTAGATGCCGTACAACGTAAAAAGGTGAAACATGACGATGCAGAAGACCATGTCCCAAAGCACTTTGGACCAGTCCAGGTTCAAGGTGTCATGGTACATCTGCCGGAACGAGAACTTTAGCTCCGGGTGGTCATGATCGTGGAAGTGGTGGTCATCGGGGAGAATCTCCCAGTCATCTTTTGTGGCATCCGAGGCCAGGGTCGCTGGAGGAATGTTTTCCTGAGGGCATGGGTCGGGCTTGGGGGTCGTGAGGGTGCTGGTGTTTGGGGGCATCGTGAGGGCCCAAACTGTGGGACTTTATTTTCACTTTAACTTTATTTTAACTTCACTGTGGGACTGAGACCAAACTTCACTTTGGGACTGGGACCAAACTTCACTGTGGCACTGGGACCAAACTTCACTGTGGCACTGGGACCAAACTTCACTGTGGCACTGGGACCAAACTTCACTGTGGCACTGGGACCAAACTTCACTGTGGCACTGGGACCAAACTTCACTGTGGCACTGGGACCAAACTTCACTGTGGGACTGAGACCAAACTTCACTTTGGGACTGGGACCAAACTTCCCTTTGGGACTGGGACCAAACTTCACTGTGGCACTGGGACCAAACTTCACTTTGGGACTGGGACCAAACTTCACTTTGGGACTGGGACCAAACTTCACTGTGGCACTGGGACCAAACTTCACTTTGGGACTGGGACCAAACTTCACTTTGGGACTGGGACCAAACTTCACTGTGGCCCTGGGACCAAACTTCACGATTTGATCTGATCTAATTCTCTGCAAATAAAGGGGAGTTGCATTAAGGTGTGTGGGTTCCACATACACGAGATATGTTCAAATGAAAAGCAAATACATATATTACTCTAGAGAAAACCAAAGTTTACCAGCAGCAAACACACAGCTTACACAGTTGACACACAAACAGTTTATACAGTTGACACTCACACACACACAGAGTTTACAGTTTACAGAAACGTAGTCCACACAGAGTACAAATACGAAGATTATAAACTGTACAAACAAACAGTTTACACAGTTTACAAAAGCACGCAGTGTGCCCAGTTTACCAACTCACAGTTACAAACATGTAGTCCACCATAGGACATCACCTCAATCGAAGGTTCCAGATACGCAAACGAGCACAGTTTACTCAGGGGCAAACACAGAGTTTCCAGTTTACAAATGCGTAGTTTACACAGTTAACAAAGACACACTTAATTAAGAAACACGTAGTCCACCATAGGATATCAATCGAAGGTTCGAGATGCCCCGACGCGGTGAGTGCCGCAAAAACGAAGTGGGGCAGCGAGGCGACGCAATGAGGAAGGCACCGCAACTGCCGGACAAAAACTGCCCCACTCAGCCGAGTTTTTGTGCGACGTCCCGTGTGAGTTGTGATCCCCCTCTGCTCCCCCTTCCCCCAGCGGGGGGGGGGGGGGGGCTTGTTGCATAAGTTGTGGTGTTGTTCTTGATGTGTTGTTGTTGTTGTTGTGTTGTTCTTGATGTTGCTACATGAATTGTGATGTTGTTGTGTTGTCTTCTTGTTGTTCTTGTTGTGTTGTTATGTTGATGTGTTGTTCTTGTTCTTCATATGTTGTTGTTGTTGTAGCAACATGCATTGTGGTGTTTTTGTTTTTGATGTTGTTGTTGTGTTGTGTTTTTGTTGTTTTTGTGGTTGTATTATTGTGTTGTTCGTGTTATTGTGGTGCTGTTGTTCTTAAACTTTATACAGCTCTGCATGTCTAGCTTTATAAAACGGAGGTGGGCTCATGTCTTTAGGTTGCTCTATATAGCTTCATATAACTGAATGCGCGTCTGCTGCTCTATAACTCCGAAAAAAGTCAATCTTTGATCAGTTTTCGTTTTTTGATGTAAAAGGAAAAATTTTAATTTATTTGTTCTCGACTCTTTTGAACCACAAAAAAATGTTTAAGTTTCTGCCTTCTCGAAAAAACGTGGAACTTTGTTCCTTGTGTATTTTGTTCCATATCTAGAGAGAACGGTTGCTTATTGCAACTTTTTTGAAACACAAAAAATTCGTGGGAGGTGGGGCAGGTGGGGCAGGTGGGGCAGGTGGGGCAGGTGATGCAGGTGGGCAGTAACCCACCAGCCGCAGCGCTGACTTACAGCGTCAATATTGACGCTGTGAATCGCAACGCAGAGTGGGTCATCTTTTGTATGCGACCTGCAGAGGCCTGCAGCGGCCTGCAGTGGCCTGCAGCGGCCTGCAGCGGCCTGCAGCGGCCTGCAGCGGCCTGCAGCGGCCTGCAGCGGCCTGCAGCGGCCTGCAGCGGCCTGCAGCGGCCTGCAGAGGCCTGCAGCGGCCTGCAGTGGCCTGCAGCGGCCTGCAACGGCCTGCAGCGGCCTGTAGCGGCCTGCAGTGGCCTGCAGTGGCCTGCAGCGCCCTGCAGCGGCCTGCAGCGGCCTGCAGCGGCCTGCAGTGGCCTGCAGCGCCCTGCAGCGGCCTGTAGCGGCCTGCAGTGGCCTGCAGTGGCCTGCAGCGGCCTGCAACGGCCTGCAGCGGCCTGTAGCGGCCTGCAGTGGCCTGCAGCGGCCTGCAACGGCCTGCAGCGGCCTGTAGCGGCCTGCAGTGGCCTGCAGTGGCCTGCAGCGGCCTGCAACGGCCTGCAGCGGCCTGTAGCGGCCTGCAGTGGCCTGCAGCGGCCTGCAACGGCCTGCAGCGGCCTGTAGCGGCCTGCAGTGGCCTGCAGTGGCCTGCAGCGGCCTGCAACGGCCTGCAGCGGCCTGTACTGGCCTGCAGTGGCCTGCAGCGGCCTGCAGTGCAGGTCAGCAGGCCACACTTCCGCCTACAAAGCAGGTCACCAGCAGCTGACCTGCACAACGCCAGACGGCGCGTAACCTGAGCTTTTTGTCTGGGCAAGACGGGGGCCAGGGGCGGAGGGGGGGGGGGGAGGGGGAGGGGGATGTTGCCATTCATGCGTGGCAGTGTTGCCATATGAGCGCTGCTCTAAACCGATCCGTGAATTTGTTACGGGTCGCCAAGTTTGCTGGCATCACCTGCCGGCTGTACCGATACGACGATGCTTGGAAACTAATCCGTTTACTGGTGTGTAGGGGCTGTGTACTGGTGTGTAGGGGCTGTGTACTGGTGTGTAGGGGCTGTGTACTGGTGTGTAGGGGCTGTGTACTGGTGTGTAGGGGCTGTGTACAGGTGTGTAGGGGCTGTGTACTGGTGTGTAGGGGCTGTGTACTGGTGTGTAGGGGCTGTGTACTGGTGTGTAGGGGCTGTGTACTGGTGTGTAGGGGCTGTGTACTGGTGTGTAGGGGCTGTGTACTGGTGTGTAGGGGCTGTGTACTGGTGTGTAGGGGCTGTGTACTGGTGTGTAGTGGCTGTGTACTGGTGTGTAGGGGCTGTGTACTGGTGTGTAGGGGCTGTGTACAGGTGTGTAGGGGCTGTGTACTGGTGTGTAGGGGCTGTGTACTGGTGTGTAGGGGCTGTGTACAGGTGTGTAGGGGCTGTTTACTGGTGTGTAGGGGCTGTGTACTGGTGTGTAGGGGCTGTGTACTGGTGTGTAGGGGCTGTGTACAGGTGTGTAGGGGCTGTGTACTGGTGTGTAGGGGCTGTGTACTGGTGTGTAGGGGCTGTGTACTGGTGTGTAGGGGCTGTGTACTGGTGTGTAGGGGCTGTGTACTGGTGTGTAGGGGCTGTGTACTGGCGTGTAGGGGCTTTGTACTGGTGTGTAGGGGCTGTGTACTGGTGTGTAGGGGCTGTGTACTGGCGTGTAGGGGCTGTGTACTGGTGTGTAGGGGCTGTGTACTGGTGTGTAGGGGCTGTGTACTGGTGTGTAGGGTCTGTGCACTGGTGTGTAGGGGCTGTGTACTGGTGTGTAGGGGCTGTGTACTGACGTGTAGGGGCTGTGTACTGGTGTGTAGGGGCTGTGTACTGGTGTGTAGGGGCTGTGTACTGGTGTAGGGGCTGTGTACTGGTGTGTAGGGGCTGTGCACTGGTGTGTAGGGGTTGTGTACTGGTGTGTAGGGGCTGTGTACTGGCGTGTAGGGGCTGTGTACTGGTGTGGGGGGCTGTGTACTGGCGTGTAGAAGCTGTGTACTGGTGTATACAGAACACGCTGTGTGGCAGTGTAGAAGCTGTGTACAGGTGTATACAGAACACGCTGTGTGGCAGTGTAGGGGCAGTGTACTGGTGTATACAGAACACGCTGTGTGGCAGTGTAGAAGCTGTGTACAGGTGTATACAGAACACGCTGCGTGGCAGTGTAGGGGCAGTGTACTGGTGTATACAGAACACGCTGTGTGGCAGTGTAGAAGCTGTGTATAGGTGTATACAGAACACGCTGCGTGGCAGTGTAGGGGCAGTGTACAGGTGTATACAGAACACGCTGTGTGGCAGTGTAGAAGCTGTGTACAGGTGTATACAGAACACGCTGCGTGGCAGTGTAGGGGCAGTGTACTGGTGTATACAGAACACGCTGTGTGGCAGTGTAGAAGCTGTGTACAGGTGTATTCAGAACACGCTGTGTGGCAGTTTAGAAGCTGTGTACAGGTGTATACAGAACACGCTGCGTGGCAGTGTAGGGGCAGTGTACTGGTGTATACAGAACACGCTGTGTGGCAGTGTAGAAGCTGTGTACAGGTGTATACAGAACACGCTGTGTGGCAGTGTAGGGGCAGTGTACTGGTGTATACAGAACACGCTGTGTGGCAGTGTAGGGGCAGTGTACTGGTGTATACAGAACACGCTGTGTGGCAGTGTAGAAGCTGTGTACAGGTGTATACAGAACACGCTGTGTGGCAGTGTAGACGCTGTGTACAGGCGTATACAGAACACGCTGTGTGGCAGTGTAGGGGCAGTGTACTGGTGTATACAGAAAACGCTGTGTGGCAGTGAGAGTGTGGCAGTGAGTGTGGGGCAGTGAGAGTGGGGCAGTGAGTGGGGCAGTGAGAGTGGGGCAGTGAGAGTGTGGCAGTGAGAGTGGGGCAGTGAGAGTGGGGCAGTGAGAGTGTGGCAGTGAGAGTGGGGCAGTGAGAGTGGGGCAGTGAGAGTGGGGCAGTGAGAGTGGGGCAGTGAGAGTGGGGCAGTGAGAGTGGGGCAGTGAGAGTGTGGCAGTAAGAGTGGGGCAGTGAGAGTGGGGCAGTGAGAGTGTGGCAGTGAGAGTGGGGCAGTGAGAGTGGGGCAGTGAGAGTGGGGCAGTGAGAGTGGGGCAGTGAGAGTGGGGCAGTGAGAGTGTGGCAGTGAGAGTGGGGCAGTGAGAGTGGGGCAGTGAGAGTGTGGCAGTGAGAGTGGGGCAGTGAGAGTGTGGCAGTGAGAGTGGGGCAGTGAGATTGGGGCAGTGAGAGTGTGGCAGTGAGAGTGGGGCAGTGAGAGTGGGGCAGTGAGAGTGGGGCAGTGAGAGTGGGGCAGTGAGAGTGGGGCAGTGAGAGTGGGGCAGTGAGAGTGTGGCAGTGAGAGTGGGGCAGTGAGAGTGGGGCAGTGAGAGTGTGGCAGTGAGAGTGGGGCAGCAATGACCCACTTTGCCAACTTTCTCTTTACGATAGAAGAGATCGTTTACTTAAGGCAAGGTTATGTGTGGCTGTGTGTGGCTGTGTGTGGCTGTCTGGCTGTGTGGCTGTGTGGCTGTGCGGCTGTGTGGCTGTGTGGCTGTGTGTGGCTGTGTGGCTGTGTGGCTGTGTGGCTGTGTGTGGCTGTGTGGCTGTGTGTGGCTGTTTGGTTGTGTGGCTGTGTGGCTGTGTGTGGCTGTGTGGCTGTGTGTGGCTGTGTGGCAGTGTGGCTGTGTGTGGCTGTGTGGCTGTGTGTGGCTGTGTGGCTGTGTGGATGTGTGGCAGTGTGGCTGTGTGTGGCTGTGTGGCTGTGTGTGGCTGTGTGGCTGTGTGGCTGTGTGACTGTGTGTGGCTGTGTGGCTGTGTGGCAGTGTGGCTATGTGTGGCTGTGTGGCTGTGTGGCTGTGTGTGGCTGTGTGTGGCTGTGTGGCTGTGTGGCTGTGTGTGGCTGTGTGTGGCTGTGTGTGGCTGTGTGGCAGTGTGGCTGTGTGGCTGTGTGGCTGTGTGGCTGTGTGGCTGTGTGTGGCTGTGTGGCTGTGTGTGGCTGTGTGGCAGTGTGGCTGTGTGTGGCTGTGTGGCTGTGTGGCTGTGTGGCTGTGTGTGGCTGTGTGGCTGTGTGGCTGTGTGCTGCTGTGTGGCTGTGTGGCTGTGTGGCTGTGTGGCTGTGTGGCTGTTTGTGGCTGTGTGGCTGTGTGGCTGTGTGTGGCTGTGTGGCTGTGTGTGGCTGTGTGGCTGTGTGGCTGTGTGGCTCTGTGGCTGTGTGTGGCTGTGTGGCTGTGTGTGGCTGTGTGGCTGTGTGGCTGTGTGGCTGTGTGGCTGTGTGGCTGTGTGTGGCTGTGTGGCTGTGTGGCTGTGTGGGGCTGTGTGGCTGTGTGGCTGTGTGACTGTGTGGCTGTGTGGCTTTGTGTGGCTGTGTGGCTGTGTGGCTGTGTGGCTGTGTGTGGCTGTGTGGCTGAGTGTGGCTGTGTGGTTGTGTGGCTGTGAGGCTGTGTGTGGCTGTGCGGCTGTGTGGCTGTGTGGCTGTGTGTGGCTGTGTGGCTGTGTGGCTGTATGGCTGTGTGTGGCTGTGTGGCTGTGTGGCTGTGTGTGGCTGTGTGGCTGTGTGGCTGTGTGGCTGTGTGGCTGTGTGGCTGTGTGGCTGTGTTTGGCTGTGTGGCTGTGTGGCTGTGTGGCTGTGTGGCTGTGTGGCTGTGTGGGGCTGTGTGGCTGTGTGGCTGTGTGACTGTGTGGCTGTGTGGTTTTGTGTGGCTGTGTGGCTGTGTGGCTGTGTGTGGCTGTGTGGCTGTGTGTGGCTGTGTGGTTGTGTGGCTGTGAGGCTGTGTGTGGCTGTGCGGCTGTGTGGCTGTGTGGCTGTGTGTGGCTGTGTGGCTGTGTGGCTGTGTGGCTGTGTGTGGCTGTGTGGCTGTGTGGCTGTGTGAGGCTGTGTGGCTGTGTGGCTGTGTGGCTGTGTGTGGCTGTGTGGCTGTGTGGCTGTGTGGCTGTGTGTGGCTGTGTGGCTGTGTGGCTGTGTGAGGCTGTGTGGCTGTGTGGCTGTGTGGCTGGGTGGCTGTGTGTGGCTGTGTGGCTGGGTGGCTGTGTTTGGCTGTGTGGCTGTGTGTGGCAGTGAGGCAGTGTGTGGCTGTGTGTGGCTGTGTGGCTGTGTTGCTGTGTAATTTAGTATGCAAACGCACCAATACAGGTGTGTGTGTGTGTACACACACACACACACACACAGCCGTGACACAACATGACCCCGAACTTGAAACAGAAGACCTGAAGTTCACACATGAGGTCAGAGGTCACCTGTGTAGTGCTGTGAGTGTGTGTGTGCAGCTGTGTGTGTGTGTAGTTTGTGTGGTGTGTGTGCAGCTGTATATTGTGCAGTTATACAGAGTGTTCCATAGAATTATCTTCCATTCTTGCATAAAATATTCTTCCAATAAATTGAGAAATTTAGAGTCTGTTTGTTTAAAGTTCTCGGAAATTTCTTTTTCAAGTAAAATAAAACTGTTAATAATTAAAAAAATGTGTTTTTCAATAGGAAGTGGTGACGAGGAGTTAGCAGGCCCACAACTTGATACGCTTTATCATTTAATTAATATTAACATTTAATCATCAACAACATTCCATCATTAATATTATTTATTCATGAATAACATTGAATCATTAATAAAAGAATCGTATCATACATACTCACGCGTAAACAAACCGTTTCAGAGTTAGAAGTATATTCTAAAAAAATTCAGTTGACCGAAGAGCAAAGAAATATAATTATCTTGAATATAAAACAACTTCGAAGAGCTTGGCAGGAAAAATTCTTAAATGAAACTTTTTTTAGAGGGTTAGGAATTTTTTTAAACTTATAATAACTTTGAAAAAATATTAAAAAAGTTACCCTCACACCACCGACCCGGCGGTTACCCTCACACCACCGACACGGCGGTTACCCTCACACCACCGACACGGAGGCTACCCTCACACCACCGACACGGCGGCTACCCTCGCCGCACCACCGACACGGCGGTTACCCTCACACCACCGACCCGGCGGTTACCCTCACACCGACACGGCGGTTATCCTCACACCACCGACACGGCGGTTATCCTCACACCACCGACACGGCGGTTACCCTCACACCGACACGGCGGTTATCCTCACACCACCGACACGGCGGCTACCCTCGCCCCACCGACACGGCGGTTACCCTCACACCACCGACACGGTGGCTACCCTCACACCACCGACCCGGCGGTTACCCTCACACCACCGACACGGCGGTTACCCTCACACCACCGACCCGGCGGTTACCCTCACACCACCGACACGGCGGCTACCCTCACACCACCGACACGGCCGTTACCCTCACACCACCGACACGGCGGCTACCCTCACAACACCGACACGGCGGTTACCCTCACACCACCGACACGGCGGCTACCCTCACACCACCGACACGGCGGTTACCCTCACACCACCGACACGGCGGTTACCCTCACACCACCGACACGGAGGCTACCCTCACACCACCGACACGGCGGCTACCCTCGCCGCACCACCGACACGGCGGTTACCCTCACACCACCGACCCGGCGGTTACCCTCACACCGACACGGCGGTTATCCTCACACCACCGACACGGCGGCTACCCTCGCCCCACCGACACGGCGGTTACCCTCACACCACCGACACGGTGGCTACCCTCACACCACCGACCCGGCGGTTACCCTCACACCACCGACACGGCGGTTACCCTCACACCACCGACCCGGCGGTTACCCTCACACCACCGACACGGCGGCTACCCTCACACCACCGACACGGCCGTTACCCTCACACCACCGACACGGCGGCTACCCTCACAACACCGACACGGCGGTTACCCTCACACCACCGACACGGCGGCTACCCTCACACCACCGACACGGCGGTTACCCTCACACCACCGACACGGCGGTTACCCTCACACAACCGACACGGCGGTTACCCTCACACCACCTACACGGCGGTCACCCTCACATCACCGACACGGCGGCTACCCTCACACCACCGACACGGCGGTTACGATCACACCACCGACACGGCGGTTACCCTCACACCACCGACACGGCGGTCACCCTCACACCACCGACACGGCGGTTACCCTCACACCACCGACACGGCGGTTACCCTCACACAACCGACACGGTGGCTACCCTCACATCACCGACACGGCGGTTACCCTCACACCACCGACGTTACCCTCACACCACCATCACGGCCGTTACCCTCACACCACCGACACGGCGGCTACCCTCACACCACCGACACGGCGGTTACCCTCACACCACCGAAACTGCGGCTACCCTCACAAAACCGACACGACGGTTACCGTCACACCGACACGGCGGCTACCCTCACACCGACACGGCGGCTACCCTCACACCACCGACTCGGCGGTTACCCTCACACCACCGAAACTGCGGCTACCCTCACAAAACCGACACGACGGTTACCGTCACACCGACACGGCGGCTACCCTCACACCGACACGGCGGTTACCCTCACACCACCGACACGGCGGTTACCCTCACACAACCGACACGGTGGCTACCCTCACATCACCGACACGGCGGTTACCCTCACACCACCGACGTTACCCTCACACCACCATCACGGCCGTTACCCTCACACCACCGACACGGCGGCTACCCTCACACCACCGACACGGCGGTTACCCTCACACCACCGAAACTGCGGCTACCCTCACACCACCGACACGGTGGTTACCGTCACACCGACACGGCGGCTACCCTCACACCGACACGGCGGTTACCCTCACACGACGCCGTCCGCCACAGATGTGAGAGGGGCAGGACGGTCGCGTATCTCCGCTACCGCCGCTACAAAAAGTGAGGGAAAAAAGCCCGCAAAAACCGACCGTCACGAGGTCGGGCAGCGAAAGTGTGGCGGTTTGTGTGTGTGTGTGTGTAGTGTGTGTGTGTTGTGTTGTGTGTGGGGTGTGTGTGTTGTGTTGTGTGGTGTGTTGTGTTGTGTGTGTGTGTGTGTGTGTAGTGTGTGTGTGTGTGTGTGGTGTGTGTGTTGTGTTGTGTGGTGTGTTGTGTTGTGTGTGTTGTGTTGTGTTGTGTATTGTGTTGTGTGGTGTTGTGTGGTGTTGTGTGGTGTTGTGTATTGTGTTTTGTGGTGTTGTGTGTTGTGCTGTGTGGTGTAGTGTGGTGTTGTATGTTGTGCTGTGTGGTGTAGTGTGGTGTTGTGTGTTGTGCTGTGTGGTGCTGTGTGGTGTTGTGTGGTGTTGTGTGTTGTGCTGTGTGGTGTAGTGTGGTGTTGTGTGTTGTGCTGTGTGGTGCTGTGTGGTGTTGTGTGGTGTTGTGTGTTGTGTTGTGTGGTGTTGTGTGGTGTTGTGTGTTGGTGTGTGTTGTGTGGTGTTGTGTGTTGTGTTGTGTGTTGTGTGGTGTTGTGTGTGGTGTTGTGTGTTGTGTGGTGTTGTGTGTTGTGGGGTGTTGTGTTTGGTGCTATGTGGTGTAGTGTGGTGTAGTGTGGTGCTGTGTGGTGTTGTGTGGTGCTGTGTGGTGTTGTGTGGTGTTGTATATTGTGTTGTGTGGTGTTGTGTGTGGTGCTGTGTGGTGTAGTGTGGTGCTGTGTGGTGCTGTGTGGTGTTGTGTGGTGCTGTGTGGTGTTGTGTGGTGTTGTGTATTGTGTTGTGTGGTGTTGTGTGTGGTGCTGTGTTGTGTAGTGTGGTGCTGTGTTGTGCTGTGTGGTGTTGTGTGTTGTGTTGTGTGGTGTGTGGTGTTGTGTGGTGTTGTGTGTTGTGTGGTGTTGTGTGGTGTAGTGTGGTGCTGTGTGGTGCTGTGGGGGGTTGTGTGGTGCTGTGTATGGCTGTGCGGCTGTGTGGCTGTGTGGCTGTGTGTGGCTGTGTGGCTGTGTGGCTGTGTGGCTGTGTGTGGCTGTGTGGCTGTGGGGCTGTGTGTGGCTGTGTGGCTGTGGGGCTGTGTGTGGCTGTGTGGCTGTGTGGCTGTGTGTGGCTGTGTGGCTGTGGGGCTGTGTGTGGCTGTGTGGCTGTGTGGCTGTGTGGCTGGGTGGCTGTGTGTGTGTTCACCATGGTGCAGTGTGTGCAGTGTGCATTGTTCACCATGGTGCAGTGTGGTGTTGTGTGGTGTAGTGTGGTGTGAGATCGCGACCCCATCATAACACAGCCCCTCACTTGCACTTCTCCAAGAAAAACCTGCTGCAAAAAACGTTTTTTGCTCGAAGATTTTAAAGAAAAAAGACCGGTTGCTGCCGGGCTGTTTTCTGCTGACTCACGGTGGGTGTTGTGGGTGAGTGGTGGGTGAGTAGTGGGTGAGTGGTGGGTGAGTGGTGGGTGAGTGGTGGGTGAGTGGTGGGTGAGGGGTGGGTGAGTGGTGGGTTAGTGGTGGGTGAGTGTTGGGTGAGTGGTGGTTGAGTGGTGGGTGAGTGCTGGGTGAGTGCTGGGTGAGTGGAGGGTGAGTGCTGGGTGAGTGCTGGGTGAGTGGTGGGTGAGTGGTGGGTGAGTGGTGGGTTAGTGGTGGGTGAGTGTTGGGTGAGTGGTGGTTGAGTGGTGGGTGAGTGGTGGGTGAGTGGTGGGTGAGTGGAGGGTGAGTGCTGGGTGAGTGGTGGGTGAGTGTTGGGTGAGTGGCGGTTGAGTGGTGGGTGAGTGCTGGGTGAGTGCTGGGTGAGTGGAGGGTGAGTGCTGGGTGAGTGCTGGGTGAGTGGTGGGTGAGTGGTGGGTGAGTGGTGGGTTAGTGGTGGGTGAGTGTTGGGTGAGTGGTGGTTGAGTGGTGGGTGAGTGGTGGGTGAGTGGTGGGTGAGTGGAGGGTGAGTGCTGGGTGAGTACTGGGTGAGTGGTGGGTGAGTGTTGGGTGAGTGGTGGTTGAGTGGTGGGTGAGTGCTGGGTGAGTGCTGGGTGAGTGGAGGGTGAGTGCTGGGTGAGTGCTGGGTGAGTGCTGGGTGAGTGCTGGGTGAGTGGTGGGTGAGTGCTGGGTGAGTGCCATAATATTTTGCGTTGCTTGTGTCTTGTATTCACAGAATGCAAATTTTCATCAAAAGTATTTTTCAAGTTCCCTGGCAAATACAAACAACATTCATGACCCGTGGCCAGTTTTTCTATGAATAAATCCAGTCAACTGCTTTAATTCTTGCTGAGTATTTTTTTAAGAACGGTATAAATAATCATACAAAGCTAACGAGCATCACGCATCTTGGATAGTTTGCTAAAGCGGCGGCCATTAGACCACACCGTGCACCACCGGTGGTACACGGCGGGATTTTCACAACGCTGCAGACCGACCAGTAGTCACAAACACAATTTCCATAAATACTCAATCAAAGCTAAATGAAGGCACGATCCAGTTCATGTTTGCTATTGTCAACATTGCGAGCTACAGTTGACTTTGTGTTGGAGTTGAATGTTGAACTCAATATCAAGTTGCTGCAGTCAAAGCGTAATACTTTGTTAATAGAAAGTGTTAATACTCCATTATACAGACACGCGGGCATCCTCCACACCAGAGAATGTCGGCAGAAAATAAAAGCAAAATAAATAAATTTAGAAATCTGAGGTGCGGGGCGACGGGAAAGCGATTGCCCTTCTGCTGGCCGCTCTATATGAGACTGGCGGTGGGACTCCACTTCTGTCTTCTTACCGGCGCTGTTGACGGCATTCCTGCCTGTCTACCGTCTCTGTTGACGGCATTTCTGCCTGTCTACCGTCTCTGTTGACGGAATTCCTGCCTGTCTACCGTCTCCGTTGACGGCATTCCTGCCTGTCTACCGTCTCTGTTGACGGAATTCCTGCCTGTCTACCGTCTCTGTTGACGGCATTTCTGCCTGTCTACCGTCTCTGTTGACGGAATTCCTGCCTGTCTACCGTCTCCGTTGACGGCATTCCTGCCTGTCTACCGTCTCTGTTGACGGCATTCCTGCCTGTCTACCGTCTCTGTTGACGGCTTTCCTGCCAGTCTACCGTCTCTGTTGACGGCATTCCTGCCAGTCTACCGTCACTGTTGACGGCATTCCTGCCTGTCTACCGTCTCTGTTGACGGCATTCCTGCCAGTCTACCGTCTCTGTTGACGGCATTCCTCCCAGTCTTCCGTCACTGTTGACGGCATTCCTGCCTGTCTACCGTCACTGTTGACGGCATTCCTGCCTGTCTACCGTCTCTGTTGACGGCATTCCTGCCAGTCTACCGTCTCTGTTGACGGCATTCCTGCCAGTCTTCCGTCACTGTTGACGGCATTCCTGCCTGTCTACCGTCACTGTTGACGGCATTCCTGCCTGTCTACCGTCTCTGTTGACGGCATTCCTGCCAGTCTACCGTCTCTGTTGACGGCATTCCTGCCAGTCTTCCGTCACTGTTGACGGCATTCCTGCCTGTCTACCGTCACTGTTGACGGCATTCCTGCCTGTCTACCGTCTCTGTTGACGGCATTCCTGCCAGTCTACCGTCTCTGTTGACGGCATTCCTGCCAGTCTTCCGTCACTGTTGACGGCATTCCTGCCTGTCTACCGTCACTGTTGACGGCATTCCTGCCTGTCTACCGTCTCTGTTGACGGCAATTAAAAATTACCGAGTTCTTTTATCTCATGATAGCAAAAAGGCCTGGATTAATGAAAAAATTGTTGCTAAAATAAAGAAACGGCAAGCGTACCTATAACTTATCTTTACATAGGGCTAATATCTAGTATAACAGATTAATGAACTATGTGGCAAATCAGAGAAGGATATCGAGAAAATTACTTTACTCTCAAATTCACTCAATTCAAAACTAAATCTGAAAAACTTGTTAATTCTTGCTATGTGCCGAATAATGTTGCTGAGAAAACCGTTGAACCTTTTGTTTAAAGGTAACGTGAATATCAAGAGAAGAAAGATATTGTGAATCTATTAACGTTATCTTCGTGAATGTAGGAAAAATATAGGTGAAGGTATTCCTAGTAAACCTACTGGTCACTTGGAATATATGGATCAGCTCCGTGTACACAACTCTTTTTGCTTTACGCCTACAAACTCTTCTGATGTAACTGCGTGCATAAACAACTTGAAAAATTTATTCAGTGGGTCAAAAGTATTCTCAACTAATGTTCATAACGCTATAGCTGATATTATAGCCAAGTTCCTATCCGATATTATCAACCAGTCTCTCTTCCGAGGCATTTTCCTCAACTCTCTCAAAGTTGCTAAGGCGATCCCTATTTTCAAAAGTGGGGAAAACTTGCGTAAAAATTATAGCACTGTCGCATTATTACCAGTAATTAGCAAAGCATTAGAGAAAATTATACGTATAAAAAAGTATATTCCTATTTTGAACTCAAACCACTCCTCCATAATAAATAATTTGATTCTCGCTCTGAGGAATCAACAACACAGGCCGTATTAAATCTTTGAAAATACCTATATTTTAATATAAACATAGGAAAGCTTGTTTTCTCCATATTTCTTGACTTTCGAAAGCATTCGATTGTGTGAACAATAGCACACTGCTCTCGAAACTACACTGTTGTGGCATCAGAGGAGTTGCACATGATTGGTTCAGATCATACCCAACAAATGGGAAGCAATACGTTGTCATTGACGACGCACAATCGGAACTACTGACAATCAGCCATGAAGTTCCACAAGGATCTGTCCTTGGGCCATTACCTATTTTAAAGCTTTATAAATGTTATCACTAATTCTACATCATTTTTCAAATTCATACTTATTGCCGATGATAGCGCATTTTCTTCGGTCCTCCCATATCAAAAACCCGCTCTAACTGCGGAGAGTATTCATAACGAACTCTAGAAGGTTTCAATGCAAGACGTTTCAAAAATATACTGCTAGCATCTAGCCCATGTTAACTACTTTGTTAAACTAAGCATAGAATATCGAGTTTAAAAAATTCATTGATCAGTCTAGTGTCAACTAGGTTAAGTGTTTAATATTAAACATAACCGTACACCTGAGAATAGCGTTGGTGGCAGGATGCCCCAGCAGTCACCGAACACATGCGGGCCCACAAGCTATACTCGAATGTGTCCGGTGTGCTGGACTTGAGGAACAGTCTACTGCTGGATCAAAGAAATGGTACAATTTGCTTCGCTTGATTGAGTTGCTTAAGCAGTTTAAATTGTTTTTATAGCTCAAAATTGTTTAAATTGTTTTAATTGTTTTAATTGAGTGAGTTGATTGAATAGTTTAAATTGTTTAAATTGCTTAAATAGTTTTAATTGTTTGAATTATTGAAATTGTTTTAATTGTTTGAATTGCTAAAATTACTTAAATTGCTTAAATTGTTTAATTGTTTAAATTGCCTCATTTCTTTAAATTGTTTAAATTGTGTATGAAGTTTTACTTTGCACCTGATGCGTTAGTATGGTTGAAAAAAAAAGCATTACTCTTTGATTCTTTGATGACCCGAAATGATGGATGAGCGTATCTGTGATACACGCAATACCCTCTTTAAATTCACCTTACATTAATCCCTCAGTAAAGTAGATTAACACACCAAGTAATACCAGTACTTCATTAACACCAGCCTTAGGTGAAAGTGTATCCCAGATACGGTCGGCACGCACTTCTTGCTATGCCGGTCAAAATTCCCGATAGCGACGGTAAAAAAAAAGATTCACTCCAGCACGCGGCCAATTACTAATGATTATGGACTGCAGACAGGCGCACGGTCGCGGCTCTCCTTCGGCCGGCAGAAGTAAATAGGCTCGACTGGTCGAGACACACGTGCTTAAAATTAATCAATCTTTCTGCAGAAATAATGCAGGCTAGAATCTTTCACCATGATTGCATCGGTCAAGGTTAAAGTTTTGTCTTTTCGTATCCTGTGCTGTGGACTCGATCTTTAACAAATATCGCTCTGAATATTTGATGAACTGAATATTTCTCACGAGAATAATCGAATGTAAATGAAGAATATTTCACGCAAGTTAAGGGAAAGGGATGCAGTGATTGGTTAATGAAACTTATTAAAAAACACTTCAAATCACTGAGCACAAGTTTGCTTTGATGGGTTGTGAAAAACTGATCTGTTTGGTGACACTCGACTATGTGGACGTATTTTTGAAGGAGGTACCTATCTGATGTTGGAATTCGAATTACATGTGTATTGGTATTTTCAGTTAAAGTTGCCGTTTGATATCCGATGCGTGAGCTGGAAACACCGAGCGAAGAGATGAGAGATGGTGCGCAGTCTTGTTGGAAGACCAACCGTCGCGATCACAATTGATGAACAATTTAGCGGATTGAGAAAACTCTGAAGCATTTCATAATAACTTGAAAGCAATCACAGTATCACATTTGAAGATACTAAAGTTTTGCATGTTAAATCCTTCATTTGAAATCAGTCACAGTATCTCATTTGAAGATACAAACGTTCCAGAAGTAAAATGCTGGCACGAATACCTCCCAGATTGCAGAGGTCGCTGGTACAATGCAGGAAGGTCACCACCACACCATCAGTCAACACGTGGGCTGTGATGACCTATTTATGCTCAAGTCCAACATTTAACTCAAATTATAAGTCAATTGTAGTGAGCCATTTTGGAAATAGCAAACATCAACTGGATCGTGCCTTTATTTAGCTTTGATGAAGTATTCATATAAATACCGTATATCTTGTGGTAAATAAATTGTTAAAGTTGAGTCTGTGATTACTGGTCGATCAGCAGCACTAATGAAAATCCCCTGCGTGTACCACCGGTGGGTCACGTCGCGACCAGCACGTAAAGTTTTATTCATCACCCATTGGCGATAATGGCAGTGCACTTCATCCCTTCAAATGTTCGCTGACAATTAACTTAGTCATCCTTCCCTCTCACCGATTTACCGGACACCAAAATTGCACAGACCAAAGTTGCATAAAAGATTTTCTAGCTGCAGAACGTGTTTCTCTTGAGCACATCTTCTGTGTGTGACCCCTCGTGTGTAGCTGACCTGCAAGGTCAGACTTAGCTCGTAAGCCACAATACTCTCCCACCATCACTCATACCACCTGGCTTAGACATGTGTGAGGTCCCGCGCTCAAGGTTAAATGGGCATTCCTGTTGTTGTAATACAACAGGATTTGTGAATTGTTGCTGACCATCTTTTGTCCGGTAGGGTCCTGATTTTGAGCATCTGTTGATGTTTTCTTCGGCCTCTACCGTGTTTTTTATTTTATTTTCGTTTTTTCGGTTCATTGCTGTCCTGTCTTTCTGCATCTACTACTTTGTATTTGTTTCATAAGCAGCTTTCTCAACTTACTGTTTCTATGCCCCTTCTGCATAGATTCCGCGTTCTTTTATCTCCATACTAAATGGTGCCTTCCTCCTTTCTCTCTCTCTCTCGGGAACAATATTCTCCCACCATCACTCATACCACCTGGAATAGACATGTGTGAGGTCCCGAGCTGAAGGCTGAATGGGGATTCCTTTTATTCAGTGTTTCAGGGTCTCTATTCAGTTTTAGATATAAGCCGATTTTCAGATCTTTTCCAGACGCGCCCCGCCACTAACGCAACACATAAGTTCACCCACTTGTAACTTTCGAAATAATGCACCTATCAACTTCATATTGTAATTGAAACGAAAGATTAAAAAATTCTTTCGTTTGAGAGTAATTTGAAGTCGATAGGTGCGTTATTTCGAAAGTTACAAGTGGGTGAACTTATGTGTTGCGTTAGTGGCGGGGCGCGTCTGGAAAAGATCCCGATTTTAAACAAGCATCTTGGTCTTTTCCCGATGTCCACAGTCAACAGGCAGTTTGTAAGGTTAGGTACTTCAACTTGTGAACTTTATAACTCATGTTGTGTCTTTCCTGGAAAATTTCCTTAGCTCAGAATGAGCGAATGCTCGAAACGCTCAACTTTTATATTTCCTTGCAATCGTTAATTAGAGTAAATAATTTTTTAGTTCTGTCTTTTTTGCTTGAGATTAGTTGTTCTTAACCGGGGTTGACATGGTACAGTTTGTGCACTAATGCAGTATGTAGTTATATTTACACATGTTTTGAATTCGAAGAAAAAATAGGCATTTTTATTTTTCCAACTACGAAAGGTTCGATGAAAGCACGCATGGAACTATTGAGGTTCAGCACTTCCAACAAGGTTGTGCACCACTCCACTCTAGTTGGAATACGACAGGCTTTCTGTTTTGTTGCAAACTATATTCTTTTTCGGTGTTGTATTGTCCTGTTTTTCGGCACCTGTTGATTTCTTCTTCAATTTTTATCTTGTTGCCTGAACTTCTTTCTTAGCTCAATGTTCATATGTCCTTTCTGCATAGATTCCGCCTATCCTTATCGAAATACTAAATGGTGCCTTCCTCCTTCCTCTCTCTCGAACGCTTTTGTTGTAGTTAGGGAGACTTAAACAAACATCTAACCTTTACCAAATTTCATGATTTTCCTTCTTAAGTTACTGTTTCTATGAGCAAGAGATCCTATGCAGGACCTTGTGCATAGACTCCCAGTTCTCTTCACTTTATACTAGATGGTGACTTACTCAAACCTCTCTTTGGGATACCTCAAGTTAAATTTTAAACTAAGTGAATTAGTATTGAGTACGTATAACTCCGTGTGACGTAATCACTATGTATATATTTATTTTGTACATAGGGCCTTGTCTATTAACATGCACTAAACTTCTCGAGCAGTTCTGCAACGCATGAAGATAGACAATGAAATTTACGTGTGCAATGTTTAGGTGAGGGATTAACTGCGGCGAGCGGCGGTGAACTGCGGCGAGCGGCGGTGAACTGCGGCGAGAGGCGGTGAACTGCGGCGAGCGGCGGTGAACTGCGGCGAGAGGCGGTGAACTGCGGCGAGCGGCGGTGAACTGCGGCGAGCGGCGGTGAACTGCGGCGAGCAGCGGTGAACTGCGGCGAGAGGCGGTGAACTGCGGCGAGCGGCGGTGAACTGCGGCGAGCGGCGGTGAACTGCGGCGAGAGGCGGTGACTGCGGCGAGCGGCGGTGAACTGCGGCGAGAGGCGGTGACTGCGGCGAGCGGCGGTGAACTGCGGCGAGAGGCGGTGACTGCGGCGAGCGGCGGTGAACTGTGGCGAGAGGCGGTGACTGCGGCGAGCGGCGGTGAACTGCGGCGAGAGGCGGTGAACTGCGGCGATCGGCGGTGAACTGCGGCGAGAGGCGGTGACTGCGGCGAGCGGCGGTGAACTGCGGCAAGAGGCGGTGACTGCGGCGAGAGGCGGTGACTGCGGCGAGCGGCGGTGAACTGTGGCGAGAGGCGGTGAACTGCGGCGATCGGCGGTGAACTGCGGCGAGCGGCGGTGAACTGCGGCGGGCGGCGGTGAACTGCAGCGAGCGGCGGTGAACTGCAGCGAGCGGCGGTGAACTGCAGCGAGCGGCGGTGAACTGCGGCGAGAGGCGGTGAACTGCGGCGAGCGGCGGTGAACTGCGGCGAGCGGCGGTGAACTGCGGCGGGCGGCGGTGAACTGCAGCGAGCGGCGGTGAACTGCGGCGAGCGGCGGTGAACTGTGGCGAGAGGCGATGAACTGCAGCGAGAGGCGGTGAACTGCGGCGAGCGGCGGTGAACTGCAGCGAGAGGCGGTGAACTGCAGCGAGAGGCGGTGAACTGCAGCGAGCGGCGGTGAACTGCAGCGAGCGGCGGTGAACTGTGGCGAGAGGCGGTGACTGCGGCGAGCGGCGGTGAACTGTGGCGAGAGGCGGTGAACTGCGGCGATCGGCGGTGAACTGCGGCGAGCGGCGGTGAACTGCGGCGGGCGGCGGTGAACTGCAGCGAGCGGCGGTGAACTGCAGCGAGCGGCGGTGAACTGCAGCGAGCGGCGGTGAACTGCGGCGAGCGGCGGTGAACTGCGGCGGGCGGCGGTGAACTGCAGCGAGCGGCGGTGAACTGCAGCGAGCGGCGGTGAACTGCAGCGAGCGGCGGTGAACTGCGGCGAGAGGCGGTGAACTGCGGCGAGCGGCGGTGAACTGCGGCGAGCGGCGGTGAACTGCGGCGGGCGGCGGTGAACTGCAGCGAGCGGCGGTGAACTGCGGCGAGCGGCGGTGAACTGTGGCGAGAGGCGGTGAACTGCAGCGAGAGGCGGTGAACTGCGGCGAGCGGCGGTGAACTGCAGCGAGAGGCGGTGAACTGCGGCGATCGGCGGTGAACTGCGGCGAGCGGCGGTGAACTGCGGCGAGCGGCGGTGAACTGCGGCGAGCGGCGGTGAACTGCAGCGAGCGGCGGTGAACTGCCGAGAAGATGACCACGCAGCCTTGCTATTACGTAATTATGACTTTATATTCTCAAGGTGAGAGACACAAAATGCAACTGTGTCTGTGTACATGGCTGTGTGTGTGTGTGTGCGTGTGTTTACATAGTTCTGCTTGAGAGTGTGTATGTGCGTGTGTACGTGTGTACACAGTTCTGCATGTACGTGCGTGTGTGCGGGGGTACACTCACCACACACGAGCACGCTTGCTCACACAGTTCCCACGCTCACCACATGCGCTCATCAAGGCAATGAGCGTGGTGAGCGTGGCCAGCTGCCGTGTGTGTGTGTGTGTGAGCAGATGGTGGGAAATTTCATTTTTATTTCCATTTTTTCGCGCCTGAATAATGCTTGTCGATTATTGCAGTTGTTGGCTGAGCGGTGAGTGATGAGCCTCGCAGCAGGCCTGATTGTTGAAAGATTTTGAAAAGGTTTAAAGAAGATATTTTTGAAACCCTTCCCCATCTTTCAAACTACTCTAATGCAATATTTTTTGTTTCTCTCAAGCTGCTCAAAAAAAAAAATTGTCACGCACACTTGAAAACAAAATTCAAAAATTTTTCTTTCGAATGGAATCACTGAAAAAAAATCTTCTTTTATGGAATGGTTTTAAAAAAGATTTTTTTTGTGCACATCTCAAGTTTCTCAAAAAAACAAAAAAAAAAAGATGAGATCGCTAATTTTTGAGCTCACTTTCCACGTTTTCAAGATTTGTATAACGCGTTATTTTAGAATTTTTAATATAAATTTTTTGAGGTCATACATGTGAGAGTATGAAGTGATTCTCCCCGTCAACAGAGCATTAACTTACGTGTACGAGAACGTCCATCCATCAGGTGGTGGCATATCAGCAGATTGCATCATTTGGCTCTAAGTGCCGCGTGACCCACCGGTGGTACACGGAGGGGGTTCTCACAACGCTGCTGACCGACCAGTAGTCACAAACTCAATTTCCATTAATACTCAAAGCTAAATGAAGTAGCGATCTATTTCATGTTCGGTATTTACAAAATTGCTAACTACAATTGACTTTAAATTGGAGTTGAATGTAGAACTTGAGTTTAAGCCATTAGTGTCAAAGTGCTGACGTTAATTACAGATAAACACGTCAGAAGACGGATGGACGGAGCGTCAAGGCCAGCAAGGTTCTCTTCAGTTCAAGCTGAAACTTTGAATATAAACCTGAAATGTGGCGTTCTGGCCAACACACTGAAGCTGAAACCCAGTCTAACTTTTCGCCGCCTGCATGCATGTTTTTCGCCGCCCAAGTAATTGAGTCGCTTAGGCGACGAAAAAATGCATGCTCCAGCAAAAAAGTTAGACTCGGAGCTGTCCCCACACACACACACAAGTTCGCCCACTTATAACTTTTGACATAATGCACCTATCAACTTGAAATTCTGACTGAAAGGAAAGATTAAAACGTTCTTTCGTTTGAAAGTAATTAGAAGTCGATAGGTGCATTATTTCGAAAGTTACAAGTGGGTGAACTTATGTGTTGCGCTAGTGGCGGGGCGCGTCTGGGAAAGATCTGTTGTCCGTAGGGTGCGCTAATGTTGCTTGTTATGATGTGGGTGGGACAGTTTTGTGTAATCACGCTTTTTGGCGATGGTTTGTGATGCAGTGGGGGCAAAATGATACTACACGTTGGTTGAATCAACAGGTTCCACATTTCTGAATCAAGTACAATTAAAAAATTGGACTATGTATGAAATATAGTATAAATACATCAATAATATATCCGAATCATATAAGAGTATTTACCTTAAGATATTTTAATAACCAAGGATGTACCAACTTTATTGGAAATAAACTGTTTTTTGTCTCTCTTTTTTTTTAAATCCCCAAATATTTAATAGAAAAATATTTACAAACATAGAATAGGCCAAGGCCTTCGCTAGACGCGTTGTGGAGCGCCAGAATGAAGGGCGGAAATATCGGAAGATGCCGTCAATAAATGACAAAAGTGTACAATCCATTTCGGGAGACACAACGGACAAAAATAATTCGTTAAATCGACAGGCTCCACATTTCTAAGCCACCTACAATTACGATAATTGGACCATGTATGAAAAATGCTATAAAAGGTCAATATTGTATCTAAAACCCAAAAATGTTTAATAGAAAAACTTGCTGGCAACTGTAGGTGATACAGAAATATACATATTTTGTTCACTTATTTATTATACATATTCCTATATATATGTGCTATTAAATATTTGTGGGTTTTAGATATACAATTGCCCTTTTTGCACTATTGTTTATTTATAGTCCAATTATCGTAATGGTACGTGGTTTAGAAATGCGGAATCTGGCGATTTACTCAACTTGTTGTATCATTTGGCCTCCCATTGTATGTGTTCATTCACCATGTGTTGAATATAGTATATTCGTCATGTTCAATATTTTGTGATGAGTATTATAAATTCATCATATTGAATAGTATTGAGTTAAATAGAAAATAGTCGTCATATTGAATATACTAAGTAGACATGAATGTGCTGGTGTGTGTGTGTTTGTGTGTGTGCCTGCGCGTGACTGCGTCCCACAGCCCGAGTTTTCTGCATGATTTTTATTTTTCGCTGGCGTACACGGCCCGTCAAAATTGACGGGATTCGATATTTTCCTCACACGAATGTTGCAGACGTGGATGCCCAACAAATATATCCATCCCAACAGTACCCGCCATTAAATAAATCCTCCAGACGTGGATGCCCAACAAATACATCCATCCCAACAGTACCCGCCATTAAATAAATCCTCCAGACGTGGATGCCCAACAAATATATCCATCCCAACAGTACCCGCCATTAAATAAATCCTCCAGACGTGGATGCCCAACAAATATATCCATCCCAGCAGTATCCGCCATTAAATAAATCCTCCAGACGTGGATGCCCAACAAATATATCCATCCCAACAGTACCCGCCATTAAATAAATCCTCCAGATGTGGATGCCCAACAAATATATCCATCCCAACAGTACCCGCCATTAAATAAATCCTCCAGACGTGGATGCCCAACAAATATATCCATCCCAGCAGTATCCGCCATTAAATAAATCCTCCAGACGTGGATGCCCAACAAATACATCCATCCCAACAGTACCCGCCATTAAATAAATCCTCCAGACGTGGATGCCCAACAAATATATCCATCCCAACAGTACCCGCCATTAAATAAATCCTCCAGACGTGGATGCCCAACAAATACATCCATCCCAACAGTACCCGCCATTAAATAAATCCTCCAGATGTGGATGCCCAACAAATATATCCATCCCAACAGTA
Source organism: Morinoia aosen (assembly GCA_030386875.1). Classification (NCBI taxonomy): domain Eukaryota; kingdom Metazoa; phylum Arthropoda; class Malacostraca; order Amphipoda; family Talitridae; genus Morinoia; species Morinoia aosen. Next base: position 8,204,084 of record CM059576.1, read on the forward strand.
CCCGCCATTAAATAAATCCTCCAGACGTGGATGCCAACAAATACATCCATCCCAACAGTACCCGCCATCAAAATATTCCTGTACTTGTGCACTGGCGAAACTCGTATCACAGATATTATTTTAAGGGTATTATTAGGTGAGAAGATAAGGGGCATCACTTCACGAAACTTTTAAAAATTTGTGAAAACAATATTATTCCGTTCATCCGTTCATTGTATCAAACTCCGTTCTTTGTATGAAAAAATAATTATGAATTTTTTGGGTCTGTATAAAAAATACATTATGTATATCATGGCGTTGAGCGATGTTGTGGCACCTGTACTGCACCGATACCACGGTGGAGGAAACAAGGTAGGGTTATTTCTATGGGAGAAAATACACCTCCTCTTGTTTGGCTAGCCAATAGAAAGGCTTTATTTCAAACAACCTTTATGACGTCACCAAAACGCCATGTCGTTAGGCCAATAGTGGAGCCAGATTTGGGGGTAGCAGTGCTACCAGATGCAATATGAGCCATGCTATTGGTTCGTTGCCGTGACGTCAGCAAAACCACACGGTCGGCGGAAAAAAGCATAGTTTGAACCTACCTTTTTTCCTCTACCGTGATGGATACTCTGCGCAGTGTAGAGGCAGAGAATGAAAAACTCTTTAACCGAGTCTACCTTAGCTAGAAATATATAACAATTTTTGGTACTTCGAGCATAGTAATTAGATATTATAATTATTATTTAGTAAAATATCTTTAGGCACAAAAAGAAATTGTTGATGCTGATCTATACTTCCAAGGGTAGGCTCTGTCTCTCTTGCCTACACAGAAGCCACGTGTCTATGATACTCGTATGTATATATGTATAATAATAAACCTTGATTTTAACATACTGTGCGCAACTCAAATGACATTTGTAAACAAAGAATATCTCAAATCCATAAAGGTTGCAACACCTGCAGGCACTAAGAATGAATAGATGTTGGTGTCGGAGTCACTTCCGCATCTCTATGGTTGAACAGTCCCTTCCATATTCACTTTTTATTTCGGGATATATTTTTGATGACAAAAATGGCGTTGTTCTCAATAAGTTAGTGGTGACGCATCCTATCCATCAGTAGACAATCTACAAACAAACAAACAAACGGACACGATCTCCAGAACTTCACATACGTATAAATAGCAAATAAAGCAATAAGAATTAAACGGGAACGCAGGTGTCTACATTGCGATCGTGCTTAGGTTTGTAGTGTTCGTTCGTGTGTTACGCTCTCACTGCGCATACAGGTAAGAGGTTGTGTGTGTGTGTGTGTGTGTGTGTGCGCGTGTGGCTGAGGTATTTTAGGAGAGGTTAGAGAGGGGTTATGATGGGTGGGATTGTTTTATATTAACAGGAATTTCATTTAAATAAAAAGGTTGTTTTCCTTCATTTGACGGCACATCGTGTTGATTGTACATTGTGCTTCTCATATGACAGATGTGAAGTCCCAGTTGTATTGACCTCAGCTGTACCATAGATACTGCAGAGTATTGACCTCAGCTGTACCCTAGATACTGCAGAGTATTGACCTCAGCTGTACCCTAGACACTGCAGAGTATTTAGCTCAGCTGTACCCTAGATACTGCAGAGTATTGACCTCAGCTGTACCCTAGACACTGCAGAGTATTTAGCTCAGCTGTACCCTAGATACTGCAGAGTATTGACCTCAGCTGTACCCTAGATACTGCAGAGTATTGACCTCAGCTGTACCCTAGATACTGCAGAGTATTGACCTTAGCTGTACCCTAGATACTCTAGAGTATTGACCTCAGCTGCACCATAGATACTCTAGAGTATTGACCTCAGCTGCACCATAGATACCAATACTAAGGTACCAGACCAGTGCAGAGGTACAGATGAAGTATCTGTGTACCCCGCACCCACAGCTGGCACCCCCGACACAACCCGAGATGCAGCATCCGGCCCCCGTGGAGGGACGCGAGATGAGCCGAGCATCACAACAGGTTTGGCTGACCCTGAGGCGGGTCTGCTATAATTGGCGGCCAGTTCTGGGTTTTCCCGGGTACCGTCATGTGACCTGGCTTGTGTTGCCTGTTGACACGTGCTGGTTATGCTTGTGTTGCCGGATGACAGGGGCTGGTTATGTTTGTCTGTTGCCGGTTGACAGGTGGTAGAAATGCTTGGTTTGTCGTGTTGGTGTTGTGTTTGTGTTGTGTTGGTGTTGCGTTGGTGGTGTGTTGGTGGTGTGTTGGTGGTGTGTTGGTGGTGTGTTGGTGGTGTGTTTGTGTTGTGTTGGTGGTGTGTTGGTGGTGTGTTGGTGTTGTGTTGGTGTTATGTTTGTGTTGTGTTTGTGTTGTGTTGGTGTTGTGTTGGTGGTGTGTTGGTGGTGTGTTGGTGGTGTGTTGGTGGTGTGTTTGTGTTGTGTTGGTGTTGTGTTGGTCGTGTGTTGGTGTTGTGTTGGTGTTGTGTTTGTGTTGTGTTGGTGTTGTGTTGGTGGTGTGTTGGTGGTGTGTTGGTGGTGTGTTTGTGTTGTGTTGGTGTTGTGTTGGTGGTGTGTTGGTGGTGTGTTGGTGGTGTGTTGGTGGTGTGTTGGTGGTGTGTTGGTGTTGTGTCGGTGTTGTGTTGGTGGTGTGTTGGTGGTGTGTTGGTGGTGTGTTGGTGGTGTGTTGGTGTTGTGTTGGTGTTGTGTTGGTGGTGTGTTGGTGGTGTGTCGGTGTTGTGTTAATGGTGTGTTGGTGGTGTGTTGGTGGTGTGTTGGTGGTGTGTTGGTGGTGTGTTGGTGGTGTGTTGGTGGTGTGTTGGTGTTGTGTTGGTGTTGTGTTGGTGGTATGTTGGTGTTGTGTTGGTGTTGTGTTGGTGGTGTGTGTTAGTGGTGTGTTGGTGGTATGTTGGTGGTGTGTTGGTGTTGTGTCGGTGTTGTGTTGGTGGTGTGCTGGTGGTGTGTTGGTGGTGTGTTGGTGGTGTGTTGGTGGTGTGTTGTGTTGTGTTGGTGGTGTGTTGGTGGTGTGTTGGTGGTGTGTTGGTGGTGTGTTGGTGTTGTGTCGGTGTTGTGTTGGTAGTGTGTTGGTGGTGTGTTGGTGGTGTGTTTGTGTTGTTTTGGTGGTGTGTTGGTGGTGTGTTGGTGGGGAGTTGGTGGTGTGTTGATGTTGTGTTGGTGTTGTGTTGGTGGTGTGTTGGTGTTGTGTTGGTGTTGTGTTGGTGGTGTGTTGGTGGTGTGTTGGTGGTGTGTTGGTGGTGTGTTGGTGGTGTGTTGGTGGTGTGTTGGTGGTGTGTTGGTGGTGTGTTGGTATTGTGTTGGTGGTGTGTTGGTGGTGTGTTGGTGGTGTGTTGGTGGTGTGTTGGTGGTGTGTTGGTGGTGTGTTGGTGGTGTGTTGGTGGTGTGTTGGTGGTGTGTTGGTGTTGTGTTGGTGGTGTGTTGGTGGTGTGTTGGTGTTGTGTTGGTGTTGTGTTGGTGGTGTGTTGGTGGTGTGTTGGTGGTGTGTTGGTGGTGTGTTGGTGGTGTGTTGGTGGTGTGTTGGTGGTGTGTTGGTGGTGTGTTGGTGTTGTGTTGGTGGTGTGTTGGTGGTGTGTTGGTGTTGTGTTGGTGTTGTGTTGGTGGTGTGTTGGTGGTGTGTTGGTGGTGTGTTGGTGGTGTGTTGGTGGTGTGTTGGTGGTGTGTTGGTGGTGTGTTGGTGGTGTGTTGGTGGTGTGTTGGTGGTGTGTTGGTGGTGTGTTGGTGGTGTGTTGGTGGTGTGTTGGTGGTGTGTTGGTGGTGTGTTGGTGTTGTGTTGGTGGTGTGTTGGTGGTGTGTTGGTGGTGTGTTGGTGGTGTGTTGGTGGTGTGTTGGTGGTGTGTTGGTGGTGTGTTGGGGGTGTGTTGGTGGTGTGTTGGTGGTGTGTTGGTAGTGTGTTGGTGGTGTGTTGGTGGTGTGTGGGGGGTGTGTTGGTGGTGTGTTGGTGGTGTGTTGGGGGTGTGTTGGTGGTGTGTTGGTTGTGAGTTAGGCAATAAAAACAACATCAAAACATCCAACATTTACTATACATAAAATAGCTACACGGGTACATATGAACACTACATAAGAATACATTATATGTCTCCCACACACACACACACACACTTAGCCACCCATGTGTGGGCAAAGCTATGCATATATGATCTGAACGAACAACGACACCAGTAATACTAGATGCTGCCGTGGGGGAATATGTGAAGTCCCACACACAGCACATAAATACTCTACACAAACTACACATAAGGAGGCGTGTGTGTGCGTTTGTACGTACACACCAACCTGTGGCATATATATATATATTATTTGAACAAATAAATGCTGAGTCATCGCGAGTAAAATGCTATATGGCCCCTTGTATGTGGCCAGTACACAGCCAGTACACAGCCAGTACACAGCCAGTACACAGCCAGTACACAGCCAGTACACAGCCATTACACAACCAGTACACAGCCAGTACACAGCCAGTACACAGCCAGTACACAGCCAGTACACAGCCAGTACACAGCCAGTACACAGCCATTACACAACCAGTACACAGCCAGTACACAGCCAGTACACAGCCAGTACACAGCCAGTCACAGCCAGTACACAGCCAGTACACAGCCAGTACACAGCCAGTACACAGCCAGTACACAGCCAGTACACAGCCAGTACACAGCCAGTACACAGCCAGTACACAGCCAGTACACAGCCAGTACACAGCCAGTACACAGCCAGTACACAGCCAGTACACAGCCAGTACACAACCAGTACACAGCCAGTACACAGCCAGTACACAGCCAATACACAGCAAGTACACAGCCAGTACACAGCCAGTACACAGCCAGTACACAGCCAGTACACAACCAGTACACTCCCTGTACACAGCCAGTACACAGCCAGTACAGAGCCAGTACACAGCCAGTACACAGCCGGTACACAGCCAGTACACAGCCAGTACACAGCCAGTACACAGCCAGTACACAGCCAGTACACAACAGGTACACAGCCCGTACACAGCCAGCACACAGCCACGTGAGTGTGTAACATATCACTGTCCTATGCAACAAGGGACCCAACAAATTCCCCCGAATGTGCACGCTGATCATGGTCAAAACGTAGAGTTTCACCGCCCTGATCGTTGGCAGCGCCGCCCCCGCGCCTCCCTGGCGCAGCGGCAGCGCAAAAATGTCCAGTTGAGTATAATGGCACAATGTGCTGCACTGGGCACATCACACAACACAACACAACACACACACACACGCACAAACCTATACTTTAATACCCTTCAATGGAGTAATTCTTTTAGGATACAGACACGTAAGAACATAAAATCTCGTCTCTGAAGGCGTCCGAACTGAACTGTGAGGGTTTGAGTCGAAGTTTGACCCTCTGGACCGGCTAGCTGTAAATGAAATGGCTGAAAATAAACTTATATTTCATTTATAGGTAGACTTTCAGTTCATGTATACATGTACAAAGGTGTGCGTTCTGATCACAAGTCCGAATTTCCGATCTTCCGTGTCGATCTTACATCTGTGGCTCGTACAAATTCGGTATGTGCCACATCTGGCACACCGTGCTTTGAAGGGACGAGTTAGACAACATTGCACGCAGTTTTAATGCCTATTTTCTTTGAGGTTTTTGCTTATTTTGCACGGGAGTTTATGTGATTATAGAGAATCCTTTTAATGATTATATTGATAAAGTATTCCGGTACTGGCAGCGTGCGGGGGGTGATTATCCTGAGTATTGGGTCCTGCTGATTTTACAATGATTCGTTAAATAATTCTAAATGATTGTCCTAATGATTCTAAAATGATTGGCCTAATGATTCTGAAATGATTGGCCTAATGATTCTAAAATGGTTGGATCCAATAATAGTACATTAAAAAAAAAAATAATAAAAAATAACAACTATATCATCCCACTAATCACGCACACAGTATACTGGCGGTACAGTGTACACACAGTATACACACAGTATACTGGCGGTACAGTGTACACACAGTATACACACAGTATACTGGCGGTACAATGCTCCTTAGTTCCTGCACAGTGTAGAAGACACATCCACCTCTACACTACACAGTGTAGAAGACACATCCACCTCTACACTACACAGTGTAGAAGACACATCCACCTCTACACTACACAGTGTAGCAGACACATCCACCTCTACACTACACAGTGTAGAAGGCACATCCACCTCTACACTACACAGTGTAAAAGACACATCCACCTCTACACTACACAGTGTAGCAGACACATCCACCTCTACACTACACAGTGTAGAAGACACATCCACTTCTACACTACACAGTGTAGATGATACATCCACCTCTACACTGCACAGTGTAGCAGACACATCCAACTCTACACTACACAGTGTAGCAGACACATCCAACTCTACACTACACAGTGTAGCAGACACATCCAACTCTACACTACACAGTGTAGAAGACACATCCACCTCCACACTACACAGTGTAGAAGACACATCCACCTCTACACTACACAGTGTAGAAGACACATCCACCTCCACACTACACAGTGTAGAAGACACATCCACCTCTACACTACACAGTGTAGAAGACACATCCACCTCTACACTACACAGTGTAGAAGACACATCCACCTCTACACTACACAGTGTAGCAGACACATCCAACTCTACACTACACAGTGTAGCAGACACATCCAACTCTACACTACACAGTGTAGAAGACACATCCACCTCCACACTACACAGTGTAGAAGACACATCCACCTCTACACTGCACAGTGTAGAAGACACATCCACCTCTACACTACACAGTGTAGAAGACACATCCACCTCTACACTACACAGTGTAGAAGACACATCCACCTCTACACTACACAGTGTAGAAGACACATCCACCTCTACACTACACAGTGTAGAAGACACATCCACCTCTACACTGCACAGTGTAGAAGACACATCCACCTCTACACTACACAGTGTAGAAGACACATCCACCTCTACACTACACAGTGTAGAAGACACATCCACCTCTACACTACACAGTGTAGAAGACACATCCACCTCTACACTACACAGTGTAGAAGACACATCCACCTCTACACTGCACGTGTAGAAGACACATCCACCTCTACACTACACAGTGTAGATGATACATCCACCTCTACACTACACAGTGTAGAACCCACATCCACCTCTACACTACACAGTGTAGAAGACACATCCACCTCTACACTACACAGTGTGGAAGACACATCCACCTCTACACTACACAGTGTAGAAGACACATCCACCTCTACACTACACAGTGTAGAAGACACATCCACCTCTACACTACACAGTGTAGAAGACACATCCACCTCTACACTACACAGTGTAGCAGACACATCCACCTCCACACTACACAGTGTAGAAGACACATCCACCTCTACACTACACAGTGTAGAAGACACATCCACCTCTACACTACACAGTGTAGATGATACATCCACCTCTACACTACACAGTGTAGAACCCACATCCACCTCTACACTACACAGTGTAGAAGACACATCCACCTCTACACTACACAGTGTGGAAGACACATCCACCTCTACACTACACAGTGTAGAAGACACATCCACCTCTACACTACACAGTGTAGAAGACACATCCACCTCTACACTACACAGTGTAGATGATACATCCACCTCTACACTACACAGTGTATAAGACACATCCACCTCTACACTACACAGTGTAGAAGACACATCCACCTCTACACTACACAGTGTAGAAGACACATCCACCTCTACACTACACAGTGTAGATGATACATCCACCTCTACACTACACAGTGTAGAAGGCACATCCACCTCTACACTACACAGTGTAGAAGACACATCCACCTCTACACTACACAGTGTAGAAGGCACATCCACCTCTACACTACACAGTGTAGAAGACACATCCACCTCTACACTACACAGTGTAGATGATACATCCACCTCTACACTACACAGTGTATAAGACACATCCACCTCTACACTACACAGTGTAGAAGACACATCCACCTCTACACTACACAGTGTAGAAGACACATCCACCTCTACACTACACAGTGTAGATGATACATCCACCTCTACACTACACAGTGTATAAGACACATCCACCTCTACACTACACAGTGTAGAAGGCACATCCACCTCTACACTACACAGTGTAGAAGACACATCCACCTCTACACTACACAGTATAGCAGACACATCCACCTCTACACTACACAGTGTAGAAGGCACATCCACCTCTACACTACACAGTGTAGAAGACACATCCACCTCCACACTACACAGCGAAGCAACAAAAAGATATATAAGAGACCATATACCAACACACGGGCACGACAAACACCGTACCAAAAGCTCCCTATAGTGTCTTTATAACAAAGCAACATCTTACGTAAGTACTTTTGTAAAGAGAGTTCAAATGAGACATATTTCTACTTCGATCACAAGCTGAAACAGTAAACAAAACGAGCTGTGTCTACCGTATTATTATTATTATTATTATATTTGATACATGGATTGCAAAGATTTTAAAATTAAATATTCATTTTCTCCCGAGACAAAAACCGTTACGCGACCGAATCAGGGAATATATGCATAAAGAAGAGTTAACGAACTGATATGTGACTGCTGTCTAAAGTGGACGCCATTTTTGCCGTTCTCAAATATATAACATTCATCACTAATGATAGCCGCCCACCACAAATGATAGCCGCCCACCTCAAATGATAGCCGCCCACCTCAAATGATAGCCGCCCACCACAAATGATAGCCGCTCACCACAAATGATAGCCGCCCACCACAAATGATAGCCGCTCACCACAAATGATAGCCGCTCACCACAAATGATAGCCGCCCACCACAAATGATAGCCGCCCACCACAAATGATAAGAGACGACGGTGAGGTGTGACGAGTATTCTTCGTCTCACATCACCGTCTCATTTGCGTATCTTTGATACAGAGGGTAGCCGGATCGTCTGCCTCTTTGTCCTCTTCTTCGTCAGCTTCATTGTACGCTTCATGATCAGCTTCTTCGTCAGCTTCATTGTCCTCTTCATTGTCCGCTTTATTGTCCGCTTCATGATCAGGTTCATTGTCCGCTTCAAGATCAGCTTCTTCGTCAGCTTCATTGCCCGCTTTATCGTCTACCTCATCACGCCTCCCTCACAGCTCGCTGCGCAAGGGGCACTATGCTAGGTCGGGGTTGGCCCTCTTGAGGAGAGCCTCCCTGATGCGCTGGTCGCCCGTCCTGGAGATCCTGTGGGAGATGTGGTCGTCCGTGACCGTCTTCAGGTCGTGCGTCAGGCCAACCTTGCTGAGCAGCTCGATGAGCTTCGTCGTGAAGTTGGCCCCCCAACCGTCCAGTTCTGAGGCCCTGTAGTCCCGGGGGAAGGCGTGGTGGTAGTTGTGCCAGCCCTCACCGAGGGCGAAGGGGCCCAGGATCGTATTCTCGTATGCGTGAAGGGACTTGTCGTAGGGCTTGTAGCCGTAGAGGTGCGCCACGGAGTTGATGCACCACGTCGTGTGGAAGGTGATGGCGAGACGAAGCATCCCGCACGTCACGAAGGCGCACCACAGGCCCTCGTCCCAGAAGTAGTAGGGCACGAGTGCGGGCATGATGAAGGCGAGGGGCAAGGAGATGTAGTAGTAGTACTCGTGCTGGATCCTGACGACAGGATCTTCAAGCAGGTCGCTGCAGTCTATCATCTTGCGGCCCTTGATGACCTCCGGGTGTGTCTGGTACATCTTCCAGCCCATGTGGGCGAAGAAGAAACCTCTTCGGGAGTTGGTGAAGTCCCGGTCGGTGTCGGCCCACTTGTGGTGCACGCGGTGGTTTTGTGACCACAGGTAAATGCTTTCCTGGAACGCGATGCTGTTCATCATCATCAAGGCCAACCGTACAGGCCACCGCGCCTTGAACGCCTTGTGGGTCCAGAGTCTGTGGACCCCCATGGTCACCCCAAGGCCTGCTGAGTAAGCCAAGATCGCCATGAAGAAGTAGCTCTGCCACTTCATCTGCCCCGTGACGAAATAATAAAGGCCGTATAAAGCAAGCACGTGGAACACTACCAGGCTGAGGACCATGTCCCAGAGTACCTTGGACCAGTCCAGCTTGATGGTGTCATGGTACATCTGCCTGAAGGAGAACTTATAGTCGTAGTCGTGGTCGTGGTCGTGGCTCTGATCGAACTCATCGTCGGTATCCACGACTTTGTCCACGTCCGTAGCCTGGATACGGGCCCCGTCCTCGTCTTGGTGTCTCTGGCGCACGTCTCTGGGTTTGTCTTCGTCGGTATCCAGGATACGGGTCTCTGGGAGACATTTTTGTGCTTTGTCGAGACGGAGGCTTGGGACGGAGGGGGGGTGGGGGGCTTCGACTGCAGGGGGGGCGGGGGTCCCCGATACTTTGTTGGCTTCTGAGGTGCTATTGGGGGGCATTGTGGGTGGTGTTGGGTGCTGCTGGGCAGTACTAGGTACAACTGGGCACTACTGAGCACTGTCACTATAAGTTCTCTCACGTAAAGTTTCGAATAAATATCTGAAACGAAAAAAAAAACATATAAGGATACAAGGTAAGTATATGGGAGAAGACAGCAAGTACAAATACCGTATTATGAAGTCAAAGCTAAATTACGCAACTAAGGAAACGCATTTTTCAATGCTTCTCCCTCAATCATTTGTTTGGACTAGTTATCATATTACGATACCCATGTGTGTGTATCAACTAAGGATCCGTTCTTGAAGATATTTAGAAACCAACGGTGTATTTTCTATCATCTTAATGGAAATGAACTGTTTTTATTTGTCTTCTCTTGTGAAGCTTAGAACTTTACGCCTGCCGCGCTCGCTCTCGTCTTTACTTTAGAGAGTTTGTGAAGGTGTGTGTGTTGTGTGTGCGTGTGTGTGTGTGGGGGGGAAACATAACACACACACACACCGCCATGTTGTGTGTTGTACTCAACACAAACTACACACCTCGTATGGCACTCACCACACAGCTCTACTGTGTGGACTTGTGTTTCTTGAAAGATTGTATTTGTTCGCAGTTTGGTGATTTTATTTGTTTATAATTTATAATTATTTCAATTACTAGTAACTTATGATGATTTCATTTTTTGCAGCCTATGATGATTTTATTTATTTATCATTTAGAATTATTTCATTTTCTTGTAATGCATGATGATTTCACTTTTTGCAGTTTGTGATGATTTTATTTGTTTGTAATTTATAATGAAGTAGAACTGTATAGCTGACGTACATATACTTGATCATATGAACATAAGTTTTTAACACACAAGCAGTATGTGTGAATGTATATCTAGAAACATATTTGTTGGAAAATATGCTTGAGCTTATTTTATGCTTTAAATTTACATTTTAAAGGAAATTATGGAAATAGGTACCGAAAATCATGCTCTAAATTGGTCTTCTTTAACCAAAAATACTCCAAAACTATGTGGCAGCACCTAAATAGAATATTATTTAAAGATTAATAAATAAAAATAAAATATTATAAGGGATTAAAATAATATGTTATTCCTATTTACCCAACAAAAGCGTATATGTATAAAAAGTACATGCCGCAGTTGGGTAGTCATCGGAATTTGCGATATGTGAATTTCCTGCGCCATCTTATACTATCCCTTATGTGCGTAAGTCTGTCGTAACTCACTGGACGCAACTTACGCTGCGGTGACCTGCGCTACGGTAGAGGAAACAAGGTAGGGTCAAACCAGTCTTTTTTCCGTTGACGGTGTTGTTTTGCTGACGTCACGGCAACGGACCAATAACAGCGCTCATATTACATCTGGCAGCTCTGCGACCCCCAAATCTGGCCCCACTATTGGCCCCACGACGTGGCGTTTTAGTGACGTCATAAAGTTTGTTTGAAATAAAGCCTTTCTATTGGCTAGCCGAACAGGGGAGGCGTATTTTCCCCCATAGAAATGACCCTACCTTGTTTCCTCTGTTGTTTCTTATAATTACAATTACATGTATCATCAGATGTAGATTAAGCAACAATAGGAGTACACTGCCCTTAATCATTTCTTTTCGACTAGTGACATGAGTATTACAATACTCGTGTGTGTGTATCACCTAAGGTCGTATCTTTAAGATATTTTAAAAACCAATGATGGTACTTTTGTACCATCTCTATTGGAAATGAAGTGTTTTTATTTTATTTCTTTCTTCCTCTGCCGTGCCTGCGGTGAGACGGGAGGCGTATGCGAATGCTTGAGTTAGGCCTAGGCGAGCGCTAACGAAAATGCGGGGCCGGTTGAAATGAGGTGAAACTCAAACTTTGGCGGCAACCAAACTTTACGAAACTCTAAACACTGATACAACTAATATGACTGACATGTATGAAATAAAGTAGCTACCTTCTAATGACAAACAGAACAAATATATACATTCAATGGGACCTGCTGTTTTCATCGTTGAAGACACACGATCGATACCAAAATTGGGTTTTCAAAGCAAATGTACAGGCCTACAATAATATTTTGAAAACCTAATTGGTATTATTATTATATATGTATATGTATGTATTGACAATATTTTTATATTTATAATAATAAATGTATGTTTACATATCATTATATTTCTGACACATTTATATAAAATACGATATTTCCAAGTTTGGAATTAATATTGAATTTTAGGAAATCTTCCTGGTGCCCTCAACACATTTGGGAAATGAGGGCTTTGTATTATTATCATCAATATTGTAATTAGAAGGGAAGTATTTTATATTAAATATGTTGGTTACTTTGGTAAAATCAGTTACATATGTTATATTAGTTATAATAGTTGCACTGCACCACACAGCCTGCACTGCACAGCCTGAACTACACCGCCTACACTACACAGCCTGCACTATACAGCCTGCACTACACAGTCTGCACCACACAGCCTGCACCACACAGCCTGCACCACACAGCCTGCACTACACAGCCTGCACCACACAACCTGCACTACACAGCTTGCACCACACAACCTGCAGTACACAGCCTGCACTACACAGCCTGCACCACACAGCCTGCACTACACAGCCTGCACTATACAGCCTGCACCACACAGCCTGCACCACACAGCCTGCACCACACAACCTGCACTACACAGCCTGAACTATACAGCCTGCACTACACAGCCTGCACTACACAGCCTGCACTGCACAGCCTGAACTACACAGCCTACACTACACAGCCTGCACTGCACAGCCTGAACTACACAGCCTACACCACACAGCCTGCACTGCACAGCCTGAACTACACAGCCTGAACTACACAGCCTACACTACACAGCCTGCACTGCACAGCCTGAACTACACAGCCTACACTACACAGCCTGCACTGCACAGCCTGAACTACACAGCCTACACCACACAGCCTGCACTGCACAGCCTGAACTGCACAGCCTACACTACACAACCTGCACTGCACAGCCTGCACTACACAGCCTGCACTACACAGCCTGCACTGCACATCCTGCACTACATAACCTGCACTACACAGCCTGCACCGCACATCCTGCACTACACAGCCTGCACTGCACAGCCTGCACCACACAGCCTGCACTACACAGCCTGCACCACACAGCCCGCACTACACAGCCTGCACCACACAGCCTGCACCACACAGCCTGCACTACACAGCCTGCACTATACAGCCTGCACTACACAGTCTGCACCACACAGCCTGCACCACACAGCCTGCACCACACAGCCTGCACTACACAGCCTGCACCACACAACCTGCACTACACAGCTTGCACCACACAACCTGCAGTACACAGCCTGCACTACACAGCCTGCACCACACAGCCTGCACTACACAGCCTGCACTATACAGCCTGCACCACACAGCCTGCACCACACAGCCTGCACCACACAACCTGCACTACACAGCCTGAACTATACAGCCTGCACTACACAGCCTGCACCACACAGCCTGCACCACACAGCCTGCACTACACAGCCTGCACCACACAACCTGCACTACACAGCCTGCACCACACAGCCTGCACTACACAGCCTGCACTACACAGCCTGCACTACACCGCCTGCACCGCACAACCTGCACTACACAGCCTGCACTATAAAGCCTGCACTACACAGCCTGCACCACACAGCCTGCACTACACAGCCTGCACTACACCACCTGCGCCACAAAACCTGCACTACACACCCTGCACTACACAGCCTGCACTAACAGCCTGCACTACACAGCCTGCACCACACAGCCTGCACCATACAACCTGCACTACACAGCCTGCGCCTCACAGCCTGCGCCACACAGCCTGCACTACACAGCCTGCACTACACAGCCTGCACCACACAACCTGCACTACACAGCCTGCGCCACACAGCCTGCGCCACACAGCCTGCGCCACACAGCCTGCAATACACAGTCTGCACTACACAGCCAGCACCACACAGCCTGCACTACACAGCCTGCACCACACAGCCTGCTTTGAAGTTACAATGAAATTCTGTATATTTCCAGCCGGCATCATCGGGATCACCATGGCAACACCCTGGCTACTCCGGGACACTCCGGCAACCCTGGCAACACTCCGGTAACACCGGGACACTCCGGCAACCCTGGCAACACTCCGGTAACACCGGGACACTCCGGCAACCCTGGCAACACTCCGGTAACACCGGGACACTCCGGCAACCCTGGCAACACTCCGGTAACACCGGGACACTCCGGCAACCCTGGCAACACTCTGGCAACCTAACATCCCGGCAATACCCCGGGACCACCTCGGGACCACCGGCAACCCCGGCAACACCCCGGGACCACCACCATCCCGGACGGGGCACAGATCACGTGTGAGCAAAACTGGAAATCCAGCGTCTGGCCTATGCTGTGTGTGTGTGTGTGTGTGAGCATTTCCTCTTGCACACGCACACGACCGTGTGCGTACATGTGCGTTTCTCGCAGGACCTTCCCTAAGTGGCTTGCTTAGTTTTTTTGTTAATTGGCTGGCGTGAGCGTTTTGTTGATCACACACGTTTCCTGCACATATATGTGTGGTATATGTTGTGTATGTGGTATGTGTATGTTGTATGTATACAACATACATGCGTTGTGCCATGTGTATTCTAAAGATACGTAGGGGTTGCATGATATAATAAAAAGCTTACCATTTTGACATCATGATCTTCGAACAGGTATTCTAGGAATATCTATATACTCTGCAGTTATAACCTTTTGTATATACGTGCATTGTCTTATAAAAAGGCAAACTGAAATTCTTATTGATGGACCTCTATTGTTAGTGTATATATTAATATTAAAAAAAATAAAATAAAAGAATGAAAAGAAAATATTTCTTGTATTTACAATAAAGTACAAACATGAAATGTCGGTACATTGGTCTTAAAATGGATAATGAGGCATGGATTAGTACTAAAGTATATTTTTTATTCCTATACTCTGGATCTCATTCTCACGACGGCGGGATCGGGAGGCTTTATCTGGTTACCGTTCGGGCTACTTTTTGTGGGACCTCTCGTATTCATGTGTGTGTGTGTGTGTTGTGTGTGTTGTGTGTTGTGTAGGTATTCACGTATCTTGACGCGTTAACTGCGATGGTTAAACTGAAGTTCAACATTCCGTTCAAATTTAAAGTCAATTGTGGTAATCAACTTTGAAAATAGCAAACATGAACTGGATCGGGCCTTCATTTAGCTTTCATTAAGTATTCATCCAATATGAGTTAGTGACTGCTAAGTATTTATCAAAAATGAGTTAGTCACTACAGGTGGGTCAGCAGCAGCATGAAAATCACCTAAGTGACCACCGGTGGGTCACGTCGCAGGAAATGTGATAAGTCCTGCCCTGGCCCGCTATCTCCCACGATCTACACCCCCTCTTGTATAGCAAAGTTGTCGATTTTAAAGTGCTGTACTCTGTGAAATATAAGTACTGGATAGGTGAAATAGGTTTTTTGAAAAGAGCAGGGTTGAAAACATTTGATTGGTTTTTATATTTTGTCTGTTGGGTCTTTTGAAGGATAATTTCATATGTTTTTTTACGGACCCAGGAATTGACCGCACGAGGAAAGGTTGGAGTTTGTTATTTTGCGCCAGAATGAGGAACTTGAGCAGGTCTGGTCTAACATTGTTGGGCAACGTTATTTTTTGTGGTGAAAGTCACATTTATTTGAAAGATGTGCCAAATGATGGGGCGAAAAGTAATTTACGGAAAATATAACTATAAATCCTGTTTTTTCAATTAAATCTATTGCAGCCTTCTGGTTCTAAGGTACTTTAGAGTTATCTATCACCAATTGTTTAGGGGAAAAGTGTTTTTTAAAGGAGAAAGTGTTTTAGAGGAAAAAGTGTTTTTTAAAGGAAAAAGTGTTTTAGAGGAAAAAGTGTTTTCTAAAGAATAAGTGTTTATAGAGGAAAATGTATTTTTTAGAGGAAAAAGTGTTTTAGAGGAAAATATGTTTTTTAAAGGAAAAAGTGTTTTAGAGGAAAATATGTTTTTTAAAGGAAAAAATGTTTTAGAGGAAAATATGTTTTTAAAGGAAAAAGTGTTTTAGAGGAAAATATGTTTTTTAAAGGAAAAAGTGTTTTAGAGGAAAATATGTTTTTTAAAGGAAAAAATGTTTTAGAGGAGAATATGTTTTTAAAGGAAAAAGTGTTTTAGAGGAAAATATGTTTTTTAAAGGAAAAAATGTTTTAGAGGAGAATATGTTTTTAAAGGAAAAAGTGTTTTCGGAGGAAAAATTGATTTATAAGGAAAAAAGTGCTTATAGAAGAAAATGTGTTAAAGGAAAGTGTTTTTTAAAGGAAAAAGTCTTTTAAGAGGAAAAAGTGATTTTCAAAGGAAAAAGTGTTTTAGAGGAAAAAGACAAAAATGTCATTGTTTTATGAATATTGACTTGATGTACTGGACAGTATGAATAGGCCTTTCACGTAAGAAGGTATCCATGTTGATGTATGTTTATTTCTAATGCAATTAATCTACTTTCCGTATATATAATGAGTCTCTGGGACCTTCCTCTTCAGTTCTTGGTAGGTCCCAGAGATTTATTTTGCCCGAAACAAAACAAAAAAGAAAAAAACCTAAAATTAATAATACTTGAATTACCTAACCGAACCCTAACATCAAAAGGACACCATAAATGAAATAAAATCAATGACCGATACCCCACAAGTACCAACTCTAATACTTTACAAAATACAGTTTTATAAATAGGCAACTTTTTATAGGACACCTTGAATAATATTCATGTAAGGTGCCATGTACGTTTCCATGTACGTTACCGTGTATGTTTCACCTCGACCAGCCACCCACGTACATCCGCCTCGCCACGTGCATCTCGTCACGTACACATGACCATGACTGTGTGTGTGTCAAGGTCTGCCCGCGTACACACTCGTACACATACCTCGTGTGTACGCGTGTGAGGTCATGTGTTGCGTCACACATGTGCGTGTCGTGACGCCTACACATGGCGGCATGTTGGGGCACGTTGAGGGCATGTTGGGGCATTTTGAGGCATGTTGGGGCATGTTGGGGCATGTTGGGGCATGTTGGGGCATGTTGGGGCATGTTGGGGCATCTTGGGGCATGTTGGGGCATGTTGGGGCATGTTGGGGGCATGTTGGGGCATGTTGGGGCATGTTAGGACATGTTGGGGCATGTTGTGGGCATGTTGGGGCATGTTGGGGCATGTTGGGGCATGTTGGGGCATGTTGGGGCATGTTGAGGCATGTTGGGGCATGTTGGGGCATGTTGGGGCATGTTGGGGCATGTTGGGGAATGTTGGGGCATGTTGGGGCATGTTGGGGCATGTTGGGGCATGTTGGGGCATGTTGGGGCATGTTGGGGCATGTTGGGGCATGTTGGGGCATGTTGGGGCATGTTGGGGCATGTTGGGGTATGTTGGGGCATGTTGAGGGCATGTTGGGGGCATGTTGGGGCATGTTGGGGCATGTTGGGGCATGTTGGGGTATGTTGGGGCATGTTGAGGGCATGTTGGGGGCATGTTGGGGCATGTTGGGGCATGTTGGGGCATGTTGGGGCATGTTGGGGCATGTTGGGGCATGTTGGAGCATGTTGGGGGCATGTTGGGGCATGTTGGGGCATGTTGGGGGCATGTTGGGGCATGTTGGGGCATGTTGGGGCATGTTGGGGGCATGTTGGGGCATGTTGGGGCATGTTGGGGCATGTTGGGGCATGTTGGGGCATGTTGGGGCATGTTGGGGCATGTTGGGGGCATGTTGGGGCATGTTGGGGCATGTTGGGGGCATGTTGGGGCATGTTGGGGCATGTTGGGGCATGTTGGGGGCATGTTGGGGCATGTTGGGGCATGTTGGGGCATGTTGGGGGCATGTTGGGGCATGTTGGGGCATGTTGGGGGCATGTTGGGGCATGTTGGGGCATGTTGGGGCATGTTGGGGGCATGTTGGGGCATGTTGGGGCATGTTGGGGCATGTTGGGGGCATGTTGGGGCATGTTGGGGCATGTTGGGGCATGTTGGGGCATGTTGGGGCATGTTGGGGATGCTTCTAGAACGTTCTGGACATGCACAGGCCCTGGAAAAGAAGGGCGCAGCATTTCTCTCCTTCGACCACCACAGAAATTCCTTAGAAAATGTCTGAGATTTATTTATTAATGATTGGCTATAAATTAGATTTCACCTCCAATTACCAGATGAAAGATGTTCAAAGAGAGGAAGGATGAAGGCACCATTAAGTGTGGAGTTAAGGGAGCGTGGAATCCATGCAAAAACTAAATCCCGCAAGGGATCCCGTGCGCAGAGAGACGGTGAGACAAGAAAGACGTTCATGAAACAAGAAAAAGTAGAAGAAGAAAGTAGTAGGTGCTGAAAAACAGGACAGCAGTGAACCGAAAAAAGATGGTCCGTAACAAAACAAAACCTATTTTATTTCAGTTAAAAGAAGGCCTACCTAACTCTCAGCTCAGGACCTCACACGCTGTACACCACAGTCACCACACCACAGTCACCACACCACAGTCACCACACCACAGTCACCACACCACAGTCACCACACCACAGTCACCACACCACAGTCACCCCACCACAGTCACCACACCACAGTCACCACACCACAGTCACCACACCACAGTCACCACACCACAGTCACCCCACCACAGTCACCACACCACAGTCACCACACCACAGTCACCACACCACAGTCACCACGCCACAGTCACCACACCACAGTCCCCACACCACAGTCACCACACCACAGTCACCACACCACAGTCACCACACCACAGTCACCACACCACAGTCACCACACCGCAGTCACCACACCACAGTCACCACACCGCAGTCACCACACCGCAGTCACCACACCACAGTCACCACGCCACAGTTACCACACCACAGTCCCCACACCACAGTCACCACACCACAGTCACCACACCACAGTCACCACACCACAGTCACCACACCACAGTCACCACACCACAGTCACCACGCCACAGTCACCACACCACAGTCCCCACACCACAGTCACCACACCACAGTCACCACACCACAGTCACCACACCACAGTCACCACACCACAGTCACCACACCGCAGTCACCACACCACAGTCACCACACCGCAGTCACCACACCGCAGTCACCACACCACAGTCACCACGCCACAGTTACCACACCACAGTCCCCACACCACAGTCACCACACCACAGTCACCACACCACAGTCACCACACCACAGTCACCACACCACAGTCACCACACCACAGTCACCACGCCACAGTCACCACACCACAGTCCCCACACCACAGTCACCACACCACAGTCACCACACCACAGTCACCACACCACAGTCACCACACCACAGTCACCACACCGCAGTCACCACACCACAGTCACCACACCGCAGTCACCACACCGCAGTCACCACACCACAGTCACCACACCGCAGTCACCACACCACAGTCACCACACCACAGTCACCACACCACAGTCACCACACCACAGTCACCACACCACAGTCACCACACCACAGTCCCCACACCACAGTCCCCACACCACAGTCACCACACCACAGTCACCACACCACAGTCACCACACCACAGTCACCACACCACAGTCACCACACCACAGTCACCACGCCACAGTCACCACACCACAGTCCCCACACCACAGTCACCACACCACAGTCACCACACCACAGTCACCACACCACAGTCACCACACCACAGTCACCACACCACAGTCACCACACCACAGTCACCACACCGCAGGCACAAGCATATTTGTGACCTCCAAACCGTTTTTTTGAATGACTCGACACTTTTGAGTGTCAAGTCATTTCAGTTTTTTTGCAAACTTCCAGCGAACAAAGAGATCCAGTTTTTACAGTTTCCGCTCAGCTGGTTCCAACACTGGCTTAAATGTGGAGAAAAACTTATTGTGTTACAATAGATTATTAAAAGACCTTTAAGTTAACATATGTCTATAATCCGACGCTCTGGGGTCCTACAACTTCTCGGTTGCGTCGGCTTCACCCTTTTTTTCATGGATGTCTAAAGATTATTTTCAAAACTTCATGCAGACGAAATTTTCGTATTCGTTTAAGACGAATTAACATTTTCTATTTAATTTCAGACCTTAAAAAGAACTTATTTCTATAAGCCGACGTTCTGGAGTCTTGCATTTCGAGGTTACATTTCAACTCAGCTGTTGTCTAGTGTTCTGCTTATGTCATGGAGGCCTGCAATGCTAATTTGGAAATTTTGTCCTGGAGGCCTGTAATGCTAATTTGGAAATTTTGTCCTGGAGGCCTGTAATGCTAATTTGGAAATTTTAACGCAACTGGATTTTGCTTCTTTTATTTATTTGTATTTTGATGTTTAGATCAGCTGTTGTCACACAATGGCTTGTTTTCACGGATGCCACGGAAATTTGAACCAGTCGAATTATTTTTTATTTGTTTGTTCGGTGGTTTGTTTACATATGAGACAACACAGCTGAACTAACACAGGACTGCGAAGGATGGCTTATCTGCCGTGGTCATCTCTGTAACCGCCACACCGGTCTTGTTCCTGACCAGTTGTGGTGAGTTTTTTTGAAACCTTCCCTGAAATGTTAAAAAATTAGTGTTTTTCCAAAATTTGTTTATATCTTGAAAATGTTTTTTTTATATATTTCATTTTTCCAAAATATTTTTATTTCTTCAAAATAATATTTCTTCAAAATTTTTTTTTCCGTCAAAATATTTGTATATCTTCGAAACATTTTAATATTTTCAAAATATTTTTATTTCTTCAAATATTTTAATTATCTAAATATTATATGTTTTCTTTCATTTATCTATTTACAAAGATGGCTATTGTTTAGCTCTCATTGTTGGTCTCTTCTTTAAAACCTTCGTATGAATAAATATCTACAGTTCAATTGATATCACTTAAAAACGATGACTTTTTTGTTCAGAACGAGACAGTTTATCCCTGTTTTTTCATTACTAGGATTTCTGTTCTCAATCATCGATGTAATTACGAGCGTAATTTTTGTTAAGTTGTGTCTATTTGCTGGCCAAGTTAATATCTGTATGTGTAATAAGTATTTAGGTTTTAATGAACCCTGACGCATGCTATGGATCGGCCTTCATTCTTTGATCTGAACATTATTTCTTTCCTTCCAAAGAACTTCCAGACGAGATGAAAAGGTCTCGCGTTCACTTCCAATTTTGAAACTCGTAAAGTGTGTGTGTGTTGCTTGTGTAGGACGCACACACACAACACATACACACAAGCACAACTATGTACTCACGAGCAGAACTATGTACACACACACACACAAAACACACACACACACACACACACACACACACACACAGAACACACACACACAAAACACACACACACACACATTTCATGAGCTTCACAGCCCAAGGTCAAGGTTCTGAAGTCTTTTTTTTTGCCACGTCATCTCGGCCATCTCTTCCTGCACTCCGCTCTCCCTAACTTTTTTTTTATTTTTTTTTTAATTTTTTCCGGACTCTGGGTCCCGAGGTGGCGAGCAGTTGTGGTTACTTCGGAGGTGTCGCGGCCGTTGTGATTTGTTCGCGGAGGTACGAAGCGTCGTGTCTTTCCGTTGTAAAGTTTCCAAGAAGAGGGTCCGTTTAATATGGCATGTGGGAAGTTGGGAATTTATGCACACGGGATTCCCTGCACGGTGAAACAGGACGGCAGGAAGGAACAGAAAGATGACCTAAGGGGTCGCAACGTTCGTTTTTAACAAAATGTCTTTTTAAATCGATCGTCTTTGCTATTACTTTGATTTTAAAGCTATGTCGAGTCGTACAACATCATTTCATACATAATACCACTCTACTTTTACACATATATATTTAACCCTCGTACTGTACAATACCGAGGTAATGTGTACCCTGAACTGGTCCAGGCGACTTATGAAGGTATCCACGGTGCTAGCAGAGACGCTGTACTCGTATAAAACTCAAATAATTTAATTTTAACACTTGACTGCGGCAGGTTGAACTGAAATACAATATTTAACTCAAATTTTAAGTCAAGCGAATGGTAATTCATTTAAAAAAGTTAAAAACATGAACTGGACCGTGCCTAAATTTTGTTTATATTTAAGTATTTATATTGAGATAATTAAGTTTGTGACTACTGGTCGGTCTGCAGCGTTGTGAAAACTACTACCGTGTACCACCGGTGGCCCACGTCGCAGTCAAAGTGTAATAAACAGATGTAACTTATCAGAACTTATAACTGCGCAGTTACGCCTGTGTTTAAGACGATCTTTCAAAAAATGACGCACACAACACACAGACAAAATCTACATAAAAACAAATGAAATGCACCAACTAAGCTACTGGAGCAAACTCCCCCGGTGTATTTAAATAAAGATAAAGATCTTCTCCCGACGGTTAATGCGTCCTACTTGAAGTTTGACGGAAGATTAAGACGAGAAGATAACCGGTTGGCAGCAAAGGAAACTTTGATGGTATCTAAAGACGTGGACTACGGCTGTGTGGTGGCTGTACGGTCAGTCTGGCTAGGTTGGAAGACGTCGTGTTGAAAACCTGTCTTTTGATGCATTTTTAACTTCTCTAAAAAGTGTAAAGAATACGGTTGAGCCACAGTATCTTACCTTATAATATATTAACCATAATATGTTACCATATAATATAATAAACTATAATATCTTACCTTATAATATAGTATAATAAACCATAATGTCTTACCTTATAGTATAATATAATATAATAAACTATAATATCTTACCTTATAATATAGTATTATAAACCATAATGTCCTACCTTATAATATAATATAATATGATAAACCATAATATCTTACCTTATTATATAATATAATATAATATAAGAAACCCTAATATGGTACCATATAATATAATAAACTATAATATCTTACCTTATAATATAATATAATATAATAAACCATGATATCTTACTTTATTAAATAATATAATATAATGTAAGAAACCACAATATGTTACCTTATACCCTAAATTTAATTTCAAAAAAGGTATACCAAAATAGTCGAAATGTTATTTGCATACTCCGGTACGTATAAAGGAGCAACGTACCTAGTGGCACACATATGTACCAAGTACGTAGTCAAAGTGTTACTTAACACTTTGACTGTGACTACTAAATATTAAGTTCAACACCAAACTCAAATTTAAAGTCAACTGTAGTAAGCTGTTTTGAAAACAGCAAACATGAACTGGATCGTGCCTTCATTTAGCTTTGATTGAGTATTTATGGAAATTGTGTTTGTGACTACTGGTCGGTCTGCAGCGTTGTGAAAATCCCGCCGTGTACCACCGGTGGGGCACGTCGAGGTTGTATCGTGCCTTCATTTAGCTTTGATTGAGTATTTATGGAAATTGTGTTTGTGACTACTGGTCGGTCTGCAGCGGTGTGAAAATCCCGCCGTGTACCACCGGTGGGTCACGTCGAGGTTGTATCGTGCCTTCATTTAGCTTTGATTGAGTATTTATGGAAATTGTGTTTGTGACTACTGGTCGGTCTGCAGCGTTGTGAAAATCCCGCCCTGTACCGCCGGTGGTGCACGTCGAGGTTGTATCGTGCCTTCATTAAGCTTTGATTGAGTATTTATGGAAATTGTGTTTGTGACTACTGGTCGGTCTGCAGCGTTGTGAAAATTACCTCCGTGTACCACCGGTGGGGCACGTCGCAGTCAAAGTGTTCAGGAAGATACGTGAGGGGTGGCAGGTGGCAACATAGGAGGAAGGGCTAAATAAATATTACAACCTCGGTGCCACCGCCCTTGGGTGCCCTTAACGAGCGTGAGCAGCTAAGGTCTAAGGAGCCAAGGCGATGAGTTGACACTTTGTTCAGCTCAAGTTCAATGTTCATCGCAAATTTAGAGGAGAAAAGAAGAACACAGAATAAAAACAGTTTTTTTCCAATAAAGATGACGCAAAAAGCCCATCTTTGGTTTTTAAAATACCTTTAAAGTAAAGGTTCCTTATATGCTACACGCATATGAGTATTGTAATACCCATGTCGCTAGTCGAAACAAGTGACTAAGGGCAATGTATCCCTATTGTTGCTTAATGTACGTTTGACAATATACGTAGCAACAATTAGAAGAGAAGACATAATTTCAGTGTCCATGCATGGTTGAAAATACTTTTTTTTAGCGCACCCTTACATTTGAATATGAACTCAGGGACTTGGGGTACAAGGAATAATTTTTGAAAGTATAAAAATAAAGATTAAATATCCAGATAACCCTGCGTCTAAGGCAGCGAGGCTGATATTCAGAACTATATTTTTATTCCTACGTATCTACTTTTCTTCCAGTCACGGGACTCGGAGAAATATTTTTTTTATAGCTATATTTTCATGCTAATTGGGTGATTTAATATTATGATATTTTCATGCTAATGATATATGATATCATGATATGTCCATGCAAATGATATTCCCGTGACGATGCTAGTGACAACAAAGCGTGAGACACATGGAAGGAAAGTTCTACATCGGCCACCAAGACCTACATGTACAACATGACTGGAGCACCACGTGATATTGACCACCTATGTAGGCTTGTCACAATATACTCTCGAGTGTAACAAATATGATATATATAGCAAGCCTAACCAAAACATATTGGAACGTGAATAAGAGGTCACAACATGAATGCCTCATAAGCATTGGAAAATGTTACAGTATGTTTTTAAATGTCATGATGCACATGTGTTTGATGGATAAACACATATATAGGTGCCATGACGGTCTACTTCAATGCTTTTTCAAAGACCGATAAAATTTATAAATTTTATCCCATAGCTAGTTAATTGAAGTTAAATAGTGTTTATTTATTTATGAATGCAATAAAGATGAAGATAATGAACTGTGTGGGGCAAAAACACTTGTGACAATTTACATGTACATTGCCACAAATTTTCCTTTTATTCCTTCTATTCCAATGTTCCTAATCCTCGTTCTATTACTTTTAATTGCTCTGTGTATTTGTGTGTGTCTGTATGTGTGTGTGTTTGTGCGTATGTGCTCCGGGTTTTAAACGTCTTTGTCTTCAGTTTTGCTTGTGTGCGTTAGACCGCTCTCATGTGTACGCCGAGACGGCGGACGCACACACACAGGCACGTACGCACACAAACGCACACACAAACACGTACACATACACGCACACACTCACTCACACAGCCACACGTACGCACAAACACGCACACACACGTACACACACAGGTAGACAGATCTACCTGTTCTTCCAGATCTACTGGCGCTGGCACCCGGAGCTGGGCAGCCGGACGGGGTTGTTGTGTCTGGTGTATGGGGGGGGAGGGTGAGGTAGAGTTGAGGGGGTAAAGTGGAATGGAGTAGAATGGAGTAGAATAAACTGCAGTAGAATGGAGTGGAATGGAGTAAAATGGAGTTGAAAGGAGTTGAATGGAGTAGAATAGACTGGAGTAGAATGGAGTAGAATAAACTGCAGTGGAATGGAGTGGAATGGAGTAAAATGGAGTTGAAAGGAGTTGAATGGAGTAGAATAGACTGGAGTAGAATGGAGTAGAATAAACTGCAGTAGAATGGAGTAGAATGGAGTAAAATGGAGTTGAAAGGAGTTGAATGGAGTAGAATAGACTGGAGTAGAATGGAGTAGAATAAACTGCAGTGGAATGGAGTGGAATGGAGTAAAATGGAGTTGAAAGGAGTTGAATGGAGTAGAATAGACTGGAGTAGAATGGAGTAGAATAAACTGCAGTAGAATGGAGTGGAATGGAGTAAAATGGAGTTGAAAGGAGTTGAATGGAGTAGAATAGACTGGAGTAGAATGGAGTAGAATAAACTGCAGTGGAATGGAGTGGAATGGAGTAAAATGGAGTTGAAAGGAGTTGAATGGAGTAGAATAGACTGGAGTAGAATGGAGTAGAATAAACTGCAGTAGAATGGAGTGGAATGGAGTAAAATGGAGTTGAAAGGAGTTGAATGGAGTAGAATAGACTGGAGTAGAATGGAGTAGAATAAACTGCAGTGGAATGGAGTGGAATGGAGTAAAATGGAGTTGAAAGGAGTTGAATGGAGTAGAATAGACTGGAGTAGAATGGAGTAGAATAAACTGCAGTAGAATGGAGTGGAATGGAGTAAAATGGAGTTGAAAGGAGTTGAATGGAGTAGAATAGACTGGAGTAGAATGGAGTAGAATAAACTGCAGTAGAATGGAGTGGAATGGAGTAAAATGGAGTTGAAAGGAGTTGAATGGAGTAGAATAGACTGGAGTAGAATGGAGTAGAATGGAGTAAAATGGAGTTTAATGGAGTAGAATGGAGTTTAATGGAGTAGATTGGAGTTGAATGGTGTAGAATAGACAGGAGTAGAATGGAGTAGAATAAAGTCTTTTAGAATAGAGTCAAAGCGCTGGTGCATTGGTCTATGACAAAAAAATAGCGAAAGAGTAGATAAATACAAAATCCAGATTCATCACTCTGTTGGAAATGTTACATGGATTCAAAAACGGCCACTGGATTGTCTACTTTGAAGACTCTTTGGCTTCCATTATTTGGAACTACCCGATATATGAAATGTCGTAAAGAACGAATACTTCGAATTGCCTCAAAAGCTGAGTGCAAAATCGAAAAAAGTTACACGAGTAATGTTTTTATATCATCTAATCTATTGTTTGTGTTGGTATTGTTATTGTATCGTCTGCCTGGTCTTGTTTATGCAGGACTTGCAGTCCAGTCTCCCGTTGCCTGCTGAGGTACGGATATTAGGCTATCGTATTTAACCATTGTTTACGTAATAAGGTAATAGATTACAATTAGAGTCTTATTATACCAAGAGCTATAGGCCTACTACACCAAGAGCTATAGGCCTACTACACCAAGAGCTATAGGCCTACTACACCAAGAGCTATAGGCCTACTACACCAAGAGCTATAGGTCTACTACACCAAGAGCTATAGGTCTACTACACCAAGAGCTATAGGTCTACTACACCAAGAGCTATAGGTTTGCTATACCAAGAGCTATAGGTTTGCTATACCAAGAGCTATAGGTCTACTACACCAAGAGCTATAGGTCTACTACACCAAGAGCTATAGGTCTACTACACCAAGAGCTATAGGTCTACTACACCAAGAGCTATAGGTTTGCTATACCAAGAGCTATAGGTTTGCTATACCAAGAGCTATAGGTCTACTACACCAAGAGCTATAGGTCTACTACACCAAGAGCTATAGGTCTACTACACCAAGAGCTATAGGTCTACTACACCAAGAGCTATAGGTTTGCTATACCAAGAGCTATAGGTTTGCTATACCAAGAGCTATAGGTCTACTACACCAAGAGCTATAGGCCTACTATACCAAGAGCTATAGGCCTACTATACCAAGAGCTATAGGCCTACAATACCAAGAGCTTTAGGTCTGCTATACCAAGAGCTATAGGCCTACTATACCAAGAGCTATAGGCCTACTATACCAAGAGCTATAGGTTTGCTATACCAAGAGCTATAGGTCTACTACACCAAGAGCTATAGGTCTACTACACCAAGAGCTATAGGTCTACTACACCAAGAGCTATAGGCCTACTATACCAAGAGCTATAGGTCTACTACACCAAGAGCTATAGGCCTACTATACCAAGAGCTATAGGCCTACTATACCAAAAGCTATAGGTTAGGCCCACACACACGTGCATTAAGCTTCAAGTTCAGACTGTAGCCGACTCTGGAATCGACTAACGCCGAGCTAACCGGTTACTGACCTCCAGAACGTCGACTTCGAGGCTGATGATTGCTATGGTTAGGAACTTGAACAGTCGAGAGAAGAATTACTGGAAGTGTAGACAATAGTAAGACTTTAAGATGTTCCCTACAGCCTGAGGTACATCATAGTTTTGCTAGAAATTAAACGCTTATGGTATAACTATGATTGTATTAATGATACGGGTATTCTTATGGTGGTATTACTGATACAGGTATTCTTATGATGGTATTACTGATACAGGTATTCTTATGATGGTATTACTGATACAGGTATTCTTATGATGGTATTACTGATACAGGTATTCTTATGGTGGTATTACTGATACAGGTATTCTTATGATGGTATTACTGATACGGGTATTCTTATGGTGGTATTACTGATACAGGTATTCTTATGATGGTATTACTGATACGGGTATTCTTATGATGGTATTACTGATACAGGTATTCTTATGATGGTATTACTGATACAGGTATTCTTATGGTGGTATTACTGATACAGGTATTCTTATGATGGTATTACTGATACGGGTATTCTTATGATGGTATTACTGATACAGGTATTCTTATGATGGTATTACTGATACGGGTATTCTTATGATGGTATTACTGATACAGGTATTCTTATGATGGTATTACTGATACGGGTATTCTTATGATGGTATTACTGATACAGGTATTCTTATGATGGTATTACTGATACAGGTATTCTTATGGTGGTATTACTGATACAGGTATTCTTATGATGGTATTACTGATACGGGTATTCTTATGATGGTATTACTGATACGGGTATTCTTATGATGGTATTACTGATACGGGTATTCTTATGATGGTATTACTGATACAGGTATTCTTATGATGGTATTACTGATACTGGTATTCATATGATGGTATTACTGATACAGGTATTCTTATGATGGTATTACTGATACAGGTATTCATATGATGGTATTACTGATACTGGTATTCTTATGATGGTATTACTGATACTGGTATTCTTATGATGGTATTACTGATACAAGTATTCATATGAAGGTATTACTGATACTGGTATTCTTATGATGGTATTACTGATACAGGTATTCATATGATGGTATTACTGATACTGGTATTCTTATGATGGTATTACTGATACGGGTATTCCTATGATGGTATTACTGATACTGGTATTCTTATGATGGTATTACTGATACGGGTATTCCTATGATGGTATTACTGATACTGGTATTCTTATGATGGTATTACTGATACTGGTATTCTTATGATGGTATTACTGATACTGGTATTCTTATGATGGTATTACTGATACGGGTATTCCTATGATGGTATTACTGATACTGGTATTCTTATGATGGTATTACTGATACTGGTATTCCTATTATGGTATTACTGATCTCGTATTCCTATTATGGTATTACTGATCTGGTATTCCCATGATGGTATTACTGATCTGGTATTCCCATGATGGTATTACTGATCTGGTATTCCTATTATGGTATTACTGATACTGGTATTCTTATGATGGTATTACTGATACTGGTATTCCTATTATGGTATTACTGATACTGGTATTCCTATTATGGTATTACTGATCTGGTATTCCTATTATGGTATTACTGATCTGGTATTCCCATGATGGTATTACTGATCTGGTATTCCCATGATGGTATTACTGATCTGGTATTCCTATGATGGTATTACTGATACTGGTATTCTTATGATGGTATTACTGATACTGGTATTCCTATTATGGTATTACTGATCTGGTATTCCTATTATGGTATTACTGATACAGGTATTCATATGATGGTATTATTGATACTGGTATTCCTATGATGGTATTACTGATCTCGTATTCCTATGATGGTATTACTGATCTGGTATTCCCATGATGGTATTACTGATCTGGTATAAATACTCGGTACGAGTTTTTGTGGGACATACTGCTTATGTTGGAATTAGAGCAGTTACCGGAAATTGTACGTTAGAAGCTGAGATACATTCTGTCACTATTGCAAGTTTTGATCTCTTCATAATATGACTGCTATCCTCACAGCTGCTTCTTACAGCCGACTTTATATTTGTGTTGAATGTTGAACTTTTGACTTATTGCGGTTCAAACTGTTGAGGATGCTGAACGACCGTATCTGTGATACTGATGACCGTATCTGTGATACTGATGACCGTATCTGTGATACTGATGACCGTATCTGTGATACTGATGACCGTATCTGTGATACTGATGACTGTATCTGTGATACTGATGACCGTATCTGTGATACTGATGACCGTATCTGTGATACTAATGACCGTATCTGTGATACTGATGACCGTATCTGTGATACTAATGACCGTATCTGTGATACTAATGACCGTATCTGTGATACTAATGACCGTATCTGTGATACTGATGACCGTATCTGTGTTACTGATGACCGTACCTGTGATACTGATGACCGTATCTGTGATACTGATGACCTTATCTGTGATTGATGACCGTATCTGTGATACTAATGACCGTATCTGTGATACTAATGCCCGTATCTGTGATACGAGTTTCACCAGCGCACAAGTACAAGAATATTTTGATGGCGGGTACTGTTGGGACGGATATATTTGTGAGGCATCCACGTCTGAAGACTTTTCGAGAGGAAACTATCGACTGCCGTCATTTTCGACTGGTTGGGTACACGTGTATCTCATAAAGAACCAAGGTTCCTGATAACATCTACTGAAATAAGCGTATAGTTTTTTATATCTGCAGTCAGCCCAGTATTTCAGACTGTTGGGTATTCCCGACCCCGCAGCGGTCAAGTCAATTTATGAACGCATTTTCCGTCCCAACGGAGACCACAATGTCCGGCAACTGGTTTTGTGACCCGACCATGTCGAATGTAGAAATGTAGGGCTAGGATTCTCTCAATACCTTCTTTATTATTATTACTTTCTGCTTGTTATTTTTGGTCCGGATATTTTCTTCAGCAGCGATGGTCCTTTCTGAAGTAACCTCAGTGAAGTCAATAAGGTATTTGTAGATTTCTATTTATCTATCGACCTCGCGATCGTTTAACGATGACGTTCAATTTAAAGTTAATATAAAAATATTTATTTTAATAATAAAATCAAATATTATGTTAATGTAAAATCAATTTATAGTTAATATTAGAGAATAATTCCGAAAACCCAGAACACTAAATAGATGCTACCTTCATTTAGTTTTCATTATGAATTAATAAATATTGATTCAGTGACAGCAGACGGTCTGCTGCATTTTAAAAATCCTCTCAGTGACCACCGGTGGGTCCCTTCATAGGAAACGTGTAGATGTGCAATGATTTTAGTTATTGAGCGGTGCGCTTTTGGAGGAAGAGGTATATAGAACTCTCAATGATGTTTTTCATTCTAAACAAGCCTCGTACACATCACCTTGTACATTGGTATATCAAATGCCTCATAACTAACACCAGGACGCCATGACGGTTGGTATATCAAATGCCTCATAACTAACACCAGGACGCCATGACGGTTGGTATATCAAATGCCTCATAACTAACACCAGGACGCCATGACGGTTGGTATATCAAATGCCTAATAACTAACACCAGGACGCCATGACGGTTGGTATATCAAATGCCTCATAACTAACACCCGGACGCCATGACGGTTGGTATATCAAATGCCTCATAACTAACACCAGGACGCCATGACGGTTGGTATATCAAATGCCTCATAACTAACACCAGGACGCCATGACGGTTGGTATATCAAATGCCTAATAACTAACACCAGGACGCCATGACGGTTGGTATATCAAATGCCTCATAACTAACACCCGGACGCCATGACGGTTGGTATATCAAATGCCTCATAACTAACACCAGGACGCCATGACGGTTGGTATATCAAATGCCTCATAACTAACACCAGGACGCCATGACGGTTGGTATATCAAATGCCTCATAACTAACACCCGGACGCCATGACGGTTGGTATATCAAATGCCTCATAACTAACACCAGGACGCCATGACGGTTGGTATATCAAATGCCTAATAACTAACACCAGGACGCCATGACGGTTGGTATATCAAATGCCTCATAACTAACACCAGGACGCCATGACGGTTGGTATATCAAATGCCTCATAACTAACACCAGGACGCCATGACGGTTGGTATATCAAATGCCTCATAACTAACACCAGGACGCCATGACGGTTGGTATATCAAATGCCTCATAACTAACACCAGGACGCCATGACGGTTGGTATATCAAATGCCTCATAACTAACACCAGGACGCCATGACGGTTGGTATATCAAATGCCTCATAACTAACACCAGGACGCCATGACGGTTGGTATATCAAATGCCTAATAACTAACACCAGGACGCCATGACGGTTGGTATATCAAATGCCTCATAACTAACACCCGGACGCCATGACGGTTGGTATATCAAATGCCTCATAACTAACACCAGGACGCCATGACGGTTGGTATATCAAATGCCTCATAACTAACACCAGGACGCCATGACGGTTGGTATATCAAATGCCTAATAACTAACACCAGGACGCCATGACGGTTGGTATATCAAATGCCTCATAACTAACACCCGGACGCCATGACGGTTGGTATATCAAATGCCTCATAACTAACACCAGGACGCCATGACGGTTGGTATATCAAATGCCTCATAACTAACACCAGGACGCCATGACGGTTGGTATATCAAATGCCTCATAACTAACACCCGGACGCCATGACGGTTGGTATATCAAATGCCTCATAACTAACACCAGGACGCCATGACGGTTGGTATATCAAATGCCTAATAACTAACACCAGGACGCCATGACGGTTGGTATATCAAATGCCTCATAACTAACACCAGGACGCCATGACGGTTGGTATATCAAATGCCTCATAACTAACACCAGGACGCCATGACGGTTGGTATATCAAATGCCTCATAACTAACACCAGGACGCCATGACGGTTGGTATATCAAATGCCTCATAACTAACACCAGGACGCCATGACGGTTGGTATATCAAATGCCTCATAACTAACACCAGGACGCCATGACGGTTGGTATATCAAATGCCTAATAACTAACACCAGGACGCCATGACGGTTGGTATATCAAATGCCTCATAACTAACACCCGGACGCCATGACGGTTGGTATATCAAATGCCTCATAACTAACACCAGGACGCCATGACGGTTGGTATATCAAATGCCTCATAACTAACACCAGGACGCCATGACGGTTGGTATATCAAATGCCTAATAACTAACACCAGGACGCCATGACGGTTGGTATATCAAATGCCTCATAACTAACACCCGGACGCCATGACGGTTGGTATATCAAATGCCTCATAACTAACACCAGGACGCCATGACGGTTGGTATATCAAATGCCTCATAACTAACACCAGGACGCCATGATGGTTGGTATATCAAATGCCTCAT
Source organism: Morinoia aosen (assembly GCA_030386875.1). Taxonomy (NCBI): domain Eukaryota; kingdom Metazoa; phylum Arthropoda; class Malacostraca; order Amphipoda; family Talitridae; genus Morinoia; species Morinoia aosen. The sequence continues at coordinate 8,237,834 of CM059576.1, forward strand.
AACTAACACCAGGACGCCATGACGGTTGGTATATCAAATGCCTCATAACTAACACCAGGACGCCATGACGGTTGGTATATCAAATGCCTCATAACTAACACCAGGATGCCATGACGGTTGGTATATCAAATGCCTCATAACTAACACCAGGACGCCATGACGGTTGGTATATCAAATGCCTCATAACTAACACCAGGACGCCATGACGGTTGGTATATCAACTGCCTCATAACTAACACCAGGACGCCATGCCGGTTGGTATATCAAATGCCTCATAACTAACACCAGGATGCCATGACGGTTGGTATATCAAATGCCTCATAACTAACACCAGGACGCCATGACGGTTGGTATATCAAATGCCTCATAACTAACACCAGGACGCCATGACGGTTGGTATATCAAATGCCTCATAACTAACACCAGGACGCCATGACGCTTGGTATATCAAATGCCTCATAACTAACACCAGGACGCCATGACGGTTGGTATATCAAATGCCTCATAACTAACACCAGGACGCCATGACGGTTGGTATATCAAATGCCTCATAACTAACACCAGGACGCCATGACGGTTGGTATATCATATGCCTCATAACTAACACCAGGACGCCATGACGGTTGGTATATCAAATGCCTCATAACTAACACCAGGACGCCATGACGGTTGGTATATCATATGCCTCATAACTAACACCAGGATGCCATGACGGTTGGTATATCAAATGCCTCATAACTAACACCAGGACGCCATGACGGTTGGTATATCAAATGCCTCATAACTAACACCAGGACGCCATGACGGTTGGTATATCAAATGCCTCATAACTAACACCAGGATGCCATGACGGTTGGTATATCAAATGCCTCATAACTAACACCAGGACGCCATGACGGTTGGTATATCAAATGCCTCATAACTAACACCAGGACGCCATGACGGTTGGTATATCAAATGCCTCATAACTAACACCAGGACGCCATGACGGTTGGTATATCAAATGCCTCATAACTAACACCAGGATGCCATGACGGTTGGTATATCAAATGCCTCATAACTAACACCAGGACGCCATGACGGTTGGTATATCAAATGCCTCATAACTAACACCAGGACGCCATGACGGTTGGTATATCAAATGCCTCATAACTAACACCAGGACGCCATGACGGTTGGTATATCAAATGCCTCATAACTAACACCAGGACGCCATGACGGTTGGTATATCAAATGCCTCATAACTAACACCAGGACGCCATGACGGTTGGTATATCAAATGCCTCATAACTAACACCAGGACGCCATGACGGTTGGTATATCAAATGCCTCATAACTAACACCAGGACGCCATGACGGTTGGTATATCAAATGCCTCATAACTAACACCAGGATGCCATGACGGTGGGTATATCAAATGCCTCATAACTAACACCAGGACGCCATGACGGTTGGTATATCAAATGCCTCATAACTAACACCAGGACGCCATGACGGTTGGTATATCAAATGCCTCATAACTTACACCAGGATGCCATGACGGTTGGTATATCAAATGCCTCATAACTAACACCAGGACGCCATGACGGTTGGTATATCAAATGCCTTATAACTAATACCAGGACGCCATGACGGTTGATATATCAAATGCCACATAACTAACACCAGGACGCCATGACGGTTGGTATATCAACTGCCTCATAACTAATACCAGGACGCCATGACGGTTGGTATATCAAATGCCTCATAACTAACACCAGGACGCCATGACGGTTGGTATATCAAATGCCTCATAACTAACACCAGGACGCCATGACGGTTGGTATATCAAATGCCTCATAACTAACACCAGGATGCCATAACGGTTGGTATATCAAATGCCTCATGACTAACACCAGGACGCCATGACGGTTGGTATATCAAATGCCTCATAACTAATACCAGGACGCCATGACGGTTGGTATATCAAATGCCTCATAACTAACACCAGGACGCCATGACGGTTGGTATATCAAATGCCTCATAACTAACACCAGGACGCCATGACGGTTGGTATATCAAATGCCTCATAACTAACACCAGGACGCCATGACGGTTGGTATATCAAATGCCTCATAACTAACACCAGGACGCCATGACGGTTGGTATATCAAATGCCTCATAACTAACACCAGGACGCCATGACGGTTGGTATATCAAATGCCTCATAACTAACACCAGGACGCCATGACGGTTGGTATATCAAATGCCTCATAACTAACACCAGGACGCCATGACGGTTGGTATATCAAATGCCTCATAACTAACACCAGGACGCCATGACGGTTGGTATATCAAATGCCTCATAACTAACACCAGGACGCCATGACGGTTGGTATATCAAATGCCTCACAACTAACACCAGGACGCCATGACGGTTGGTATATCAAATGCCTCATAACTAACACCAGAAAGCCATGACGGTTGGTATATCAAATGCCTCATAACTAACACCAGGACGCCATGACGGTTGGTATATCAAATGCCTCACAACTAACACCAGGACGCCATGACGGTTGGTACATCAAATGCCTCATAACTAACACCAGGACGCCATGACGGTTGGTACATCAAATGCCTCATAACTAACACCAGGACGCCATGACGGTTGGTACATCAAATGCCTCATAACTAACACCAGGACGCCATGACGGTTGGTACATCAAATGCCTCATAACTAACACCAGGACGCCATGACGGTTGGTATATCAAATGCCTCATAACTAACACCAGGACGCCATGACGGTTGGTATACCAAATGCCTCATAACTAACACCAGGACGCCATGACGGTTGGTACATCAAATGCCTCATAACTAACACCAGGACGCCATGACGGTTACCCCCGGTAACCCGAAGTCAGCGTAGGACCAAAATGCGTTTAAACTTAATTGACGCAAGTGAAATAGAACGCAATGCAGGCATTTTGGATCAAAGAATGCGGTCGGAAACGCCAGAGCTTAACACAGGTCAGGAGGTGATGTAGTCCAGTCAGGTGCAAATTAAAAACTGTGATGCTCGATTTAACTCAACCATGACCTTCACACCAGACCTGGAGTTGGTAGGCTGAAAATTAGCGGAACCTGGATTTATTTTCCTCACAGTCTGAGCACCCTTAAGTAAGTCAGATTACTGGTGATCCAGTTTTTGGCTTCATCGTGCTAGGACTACTGCAGTCTAGACTGAGGGAACACGGCTCAATCCTTTGAAAAATAATTTCAAAGTTGCATGAGCTTCTCAGCCAAAGTGACCGGCGGAGATAACTTCGAAAAACGCCATCATGACACTCCTGTCTTAGAAAAACTCGACTAGACCACAATCAAGAAGATTTCAATTCACAAAACCCGACCCGTGCACCCAACTCTCTACCTCCCTCCGAGTATAGACAATTTCTTCCACCCAATTTCTAAAACAAAAATCCAAATCAAAATAATGATGTGTCTGTTACCGTACATTTGGCCAGGGTAAAAACGTGTCTCAGTTTCTGGGGCTCTTTTGTGGAATAAGTTTCCCCTGTTCATGAAACTCTCAAACCGTGAAATATTCAAGGCGAACGTATCACGCCATTTTGCGATTTTGTCTTAGGGAACAAAGTACCGCAACATTTTGTTCTAAATTCAAATTAAACAATCAACTCTACACGTTGACTCCGATTGTGCGGTTGTTACGGTCAGTTTGGTTGGGCTAGAAGAAGTCGCTTTGAAAAACCGGCTTCTCTAATACATTTGTAACATTTTTAGAAGGTACAAAGAATGCACTAGAATGTGTTACCTTTTCCTCTAAAATTTATTTCGGAAAAGGTAGCAAAATAGTTGGAATGTTATTAGTATATTCCGATATGTAAATGAACAATTTAGCAAGTGGGACACATGTGTACCACTTCGGAGTCAAAGTATTGAATCTGCTCACTGCTACTGTGAGGTCAGCATTTCAAGCTCTGTGCAGCTTAATTACCAACACTTATTTTAGTTAAAAAGGAGAACCAAAGTAAAAATACACATTTTTATTTATTCCTTTTATATGGCAAACGTTACGGAATGTTTTAATTCCATCTTCAGAGCTGAAAAACATACAAAAAGATTAAAAACACTTAAAATAAGTTTGCGTTTACCATAACAAAATTGCCATATAAAAGAAATAAATTAAAATGTATTTTGAGTTTTTTGATCTTTTTTTATGTTTTCCATCACTGAAGATGGAATTGCAACATTCCGTAACGTTTGTCATGAAAATGAAGTAAGTAAAAATGTTTATTTTTACGTTGGTTCTCCTTTTTATCTAACGCGTGAGATTCCCTAAGAATCTGCCTATTGGAAATAAATTATTTTAGTTAATTTTTCTTAGTTCTTATTAGTTCAGTCCCACCCAGAGGATGTGATACCTTAAATGTTTTTTTTTGTTGGTTTTGCTGTCAAGGTGCAACTCGATTTCCCTGGAAATTCTGTTAGAAAATTGGACGTTGGCGCGTTTTTACGTCCGCTAGGTCATTTTGTGGTCCCTGTGGCTGAGTGGTCGCGAGCGCGCCCTTCACGGGAAGGGTCGGCAGTTCGAATCCCGGCAGTGCCGTGCAGTTTTCCTCCCCGTTGGGAAAAGGGAGAACTCAGCCACAATTCCCCACTCTACCCAGGTGTCGGAAATGGGTACCGGCTTGACCGGGGGTAACCGTCATGGCGTCCTGGTGTTAGTTATGAGGCATTTGATATACCAACCGTAATGACGTCATGGTGTTAGTCATGAGGCATTTGAAAAAACAACGCACATGGTGATGTGTATCGGGCTTGATTGACTGGAATGAAGCATCCTTTTCTTTTTAATTTCATCTCAGTTATATCTGCCGACTATAATGAGTAAGACATGCGTCTGTTACTGTAGCAGGACGAAGGACGTTTTTGTTATTCGTTATCTCTAGTATTTTCGTATTTTATCTATTTATAAATCGTGTTTTTTACGAGAGAGTAAACAAACCTTAATGTCATAATGATTAACGCACTGAGACTATTTAGCACTGAACCTTCAATCAGAAATAACACGATAATTCAGTAAATAAAGTTATAGCACTTGCTGATAGTTCCAAAACAAGATTTATCGTAACCAACCCCAGTTAGGGTCGCCCGTTACTGGTCCCCAAATGTACGCAGCAAATGAAAGAAAAACGTAACCTGAGTATAGGATTTGTAAACAAATTACTTTATAATCAGTACGATGAAAAAGTTCTGAAATACACTTTGTGTGTACGTTTGTTTATATGTGTCTAGATGTGCGTGTTGTGCTATGTTTTTGTGTATTGCTTTTTGTTCATCTTGTCTCACTACATACCAGAGGGAAAATATGTGAGGTGCCAGCTGAGAGTTAGGTAGGCCTTTATTGTGTGGAAATAAAATGCTTTTACTATGTAAGGACCCTTTTTTCTGTCCACTGCTGTGCTGTCTTTCAGCATCTACTACTTTCTTCTTCAACTTTTATCTTGTTTCATGAACTTCTTTCTTATCTTACTCTTTTTATGCACCTTCTGGATAGATTCCACGTTCCTTTATCTACATACTAAAGGGTGCCTTCCTCCTTCTTCCCTTCGGAACGCTTGTTTTTTAGCGGTTAGGGAGGCTTAAACTAACATCTAATCTGATCTGCTTCACTACTTTGAAATCCTATTCGACGATGTTCCAGCAAATTCCGGTAAAACGTTTTTTGCCTCTTCTTCTTTCGTTTCATCTTGTAACGAAGGAGTTCCGAAGGATTCTTAGTGGCATTTAAATTTTACATAAGTTATCAGCCATTTCTTTGTGTGTAATATATTAAAATGCTATTATTTTGATTGTTTGTTTTAAGGCCTTCAGGGCTTGTTTCTTGTCCCTTCAGGGTTTGTTTCTTGGCCCTTCAGGGTTTGTTTCTTGGAGCTTCAGGGTTTGTTTCTTGGCCCTTCAGGGTTTGTTTCTTGGCCCTTCAGGGTTTGTTTCTTGGAGCTTCAGGGTTTGTTTCTTGGAGCTTCAGGGTTTGTTTCTTGGCCCTTCAGGGTTTGTTTCTTGGAGCTTCAGGGTTTGTTTCTTGGCCCTTCAGGGTTTGTTTCTTGGAGCTTCAGGGTTTGTTTCTTGGCCCTTCAGGGTTTGTTTCTTGGCCCTTCAGGGTTTGTTTCTTGGAGCTTCAGGGTTTGTTTCTTGGCCCTTCAGGGTTTGTTTCTTGGAGCTTCAGGGTTTGTTTCTTGGCCCTTCAGGGTTTGTTTCTTGGAGCTTCAGGGTTTGTTTCTTGGCCCTTCAGGGTTTGTTTCTTGGAGCTTCAGGGTTTGTTTCTTGGCCCTTCAGGGTTTGTTTCTTGGAGCTTCAGGGTTTGTTTCTTGGCCCTTCAGGGTTTGTTTCTTGGAGCTTCAGGGTTTGGTCTACCCTTCAGACAGGAGGTATATGAACGCGTTTTCAAAATTGCCTCTGCGTGCCAGTTTTGGCTGTCAAGGTCATACTATTTTGCAATTATTTGTGATAAAATTGATGTATGTCACCCCAGGCCCGATATATACCACACGCACGAGGCAGTTCGTGAAGAGAGCTATAGGCCGTGCGGAGATATCTTGAAGTATGTCACCCCAGGCCCGATATATACCACACGCACGAGGCAGTTCGTGAAGAGAACTATAGGCCGTGCGGAGACATCTTGAAGTATGTCACCCCAGGCCAGATATATACCACACGCACGAGGCAGTTCGTGAAGAGAACTATAGGCCGTGCGGAGACATCTTGAAGTATGTCACCCCAGGCCCGATATATACCACACGCACGAGGCAGTTCGTGAAGAGAGCTATAGGCCGTGCGGAGACATCTTGAAGTATGTCACCCCAGGCCCGATACATACCACACGCACGAGGCAGTTCGTGAAGAGAGCTATAGGCCGTGCGGAGACATCTTGAAGTATGTCACCCCAGGCCCGATATATACCACACGCACGAGGCAGTTCGTGAAGAGAACTATAGGCCGTGCGGAGACATCTTGAAGTATGTCACCCCAGGCCCGATATATACCACACGCACGAGGCAGTTCGTGAAGAGAACTATAGGCCGTGCGGAGACATCTTGAAGTATGTCACCCCAGGCCCGATATATACCACACGCACGAGGCAGTTCGTGAAGAGAACTATAGGCCGTGCGGAGACATCTTGAAGTATGTCACCCCAGGCCCGATATATACCATACGCACGAGGCAGTTCGTGAAGAGAACTATAGGCCGTGCGGAGACATCTTGAAGTATGTCACCCCAGGCCCGATACATACCACACGCACGAGGCAGTTCGTGAAGAGAACTATAGGCCGTGCGGAGACATCTTGAAGTATGTCACCCCAGACCCGATATATACCACACGCACGAGGCAGTTCGTGAAGAGAACTATAGGCCGTGCGGAGACATCTTGAAGTATGTCACCCCAGGCCCGATATATACCACACGCACGAGGCAGTTCGTGAAGAGAACTATAGGCCGTGCGGAGACATCTTGAAGTATGTCACCCCAGGCCCGATATATACCACACGCACGAGGCAGTTCGTGAAGAGAACTATAGGCCGTGCGGAGACATCTTGAAGTATGTCACCCCAGGCCAGATATATACCACACGCACGAGGCAGTTCGTGAAGAGAACTATAGGCCGTGCGGAGACATCTTGAAGTATGTCACCCCAGGCCAGATATATACCACACGCACGAGGCAGTTCGTGAAGAGAACTATAGGCCGTGCGGAGACATCTTGAAGTATGTCACCCCAGGCCCGATATATACCACACGCACGAGGCAGTTCGTAAAGAGAGCTATAGGCCGTGCGGAGACATCTTGAAGTATGTCACCCCAGGCCCGATACATACCACACGCACGAGGCAGTTCGTGAAGAGAGCTATAGGCCGTGCGGAGACATCTTGAAGTATGTCACCCCAGGCCCGATATATACCACACGCACGAGGCAGTTCGTGAAGAGAACTATAGGCCGTGCGGAGACATCTTGAAGTATGTCACCCCAGGCCCGATATATACCACACGCACGAGGCAGTTCGTGAAGAGAACTATAGGCCGTGCGGAGACATCTTGAAGTATGTCACCCCAGGCCCGATATATACCACACGCACGAGGCAGTTCGTGAAGAGAACTATAGGCCGTGCGGAGACATCTTGAAGTATGTCACCCCAGGCCCGATATATACCATACGCACGAGGCAGTTCGTGAAGAGAACTATAGGCCGTGCGGAGACATCTTGAAGTATGTCACCCCAGGCCCGATATATACCACACGCACGAGGCAGTTCGTGAAGAGAACTATAGGCCGTGCAGAGACATCTTGAAGTATGTCACCCCAGGCCCGATATATACCACACGCACGAGGCAGTTCGTGAAGAGAACTATAGGCCGTGCGGAGACATCTTGAAGTATGTCACCCCAGGCCCGATATATACCACACGCACGAGGCAGTTCGTGAAGAGAACTATAGGCCGTGCGGAGACATCTTGAAGTATGTCACCCCAGGCCCGATATATACCATACGCACGAGGCAGTTCGTGAAGAGAACTATAGGCCGTGCGGAGACATCTTGAAGTATGTCACCCCAGGCCCGATATATACCACACGCACGAGGCAGTTCGTGAAGAGAACTATAGGCCGTGCAGAGACATCTTGAAGTATGTCACCCCAGGCCCGATATATACCACACGCACGAGGCAGTTCGTGAAGAGAACTATAGGCCGTGCGGAGACATCTTGAAGTATGTCACCCCAGGCCCGATATATACCACACGCACGAGGCAGTTCGTGAAGAGAACTATAGGCCGTGCGGAGACATCTTGAAGTATGTCACCCCAGGCCCGATATATACCACACGCACGAGGCAGTTAGTGAAGAGAACTATAGGCCGTGCGGAGACATCTTGAAGTATGTCACCCCAGGCCCGATATATACCACACGCAAGAGGCAGTTCGTGAAGAGAACTATAGGCCGTGCGGAGACATCTTGAAGTATGTCACCCCAGGCCCGATATATACCACACGCACGAGGCAGTTCGTGAAGAGAACTATAGGCCGTGCGGAGACATCTTGAAGTATGTCACCCCAGGCCCGATATATACCACACGCACGAGGCAGTTCGTGAAGAGAACTATAGGCCGTGCGGAGACACCTTGAAGTATGTCACCCCAGGCCCGATATATACCACACGCACGAGGCAGTTCGTGAAGAGAACTATAGGCCGTGCGGAGACATCTTGAAGTATGTCACCCCAGGCCCGATATATACCACACGCACGAGGCAGTTCGTGAAGAGAACTATAGGCCGTGCGGAGACATCTTGAAGTATGTCACCCCAGGCCCGATATATACCACACGCAAGAGGCAGTTCGTGAAGAGAACTATAGGCCGTGCGGAGACATCTTGAAGTATGTCACCCCAGGCCCGATATATACCACACGCACGAGGCAGTTCGTGAAGAGAACTATAGGCCGTGCGGAGACATCTTGAAGTATGTCACCCCAGGCCCGATATATACCACACGCACGAGGCAGTTAGTGAAGAGAACTATAGGCCGTGCGGAGACATCTTGAAGTATGTCACCCCAGGCCCGATATATACCACACGCACGAGGCAGTTCGTGAAGAGAACTATGGGCCTAGCGCAGACATCGTGAAGTATGTCACCCCAGGCCCGATATATACCACACGCACGAGGCAGTTCGTGAAGAGAACTATAGGCCGTGCGGAGACATCTTGAAGTATGTCACCCCAGGCCCGATATATACCACACGCACGAGGCAGTTCGTGAAGAGAGCTATAGGCCGTGCGGAGACATCTTGAAGTATGTCACCCCAGGCCCGATATATACCACACGCACGAGGCAGTTCGTGAAGAGAACTATAGGCCGTGCGGAGACATCTTGAAGTATGTCACCCCAGGCCCGATATATACCACACGCACGAGGCAGTTCGTGAAGAGAACTATAGGCCGTGCGGAGACATCTTGAAGTATGTCACCCCAGGCCCGATATATACCACACGCACGAGGCAGTTCGTGAAGAGAACTATAGGCCGTGCGGAGACATCTTGAAGTATGTCACCCCAGGCCCGATATATACCACACGCACGAGGCAGTTCGTGAAGAGAACTATAGGCCGTGCGGAGACATCTTGAAGTATGTCACCCCAGACCCGATATATACCACACGCACGAGGCAGTTCGTGAAGAGAACTATAGGCCGTGCGGAGACATCTTGAAGTATGTCACCCCAGGCCCGATATATACCACACGCACGAGGCAGTTCGTGAAGAGAACTATAGGCCGTGCGGAGACATCTTGACACAAAAGCGAGCGACTTTCGAAAATTAAGGTTCGAGAAAAACCAGTTTTGAAATTTCAAGATAAATTTTCAACGAAAATACTTCTTGTCGTCTGGTAAAATTAAATACCTTTCAAGTATTGATGAAACATATTCAGAAATTTCGGTGAATAACAGGAATAACTGCAGGTTTATTTATAATTTTATTAAGTCAACGATCAATCTGAGAAATATTTAACCCTTCACCGTCAAAGTGGATTTCAAAACTCACTATCAAAAACAGCTCTAATATATTTTATTACAATAATGAAGTTTGCGCCGTAATGTGTTCTTCGAAGTTTTTTGTCGAGTGGCAGTCACTTCCTCGTTGTGATGTCGGTGACTACATGATGCCGATGTTTGGTGATGGTGGTTGTGATGACGGTGATGTGAGTACAAAATGCGGACGTTAGAGGGTTAGTGATGGTGGTTGTGATGACGGTGATGTGAGTACAAAATGCGGACGTTAGAGGGTTAGTGATGGTGGTTGTGATGACGGTGATGTGAGTACAAAATGCGGACGTTAGAGGGTTAGTGATGGTGGTTGTGATGACGGTGATGTGAGTACAAAATGCGGACGTTAGAGGGTTAGTGATGGTGGTTGTGATGACGGTGATGTGAGTACAAAATGCGGACGTTAGAGGGTTAGTGATGTGGTTGTGATGACGGTGATGTGAGTACAAAATGCGGACGTTAGAGGGTTAGTGATGGTGGTTGTGATGACGGTGATGTGAGTACAAAATGCGGACGTTAGAGGTTAGTGATGGTGGTTGTGATGACGGTGATGTGAGTACAAAATGCGGACGTTAGAGGGCTAGTGATAATGGTTGTGTTGACGGTGATGTGAGTACAAAATGCGGACGTTAGAGGGCTAGTGATAATGGTTGTGATGACGGTGATGTGAGTACAAAATGCGAACGTTAGAGGGCTAGTGATGGTGGTTGTGATGACGGTGATGTGAGTACAAAATGCGGACGTTAGAGGGTTAGTGATGGTGGTTGTGGTGACGGTGATGTGAGTACAAAATGCGGACGTTAGAGGTTAGTGATGGTGGTTGTGATGACGGTGATGTGAGTACAAAATGCGGACGTTAGAGGGTTAGTGATGGTGGTTGTGATGACGGTGATGTGAGTACAAAATGCGGACGTTAGAGAGTTAGTGATGGTGGTTGTGATGACGGTGATGTGAGTACAAAATGCGGACGTTAGAGGGTTAGTGATGGTGGTTGTGGTGACGGTGATGTGAGTACAAAATGCGGACGTTAGAGGTTAGTGATGGTGGTTGTGATGACGGTGATGTGAGTACAAAATGCGGACGTTAGAGGGTTAGTGATGGTGGTTGTGATGACGGTGATGTGAGTACAAAATGCGGACGTTAGAGAGTTAGTGATGGTGGTTGTGATGACGGTGATGTGAGTACAAAATGCGGACGTTAGAGAGTTAGTGATGGTGGTTGTGATGACGGTGATGTGAGTACAAAATGCGGACGTTAGAGGGTTAGTGATGGTGGTTGTGATGACGGTGATGTGAGTACAAAATGCGGACGTTAGAGGGTTAGTGATGGTGGTTGTGGTGACGGTGATGTGAGTACAAAATGCGGACGTTAGAGGGTTAGTGATGGTGGTTGTGATGACGGTGATGTGAGTACAAAATGCGGACGTTAGAGGGTTAGTGATGGTGGTTGTGATGACGGTGATGTGAGTACAAAATGCGGACGTTAGAGGGTGAGTGATGGTGGTTGTGATGACGGTGATGTGAGTTCAAAATGCGGACGTTAGAGGTTAGTGATGGGGGTTGTGATGACGGTGATGTGAGTACAAAATGCGGACGTTAGAGGGTTAGTGATGGTGGTTGTGATGACGGTGATGTGAGTACAAAATGCGGACGTTAGAGGGTTAGTGATGGTGGTTGTGGTGACGGTGATGTGAGTACAAAATGCGGACGTTAGAGGGTTAGTGATGGTGGTTGTGATGACGGTGATGTGAGTACAAAATGCGAACGTTAGAGGGTGAGTGATGGTGGTTGTGATGACGGTGATGTGAGTACAAAATGCGGACGTTAGAGGGTTAGTGATGGTGGTTGTGATGACGGTGATGTGAGTACAAAATGCGGACGTTAGAAGGTAAGTGATGGTGGTTGTGATGACGGTGATGTGAGTACAAAATGCGGACGTTAGAGGGTGAGTGATGGTGGTTGTGATGACGGTGATGTGAGTACAAAATGCGGACGTTAGAGGGTGAGTGATGGTGATTGTGATGACGGTGATGTGAGTACAAAATGCGGACGTTAGAGGGTAAGTGATGGTGGTGGTGATGACGGTGATGTGAGTACAAAATGCGGACGTTAGAGGGTTAGTGATGGTGGTTGTGATGACGGTGATGTGAGTACAAAATGCGGACGTTAGAGGGTGAGTGATGGTGGTTGTGATGACGGTGATGTGAGTACAAAATGCGGACGTAAGAGGGTGAGTGATGGTGGTTGTGATGAGGGTGATGTGAGTACAAAATGCGGACGTTAGAGGGTGAGTGATGGTGGTTGTGATGACGGTGATGTGAGTACAAAATGCGGACGTTAGAGGGTTAGTGATGGGGGTTGTGATGACGGTGATGTGAGTACAAAATGCGGACGTTAGAGGGTTAGTGATGGTGGTTGTGATGACGGTGATGTGAGTACAAAATGCGGACGTTAGAGGGTTAGTGATGGTGGTTGTGATGACGGTGATGTGAGTACAAAATGCGGACGTTAGAGGGTTAGTGATGGGGGTTGTGATGACGGTGATGTGAGTACAAAATGCGGACGTTAGAAGGTGAGTGATGGTGGTTGTGATGACGGTGATGTGAGTACAAAATGCGGACGTTAGAGGGTTAGTGATGGTGGTTGTGATGACGGTGATGTGAGTACAAAATTCGGACGTTAGAGGGTTAGTGATGGTGGTTGTGATGACGGTGATGTGAGTACAAAATGCGGACGTTAGAGGGTTAGTGATGGTGGTTGTGATGACGGTGATGTGAGTACAAAATGCGGACGTAAGAGGGTTAGTGATGGTGGTTGTGATGACGGTGATGTGAGTACAAAATGCGGACGTTAGAGGGTTAGTGATGGTGGTTGTGATGACGGTGATGTGGGTACAAAATGCGGACGTTAGAGGGTTAGTGATGGTGGTTGTGATGACGGTGATGTGAGTACAAAATGCGGACGTTAGAGGGTTAGTGATGGTGGGTGTGATGACGGTGATGTGAGTACAAAATGCGGACGTTAGAGGGTTAGTGATGGTGGTTGTGATGACGGTGATGTGAGTACAAAATGCGGACGTTAGAGGGTGAGTGATGGTGGTTGTGATGACGGTGATGTGAGTACAAAATGCGGACGTTAGAGGGTTAGTGATGGTGGTTGTGATGACGGTGATGTGAGTACAAAATGCGGACGTTAGAGGGTGAGTGATGGTGGTTGTGATGACGGTGATGTGAGTACAAAATGCGGACGTTAGAGGGTTAGTGATGGTGGTTGTGATGACGGTGATGTGAGTACAAAATGCGGACGTTAGAGGGTGAGTGATGGTGGTTGTGATGACGGTGATGTGAGTACAAAATGCGGACGTTAGAGGGTTAGTGATGGTGGTTGTGATGACGGTGATGTGAGTACAAAATGCGGACGTTAGAGGGTTAGTGATGGTGGTTGTGATGACGGTGATGTGAGTACAAAATTCGGACGTTAGAGGGTTAGTGATGGTGGTTGTGATGACGGTGATGTGAGTACAAAATGAGGACGTTAGAGGGTTAGTGATGGTGGTTGTGATGACGGTGATGTGAGTACAAAATGCGGACGTTAGAGGGTGAGTGATGGTGGTTGTGATGACGGTGATGTGAGTACAAAATGCGGACGTTAGAGGGTGAGTGATGGTGGTTGTGATGACGGTGATGTGAGTACAAAATGCGGACGTTAGAGGGTGAGTGATGGTGGTTGTGATGACGGTGATGTGAGTACAAAATGCGGACGTTAGAGGGTGAGTGATGGTGGTTGTGATGACGGTGATGTGAGTACAAAATGCGGAAGTTAGAGGGTTAGTGATGGTGGTGGTGATGACGGTGATGTGAGTACAAAATGCGGACGTTAGAGGGTTAGTGATGGTAGTTGTGATGACGGTGATGTGAGTACAAAATTCGGACGTTAGAGGGTTAGTGATGGTGGTTGTGATGACGGTGATGTGAGTACAAAATGCGGACGTTAGAGGGTTAGTGATGGTGGTTGTGATGACGGTGATGTGGGTACAAAATGCGGACGTTAGAGGGTGAGTGATGGTGGTTGTGATGACGGTGATGTGAGTACAAAATGGGGACGTTGAAGGGTTAGTGATGGTGGTTGTGATGACGGTGATGTGAGTACAAAATGGGGACGTTAGAGGGTTAGTGATGGTGGTTGTGATGACGGTGATGTGAGTACAAAATGCGGACGTTAGAGGGTGAGTGATGGTGGTTGTGATGACGGTGATGTGAGTACAAAATGCGGACGTTAGAGGGTTAGTGATGGTGGTTGTGATGACGGTGATGTGAGTACAAAATGCGGACGTTAGAGGGTGAGTGATGGTGGTTGTGATGACGGTGATGTGAGTACAAAATGCGGACGTTAGAGGGTTAGTGATGGTGGTTGTGATGACGGTGATGTGAGTACAAAATGCGGACGTTAGAGGGTTAGTGATGGTGGTGGTGATGACGGTGATGTGAGTACAAAATGCGGACGTTAGAGGGTTAGTGATGGTGGTTGTGATGACGGTGATGTGAGTACAAAATTCGGACGTTAGAGGTTTAGTGATGGTGGTTGTGATGACGGTGATGTGAGTACAAAATGCGGACGTTAGAGGGTTAGTGATGGTGGTTGTGATGACGGTGATGTGAGTACAAAATGCGGACGTTAGAGGGTTAGTGATGGTGGTTGTGATGACGGTGATGTGAGTACAAAATGCGGACGTTAGAGGGTTAGTGATGGTGGTTGTGATGACGGTGATGTGAGTACAAAATGCGGACGTTAGAGGGTGAGTGATGGTGGTTGTGATGACGGTGATGTGAGTACAAAATGGGGACGTTGAAGGGTTAGTGATGGTGGTTGTGATGACGGTGATGTGAGTACAAAATGGGGACGTTAGAGGGTTAGTGATGGTGGTTGTGATGACGGTGATGTGAGTACTAAATGCGGACGTTAGAGGGTTAGTGATGGTGGTTGTGATGACCGTGATGTGAGTACAAAATGCGGACGTTAGAGGGTTAGTGATGGTGGTTGTGATGACGGTGATGTGAGTACAAAATGCGGACGTTAGAGGGTTAGTGATGGTGGTTGTGATGACGGTGATGTGAGTACAAAATGCGGACGTTAGAGGGTTAGTGATGGTGGTGGTGATGACCGTGATGTGAGTACAAAATGCGGACGTTAGAGGTTTAGTGATGGTGGTTGTGATGACCGTGATGTGAGTACAAAATGCGGATGTTAGAGGGTTAGTGATGGTGGTTGTGATGACGGTGATGTGAGTACAAAATGCGGACGTTAGAGGGTTAGTGATGGTGGTTGTGATGACGGTGATGTGAGTACAAAATGCGGACGTTAGAGGGTTAGTGATGGTGGTTGTGATGACCGTGATGTGAGTACAAAATGCGGACGTTAGAGGGTTAGTGATGGTGGTTGTGATGACGGTGATGTGAGTACAAAATGCGGACGTTAGAGGGTTAGTGATGGTGGTGGTGATGACGGTGATGTGAGTACAAAATGCGGACGTTAGAGGGTTAGTGATGGTGGTTGTGATGACGGTGATGTGAGTACAAAATGCGGACGTTAGAGGGTTAGTGATGGTGGTGGTGATGACGGTGATGTGAGTACAAAATGCGGACGTTAGAGGGTTAGTGATGGTGGTGGTGATGACGGTGATGTGAGTACAAAATGCGGACGTTAGAGGGTTAGTGATGGTGGTTGTGATGACGGTGATGTGAGTACAAAATGCGGACGTTAGAGGGTGAGTGATGGTGGTTGTGATGACGGTGATGTGAGTACAAAATGCGGACGTTAGAGGGTTAGTGATGGTGGTTGTGATGACGGTGATGTGAGTACAAAATGCGGACGTTAGAGGGTTAGTGATGGTGGTTGTGATGACGGTGATGTGAGTACAAAATGGGGACGTTAGAGGGTTAGTGATGGTGGTTGTGATGACGGTGATGTGAGTACAAAATGCGGACGTTAGAGGGTTAGTGATGGTGGTTGTGATGACGGTGATGTGAGTACAAAATGCGGACATTAGAGGGTTAGTGATGGTGGTTGTGATGACGGTGATGTGAGTACAAAATGCGGACGTTAGAGGGTTAGTGATGGTGGTGGTGATGACGGTGATGTGAGTACAAAATGCGGACGTTAGAGGGTTAGTGATGGTGGTGGTGATGACGGTGATGTGAGTACAAAATGCGGACGTTAGAGGGTGAGTGATGGTGGTTGTGATGACGGTGATGTGGGTACAAAATGCGGACGTTAGAGGGTTAGTGATGGTGGTTGTGATGACGGTGATGTGAGTACAAAATGCGGACGTTAGAGGGTTAGTGATGGTGGTTGTGATGACGGTGATGTGAGTACAAAATGCGGACGTTAGAGGGTTAGTGATGGTGGTGGTGATGACGGTGATGTGAGTACAAAATGCGGACGTTAGAGGGTTAGTGATGGTGGTTGTGATGACCGTGATGTGAGTACAAAATGCGGACGTTAGAGGGTTAGTGATGGTGGTTGTGATGACGGTGATGTGAGTACAAAATGCGGACGTTAGAGGGTTAGTGATGGTGGTTGTGGTGACGGTGATGTGAGTACAAAATGCGGACGTTAGAGGGTGAGTGATGGTGGTTGTGATGACGGTGATGTGAGTACAAAATGCGGACGTTAGAGGGTTAGTGATGGTGGTTGTGATGACGGTGATGTGAGTACAAAATGCGGACGTTAGAGGGTTAGTGATGGTGGTTGTGATGACGGTGATGTGAGTACAAAATGGGGACGTTAGAGGGTTAGTGATGGTGGTTGTGATGACGGTGATGTGAGTACAAAATGCGGACGTTAGAGGGTTAGTGATGGTGGTTGTGATGACGGTGATGTGAGTACAAAATGCGGACATTAGAGGGTTAGTGATGGTGGTTGTGATGACGGTGATGTGAGTACAAAATGCGGACGTTAGAGGGTTAGTGATGGTGGTGGTGATGACGGTGATGTGAGTACAAAATGCGGACGTTAGAGGGTTAGTGATGGTTGTGGTGATGACGGTGATGTGAGTACAAAATGCGGACGTTAGAGGGTGAGTGATGGTGGTTGTGATGACGGTGATGTGGGTACAAAATGCGGACGTTAGAGGGTTAGTGATGGTGGTTGTGATGACGGTGATGTGGGTACAAAATGCGGACGTTAGAGGGTTAGTGATGGTGGTTGTGATGACGGTGATGTGAGTACAAAATGCGGACGTTAGAGGGTTAGTGATGGTGGTTGTGGTGACGGTGATGTGAGTACAAAATGCGGACGTTAGAGGGGTGAGTGATGGTGGTTGTGATGACGGTGATGTGGGTACAAAATGCGGACGTTAGAGGGTTAGTGATGGTGGTTGTGATGACGGTGATGTGGGTACAAAATGCGGACGTTAAAGGGTTAGTGATGGTGGTTGTGATGACGGTGATGTGGGTACAAAATGCGGACGTTAGAGGGTTAGTGATGGTGGTGGTGATGACGGTGATGTGAGTACAAAATGCGGACGTTAGAGGGTGAGTGATGGTGGTTGTGATGA
This sequence comes from Morinoia aosen, assembly GCA_030386875.1. Lineage (NCBI taxonomy): Eukaryota > Metazoa > Arthropoda > Malacostraca > Amphipoda > Talitridae > Morinoia > Morinoia aosen. Next base: position 8,255,973 of record CM059576.1, read on the forward strand.
CGGTGATGTGGGTACAAAATGCGGACGTTAGAGGGTTAGTGATGGTGGTTGTGATGACGGTGATGTGGGTACAAAATGCGGACGTTAGAGGGTTAGTGATGGTGGTTGTGATGACGGTGATGTGGGTACAAAATGCGGACGTTAGAGGGTTAGTGATGGTGGTTGTGATGACGGTGATGTGGGTACAAAATGCGGACGTTAGAGGGTTAGTGATGGTGGTTGTGATGACGGTGATGTGGGTACAAAATGCGGACGTTAGAGGGTTAGTGATGGTGGTTGTGATGACGGTGATGTGGGTACAAAATGCGGACGTTAGAGGGTGAGTGATGGTGGTTGTGATGACGGTGATGTGGGTACAAAATGCGGACGTTAGAGGGTGAGTGATGGTGGTTGTGATGACCGTGATGTGAGTACAAAATGCGGACGTTAGAGGGTTAGTGATGGTGGTTGTGATGACGGTGATGTGAGTACAAAATGCGGACGTTAGAGGGTTAGTGATGGTGGTGGTGATGACGGTGATGTGAGTACAAAATGCGGACGTTAGAGGGTTAGTGATGGTGGTTGTGATGACGGTGATGTGAGTACAAAATGCGGACGTTAGAGGGTTAGTGATGGTGGTGGTGATGACGGTGATGTGAGTACAAAATGCGGACGTTAGAGGGTTAGTGATGGTGGTGGTGATGACGGTGATGTGAGTACAAAATGCGGACGTTAGAGGGTTAGTGATGGTGGTTGTGATGACGGTGATGTGAGTACAAAATGCGGACGTTAGAGGGTGAGTGATGGTGGTTGTGATGACGGTGATGTGAGTACAAAATGCGGACGTTAGAGGGTTAGTGATGGTGGTTGTGATGACGGTGATGTGAGTACAAAATGCGGACGTTAGAGGGTTAGTGATGGTGGTTGTGATGACGGTGATGTGAGTACAAAATGGGGACGTTAGAGGGTTAGTGATGGTGGTTGTGATGACGGTGATGTGAGTACAAAATGCGGACGTTAGAGGGTTAGTGATGGTGGTTGTGATGACGGTGATGTGAGTACAAAATGCGGACATTAGAGGGTTAGTGATGGTGGTTGTGATGACGGTGATGTGAGTACAAAATGCGGACGTTAGAGGGTTAGTGATGGTGGTGGTGATGACGGTGATGTGAGTACAAAATGCGGACGTTAGAGGGTTAGTGATGGTGGTGGTGATGACGGTGATGTGAGTACAAAATGCGGACGTTAGAGGGTGAGTGATGGTGGTTGTGATGACGGTGATGTGGGTACAAAATGCGGACGTTAGAGGGTTAGTGATGGTGGTTGTGATGACGGTGATGTGAGTACAAAATGCGGACGTTAGAGGGTTAGTGATGGTGGTTGTGATGACGGTGATGTGAGTACAAAATGCGGACGTTAGAGGGTTAGTGATGGTGGTGGTGATGACGGTGATGTGAGTACAAAATGCGGACGTTAGAGGGTTAGTGATGGTGGTTGTGATGACCGTGATGTGAGTACAAAATGCGGACGTTAGAGGGTTAGTGATGGTGGTTGTGATGACGGTGATGTGAGTACAAAATGCGGACGTTAGAGGGTTAGTGATGGTGGTTGTGGTGACGGTGATGTGAGTACAAAATGCGGACGTTAGAGGGTGAGTGATGGTGGTTGTGATGACGGTGATGTGAGTACAAAATGCGGACGTTAGAGGGTTAGTGATGGTGGTTGTGATGACGGTGATGTGAGTACAAAATGCGGACGTTAGAGGGTTAGTGATGGTGGTTGTGATGACGGTGATGTGAGTACAAAATGGGGACGTTAGAGGGTTAGTGATGGTGGTTGTGATGACGGTGATGTGAGTACAAAATGCGGACGTTAGAGGGTTAGTGATGGTGGTTGTGATGACGGTGATGTGAGTACAAAATGCGGACATTAGAGGGTTAGTGATGGTGGTTGTGATGACGGTGATGTGAGTACAAAATGCGGACGTTAGAGGGTTAGTGATGGTGGTGGTGATGACGGTGATGTGAGTACAAAATGCGGACGTTAGAGGGTTAGTGATGGTGGTGGTGATGACGGTGATGTGAGTACAAAATGCGGACGTTAGAGGGTGAGTGATGGTGGTTGTGATGACGGTGATGTGGGTACAAAATGCGGACGTTAGAGGGTTAGTGATGGTGGTTGTGATGACGGTGATGTGGGTACAAAATGCGGACGTTAGAGGGTTAGTGATGGTGGTTGTGATGACGGTGATGTGGGTACAAAATGCGGACGTTAGAGGGTTAGTGATGGTGGTTGTGATGACGGTGATGTGAGTACAAAATGCGGACGTTAGAGGGTTAGTGATGGTGGTTGTGATGACGGTGATGTGGGTACAAAATGCGGACGTTAGAGGGTTAGTGATGGTGGTTATGAATCTTCCAAGCCTCGACTCATCGCTCCAGGCTTTCGTATCATGGCATCCCATAAGTTGTCTGAATTTTACCTTTTTGAATTGAACGAAATGTAAAGAGCTTTGTGAATGAAAATGAACACTGTTGTTTTGTTTATATTCGTTGAAACAGATCTACTTACATTTCACACAGCCATAATATTAAAATTTGCTTGATTAAAACCGTGCTAACATGGAAGTGCCCAAGAATCGTTTGAGGCACATAAAGTTGTATGAGTTCAAAGTTGATGATATATGAAATAGAAGAACTTGCAGAAGCTGTTTTACACGGACCTTTTCCAGATGTACTAATGCAACACATAAGTTTTCCCACATGTAACTTTCGAATTAAAGCACCTATCGGCTTCAAATTGTGAATAAAACGAAAGATTAAAATATTCGTACGTTTGAGAGCAATTAGAAGTCGATAGGTGTATATTATTTCGAAATTTCCAAGTGGGTGAACTGAACTTGTGTGTTGCGTTAGTGGCGGGCTTGTGTGGGAAAGGTGTACTAAAAATCTTTGGCTTAATTCTACACTCTGCTATGTTGAATTCAGCATGTCAGACATAATGAAGCCGTAATGCCTACACTTGTTTTCATTATTTTAGTTTCAGTTTTTTTTGCATTTAAAATCCGATGTGTTGGTATGCATACATTTCAAATAGCAACATTTTTTGAATTTTTTTTTGTCTTCTTTTTTCTTTATTATTTCTTTAGCGAAGACCTCAAACTTAGCCGGTATTGAGCAGTCGATTTTGAAACCACAATTTAGTTCATTTCTTAACTATTTGCAGACATTTTTGTTAGCATTCGTAACTTTTAAACGATATCAATCGCTGCTACCGTATTTCATGTACCCGTGTCTGTATGTTATTATGAGGAATACAGAGCAAATACTGAGACACCTTAATTCTTTTCTTGTTGTTCTTAGCCTGGTTTCATTTTCCTGATAATCATATCAAATAATTAGCATCTAGCTCATTTTTGGATTAGCAAATTCATCTTCATGTTTGCACTTCTTTCCGAAGAACACAGAGTAAGAGCACAGAACAATATAGCACGGTGAAGTTTATTTTTTCGCTAAGCGAATGAAACTTGGAAGTCATGGCGGTTACATTTGGGTTATCGCTCTGCGACCAGTTGATATTGAAACTGTAGCCAGAAATATTAAGGTATTTCAGTAAATAAAATTGGTGCACCTGTTTCAAAAAGACATACATGTACATCGCCGCCCCAGGGAGCGTCGCATGTTTCCGTATCCCAAAATGTAAGTTAAAAGAAAAAAAGAAAAAACGTTTATTGTTAAAAAAGTTGATACATGACATGTATTACACATTGGATTTTTATAAATTTCTCAACATAAAGGCTCTTAATAATAGACAACCATACGAGGCGTATAGTGTAGCGTGTCGGGGCATATTGTCTTGTTGAGAGAAACGGTCTAAATAACATCTCGCGGATATTTTATAACAAAACGACAAAGAAAAATACTTAAAAAACTATTTAAAATTTTAATATTTGAATAATTTAACTTATTTCCTGCGGAGTGACCCACCGGTGGTCACTTAGGTGATTTTCATAGTGCTGCTGACCCACCTGCAGTCACTAACTCATTTTTTATTAATACTTAATGGAAGCTAAATGAAGGCCCGATCCAGTTCATGTTTGCTAATTTCGAAGCTGATTCTCAATTAACTTTAAATTAGAATTGAATATTGAACTACAGTTTAACCCGTCGCAGTTACCGTGGTAAATACCACTATAGAATCCATCGGAAAAGACATAATCACAATATGAGCTTAGGATGCTTACTCCAGCCACCTCACCCTTCGTACGATAAATAAGCCCTGAAATGTATTTCTACGTGTATGTTCCTTTGCTTGTTGTAAACCTGCATGTTTGGGATTTGTTTTTTTTTTGAGTTGATTTTGACTAACCTTTTCTTGTTATTTTAAAATAATTTAAGCAAAGTTTAACTTTTGTTTTAGGACGTCCTATATTAAGAAATTTTTTAAAGCCCAATATGTTGGCATGTATCTCATGTGGCAACTTGGAAAATAAATGTTTTTTTCTTTTTTTTTTCTTTTTATTCTGATCAGCGAAGTTTTTCGTGTCTTTCTGCTTCTTTTAAACTTATATCGATCATCCACCGAGGCATTTGCCATTAGTACATAAAATATTTGTCAGCTAAGTTTTTAAACTCAGAGGGAAGTATTAAGGACCATATATTTATTTTGTTAATCGCAATTTTTGAATTAACCCCGGACACGGTTATAGGTCATCTCGGATGTTGTGTGTAGCGTTCAAGAACATTTTAGGGCGAAATTTTCAAAGTTCGATTTATTTTATTACATTTTGTGTATAAAAATTTATAGGTAGAAATGCTTCAGATAAATATAACATTTAAACTAGAGTTATTTCTGACGACGCAGGTCATCCTTCCACTTCAGCGGACAGGATTTTTATCGATCATACCCTCACATAGAAGTAAGTAAATTAAAAAGAAATAAAATGCGAATTTCAAATTGGATTTTAAAACACAATGATAATTTACTTATACGTAAAAAATCATCATTTTTCCCGACAGGATTACATGAATTAAAAAAGATAATTCATCAAAACTGATTAGACTAGTTGCTCTCAAATATGGTTTTCTACGACAAGCACATGAAAGTTTTCGAGGGATAACTTAATAATTTGATTGTTTTCTGTTATGTTCGTATCTCCATGTACGTACGTTCAATTATGTTGAAATGAGAGGGATGTTCAGAAAAGAAAAGAAAAGAAAAACAGGTAATTTTTGATAAAATGTTGAAGAAAAATAAGAAAAAGTCTATTTTCAGAACGAAGGAAATTTTCATTTCCAATATAGTGCAAACATGAAATGGTGATACATTTGTGTTTAAAATACCTTAACATTAACATCCTTAACTGATAACAACACATTGGTGTCGTAATACCCTGGTAAAATGTTGAAACAAAAAATTGTTGTCGCCGTCATGTTTTCTTAGAAGTAACTTAAATGTGTGTACAAATTAGGCATGTCCATGTGAGGGAAGAAAGAAGGCATGAAAGTAAGGCAATGCAATAGAATAATTCAATGAGAAATTTGAAGAGAACCCTTCCTTTATGTGTATTTTTTTTGGAAGAATTTGCTGAGCTGCATGGTTGCCGGAAGCTCTTTTCTGATTTTATCTGTAGAAAAGCTGTACTTAAAAAGCTATACTCAAACCACAGGAAGCTATACTCAAATTTGACCATTGTATTCGACTTAAAAACCAATCTACTTCTGTATCGTTTGTGGTAGATAAGTTGTTTGAGTTGTTTAAAAACAGATAAACATAAAAAAATAAAAACAAATAAACATAAAAACAGATAAACATAAAAACAGATAAACATAAGGAGAGATAAACATAAAAACACGCAGCGTAGTTAAGTCTACATCATAACTTTTACTGTCAGTTGCATAGTTAAAAAAGGGAAAGGGAACCAAAGAGAGAGAAAGAGTTAAAGAGAAAGGAGAGAGAGAGAGAGAGCAAGAAAAAGAAAGAAACGCAACCCACACGTCGTGGCGGTGACATTAAAAAAAATAAAAGATATTATCGGTCTGTTATTTATAATAAACACCACTGATATCACCATTTTGCTGTTTATCATATTTTTAGATACTCAGAATAAATTTGCGAATCAAAACGACAATATATTGGGAGCTTTGTATGTTTTGATGTCGCTACAATGAAGCTCGACGTCACATTCCAACTATCTGCATGCGTTCACTAATTATAAAACTTTCTCTTTTTTGTGTTTTTTTCTGGCACTCGCGAGCAAACAGAACAAAAACTCCCCTGAAATCGTAGACAATTTACCTTTATTATTTTTACAAGAAGTTTAATTTTTATAACGCGAACCCTGCAACATTTCTGTGCGCAGATCTCGCTACGAGTGGATGTAGTGAACATATAAACATAGGTGAAGTGTGGACAAGTGGTGAAGTTGTAGGCAGTTATTGAGCAGCTTCAAAATTGTTAATTTTGTTAACAATTGTTAATTTTGTTAACAATTATTAATTTTCTTATAAATTGTTACTTTATAAACGTTGATCCAAAAGCATTAAAGCAAGAAAAAAAAGTTTGAAGAAAACGAAGTCGAAAATGAGAAGGAGGAAGAAAAGGAGGACGAAGCTGTCGGGCGTGTAAGGTGAGGAAGGAGGAAGGACCTTATTGTGTGTTTTTTTCGACGCATGAGTCATATTTATTGTGTCGTATCATTTGGCGAGAATGCTACAGGTATTTTTGTACTAAACAAAGGATAAAATGCTGCACAGACTTGTGTACTAAATGGGAGTCAAATCCAAAGCACAAACACAGGGCTGGACCTGCTCATAGAAGAATGTAAGAGACAGTAGAAATATAGAAATCTGTTATGATGCATTGGATATTTTCTCTGAAGGGTATTGCTGATATGGGTATGAAATTATTACTGATAAGGGAGATAACTACGGGTATTACTGATACGGGAGATAACTACGGGTATTGATACGGGAGATAACTACGGGTTTTGATACGGGAGATAACTACGGGTTTTGATACGGGAGATAACTACGGGTTTTGATACGGGAGATAACTACGGGTTTTGATACGGGAGATAACTACGGGTATTACTGATACGGGAGATAACTACGGGTTTTGATACGGGAGATAACTACGGGTATTGATACGGGAGATAACTACGGGTATTGATACGGGAGATAACTACGGGTTTTGATACGGGAGATAACTACGGGTATTGATACGGGAGATAACTACGGGTATTACTGATACGGGAGATAACTACGGGTATTACTGATAAGGGAGATAACTACAGGTATTACTGATACGGGAGATAACTACGGGTATTGATACGGGAGATAACTACGGGTATTACTGATACGGGAGATAACTACGGGTATTACTGATACGGGAGATAACTACGGGTATTGATACGGGAGATAACTACGGGTATTGATACGGGAGATAACTACGGGTATTACTGATACGGGAGATAACTACGGGTATTACTGATACGGGAGATAACTACGGGTATTACTGATACGGGAGATAACTACGGGTATTGATACGGGAGATAACTACGGGTATTGATACGGGAGATAACTACGGGTATTACTGATACGGGAGATAACTACGGGTATTACTGATAAGGGAGATAACTACAGGTATTACTGATACGGGAGATAACTACGGGTATTGATACGGGAGATAACTACGGGTATTGATACGGGAGATAACTACGGGTATTACTGATACGGGAGATAACTACGGGTATTACTGATAAGGGAGATAACTACAGGTATTACTGATACGGGACATAACTACGGGTATTACTGATACGGGAGATAACTACGGGTATTACTGATACGGGAGATAACTACGGGTATTACTGATAAGGGAGATAACTACAGGTATTACTGATACGGGAGATAACTACGGGTATTGATACGGGAGATAACTACGGGTATTGATACGGGAGATAACTACGGGTATTACTGATACGGGAGATAACTACGGGTATTACTGATAAGGGAGATAACTACAGGTATTACTGATACGGGACATAACTACGGGTATTACTGATACGGGAGATAACTACGGGTATTACTGATACGGGAGATAACTACGGGTATTACTGATACGGGAGATAACTACGGGTATTGATACGGGAGATAACTACGGGTATTACTGATACGGGAGATAACTACGGGTATTACTGATACGGGAGATAACTACGGGTATTGATACGGGAGATAACTACGGGTATTGATACGGGAGATAACTACGGGTATTACTGATACGGGAGATAACTACGGGTATTGATACGGGAGATAACTACGGGTATTGATACGGGAGATAACTACGGGTATTACTGATACGGGAGATAACTACGGGTATTACTGATAAGGGAGATAACTACAGGTATTACTGATACGGGACATAACTACGGGTATTACTGATACGGGAGATAACTACGGGTATTACTGATACGGGAGATAACTACGGGTATTACTGATAAGGGAGATAACTACAGGTATTACTGATACGGGAGATAACTACGGGTATTGATACGGGAGATAACTACGGGTATTGATACGGGAGATAACTACGGGTATTACTGATACGGGAGATAACTACGGGTATTACTGATAAGGGAGATAACTACAGGTATTACTGATACGGGACATAACTACGGGTATTACTGATACGGGAGATAACTACGGGTATTACTGATACGGGAGATAACTACGGGTATTACTGATACGGGAGATAACTACGGGTATTGATACGGGAGATAACTACGGGTATTACTGATACGGGAGATAACTACGGGTATTACTGATACGGGAGATAACTACGGGTATTGATACGGGAGATAACTACGGGTATTGATACGGGAGATAACTACGGGTATTACTGATACGGGAGATAACTACGGGTATTGATACGGGAGATAACTACGGGTATTGATACGGGAGATAACTACGGGTATTACTGATACGGGAGATAACTACGGGTATTACTGATAAGGGAGATAACTACAGGTATTACTGATACGGGAGATAACTACGGGTATTGATACGGGAGATAACTACGGGTATTGATACGGGAGATAACTACGGGTATTACTGATACGGGAGATAACTACGGGTATTACTGATAAGGGAGATAACTACAGGTATTACTGATACGGGACATAACTACGGGTATTACTGATACGGGAGATAACTACGGGTATTACTGATACGGGAGATAACTACGGGTATTACTGATAAGGGAGATAACTACAGGTATTACTGATACGGGAGATAACTACGGGTATTGATACGGGAGATAACTACGGGTATTGATACGGGAGATAACTACGGGTATTACTGATACGGGAGATAACTACGGGTATTACTGATAAGGGAGATAACTACAGGTATTACTGATACGGGACATAACTACGGGTATTACTGATACGGGAGATAACTACGGGTATTACTGATACGGGAGATAACTACGGGTATTACTGATACGGGAGATAACTACGGGTATTGATACGGGAGATAACTACGGGTATTACTGATACGGGAGATAACTACGGGTATTACTGATACGGGAGATAACTACGGGTATTGATACGGGAGATAACTACGGGTATTGATACGGGAGATAACTACGGGTATTACTGATACGGGAGATAACTACGGGTATTACTGATACGGGAGATAACTACGGGTATTACTGATACGGGAGATAACTACGGGTATTGATACGGGAGATAACTACGGGTATTGATACGGGAGATAACTACGGGTATTACTGATACGGGAGATAACTACGGGTATTACTGATACGGGAAATAACTACGGGTATTGATACGGGAGATAACTACGGGTATTGATACGGGAGATAACTACGGGTATTACTGATACGGGAGATAACTACGGGTATTGATACGGGAGATAACTACGGGTATTACTGATAAGGGAGATAACTACAGGTATTACTGATAAGGGAGATAACTACAGGTATTACTGATACGGGAGATAACTACGGGTATTGATACGGGAGATAACTACGGGTATTACTGATACGGGAGATAACTACGGGTATTACTGATAAGGGAGATAACTACGGGTATTACTGATACGGGAGATAACTACGGGTATTGATACGGGAGATAACTACGGGTATTACTGATAAGGGAGATAACTACAGGTATTACTGATAAGGGAGATAACTACAGGTATTACTGATACGGGAGATAACTACGGGTATTGATACGGGAGATAACTACGGGTATTACTGATACGGGAGATAACTACGGGTATTACTGATAAGGGAGATAACTACAGGTATTACTGATACGGGAGATAACTACGGGAGATAACTACGGGTATTACTGATACGGGAGATAACTACGGGTTTTGATACGGGAGATAACTACGGGTATTGATACGGGAGATAACTACGGGTATTGATACGGGAGATAACTACGGGTTTTGATACGGGAGATAACTACGGGTATTGATACGGGAGATAACTACGGGTATTACTGATACGGGAGATAACTACGGGTATTACTGATACGGGAGATAACTACGGGTATTGATACGGGAGATAACTACGGGTATTACTGATACGGGAGATAACTACGGGTATTACTGATAAGGGAGATAACTACAGGTATTACTGATACGGGAGATAACTACGGGTATTGATACGGGAGATAACTACGGGTATTACTGATACGGGAGATAACTACGGGTATTACTGATACGGGAGATAACTACGGGTATTACTGATACGGGAGATAACTACGGGTATTACTGATACGGGAGATAACTACGGGTATTACTGATAAGGGAGATAACTACAGGTATTACTGATACGGGAGATAACTACGGGTATTACTGATACGGGAGATAACTACGGGTATTACTGATACGGGAGATAACTACGGGTATTGATACGGGAGATAACTACGGGTATTACTGATACGGGAGATAACTACGGGTATTACTGATAAGGGAGATAACTACAGGTATTACTGATACGGGAGATAACTACGGGTATTGATACGGGAGATAACTACGGGTATTACTGATACGGGAGATAACTACGGGTATTACTGATAAGGGAGATAACTACAGGTATTACTGATACGGGAGATAACTACGGGTATTACTGATACGGGAGATAACTACGGGTATTACTGATAAGGGAGATAACTACAGGTATTACTGATACGGGAGATAACTACGGGTATTGATACGGGAGATAACTACGGGTATTACTGATACGGGAGATAACTACGGGTATTACTGATAAGGGAGATAACTACAGGTATTACTGATACGGGAGATAACTACGGGTATTGATACGGGAGATAACTACGGGTATTACTGATACGGGAGATAACTACGGGTATTACTGATAAGGGAGATAACTACAGGTATTACTGATACGGGAGATAACTACGGGTATTACTGATACGGGAGATAACTACGGGTATTACTGATAAGGGAGATAACTACAGGTATTACTGATACGGGAGATAACTACGGGTATTGATACGGGAGATAACTACGGGTATTGATACGGGAGATAACTACGGGTATTACTGATACGGGAGATAACTACGGGTATTACTGATAAGGGAGATAACTACAGGTATTACTGATACGGGACATAACTACGGGTATTACTGATACGGGAGATAACTACGGGTATTACTGATACGGGAGATAACTACGGGTATTACTGATAAGGGAGATAACTACAGGTATTACTGATACGGGAGATAACTACGGGTATTACTGATACGGGAGATAACTACGGGTATTACTGATAAGGGAGATAACTACAGGTATTACTGATACGGGAGATAACTACGGGTATTGATACGGGAGATAACTACGGGTATTGATACGGGAGATAACTACGGGTATTACTGATACGGGAGATAACTACGGGTATTACTGATAAGGGAGATAACTACAGGTATTACTGATACGGGAGATAACTACGGGTATTACTGATACGGGAGATAACTACGGGTATTACTGATAAGGGAGATAACTACGGGTATTACTGATACGGGAGATAACTACGGGTATTACTGATACGGGAGATAACTACGGGTATTACTGATAAGGGAGATAACTACGGGTATTACTGATAAGGGAGATAACTACGGGTATTACTGATACGGGAGATAACTACGGGTATTACTGATAAGGGAGATAACTACAGGTATTACTGATACGGGAGATAACTACGGGTATTACTGATACGGGAGATAACTACGGGTATTGATACGGGAGATAACTACGGGTATTGATACGGGAGATAACTACGGGTATTACTGATACGGGAGATAACTACGGGTATTGATACGGGAGATAACTACGGGTATTGATACGGGAGATAACTACGGGTATTGATACGGGAGATAACTACGGGTATTGATACGGGAGATAACTACGGGTATTGATACGGGAGATAACTACGGGTATTACTGATACGGGAGATAACTACGGGTATTGATACGGGAGATAACTACGGGTATTACTGATACGGGAGATAACTACGGGTATTGATACGGGAGATAACTACGGGTATTGATACGGGAGATAACTACGGGTATTACTGATACGGGAGATAACTACGGGTATTACTGATACGGGAGATAACTACGGATATTACTGATACGGGAGATAACTACGGGTATTGATACGGGAGATAACTACGGGTATTGATACGGGAGATAACTACGGGTATTACTGATACGGGAGATAACTACGGGTGTTGATACGGGAGATAACTACGGGTATTACTGATACGGAAGATAACTACGGGTATTGATACGGGAGATAACTACGGGTATTACTGATACGAGAGATAACTACGGGTATTGATACGGGAGATAACTACGGGTATTACTGATACGGGAGATAACTACGGGTATTGATACGGGTGATAACTACGGGTATTACTGATACGGGAAATAACTACGGGTATTACTGATACGGGAGATAACTACGGGTATTGATACGGGAGATAACTACGGGTATTGATACGGGAGATAACTACGGGTATTACTGATACGAGAGATAACTACGGGTATTGATACGGGAGATAACTACGGGTATTACTGATACGGAAGATAACTACGGGTATTGATACGGGAGATAACTACGGGTATTACTGATACGGGAGATAACTACGGGTATTGATACGGGAGATAACTACGGGTATTGATACGGGAGATAACTACGGGTATTGATACGGGAGATAACTACGGGTATTACTGATACGAGAGATAACTACGGGTATTGATACGGGAGATAACTACGGGTATTGATACGGGTGATAACTACGGGTATCACTGATACGGGAAATAACTACGGGTATTACTGATACGGGAGATAACTACGGGTATTGATACGGGAGATAACTACGGGTATTGATACGGGAGATAACTACGGGTATTACTGATACGAGAGATAACTACGGGTATTACTGATACGGGAGATAACTACGGGTATTGATACGGGAGATAACTACGGGTATTACTGATACGGGAGATAACTACGGGTATTGATACGGGAGATAACTACGGGTATTACTGATACGGAAGATAACTACGGGTATTGATACGGGAGATAACTACGGGTATTACTGATACGGGAGATAACTACGGGTATTGATACGGGAGATAACTACGAGTATTACTGATACGGGAGATAACTACGGGTATTACTGATACGGGAGATAACTACGGGTATTACTGATACGGGAGATGACTACGGGTATTACTGATACGGGAGATAACTACGGGTATTACTGATACGGGAGATAACTACGGGTATTACTGATACGGGAGATAACTACGGGTATTACTGATACGGGAGATGACTACGGGTATTACTGATACGGGAGATAACTACGGGTATTGATACGGGAGATAACTACGGGTATTGATACGGGAGATAACTACGGGTATTACTGATACGGGAGATAACTACGGGTATTACTGATACGGGAGATAACTACGGGTATTGATACGGGAGATAACTACGGGTATTACTGATACGGGAGATAACTACGGGTATTACTGATACGGGAGATAACTACGGGTATTACTGATACGGGAGATAACTACGGGTATTGATACGGGAGATAACTACGGGTATTACTGATACGGGAGATAACTACTTGTATTGATACGGGAGATAACTACGGGTATTGATACGGGTGATAACTACGGGTATTACTGATACGGGAAATAACTACGGGTATTACTGATACGGGAGATAACTACGGGTATTGATACGGGAGATAACTACGGGTATTGATACGGGAGATAACTACGGGTATTACTGATACGGGAGATAACTACGGGTATTACTGATACGGGAGATAACTACGGATATTACTGATACGGGAGATAACTACGGGTATTGATACGGGAGACAACTACGGGTATTACTGATACGGGAGATAACTACGGGTGTTGATACGGGAGATAACTACGGGTATTAATGATACGGAAGATAACTACGGGTATTGATACGGGAGATAACTACGGGTATTACTGATACGGGAGATAACTACGGGTATTACTGATACGGGAGATAACTACGGGTATTACTGATACGGGAGATAACTACGGGTTTTGATACGGGAGATAACTACGGGTATTGATAGGGGTGATAACTACGGGTATTAGTGATACGGGAAATAACTACGGGTATTACTGATACGGGAGATAACTACGGGTATTGATACGGGAGATAACTACGGGTATTGATACGGGAGATAACTACGGGTATTACTGATACGGGAGATAACTACGGGTATTACTGATAAGGGAGATAACTACGGATATTACTGATACGGGAAATGACTACGGGTATTGATACGGGAGACAACTACGGGTATTACTGATACGGGAGATAACTACGGGTGTTGATACGGGAGATAACTACGGGTATTACTGATACGGAAGATAACTACGGGTATTGATACGGGAGATAACTACGGGTATTACTGATACGGGAGATAACTACGGGTATTACTGATACGAGAGATAACTACGGGTATTACTGATACGGGAGATAACTACGGGTATTGATACGGGAGATAACTACGGGTATTACTGATACGGGAGATAACTACGGGTATTGATACGGGAGATAACTACGGGTATTACTGATACGGAAGGTAACTACGGGTATTGATACGGGAGATAACTACGGGTATTACTGATACGGGAGATAACTACGGGTATTGATACGGGAGATAACTACGGGTATTACTGATACGGGAGATAACTACGGGTATTACTGATACGGGAGATAACTACGGGTATTACTGATACGGGAGATGACTACGGGTATTACTGATACGGGAGATAACTACGGGTATTACTGATACGGGAGATAACTACGGGTATTACTGATACGGGAGATAACTACGGGTATTACTGATACGGGAGATGACTACGGGTATTACTGATACGGGAGATAACTACGGGTATTGATAGGGGAGATAACTACGGGTATTGATACGGGAGATAACTACGGGTATTACTGATACGGGAGATAACTACGGGTATTACTGATACGGGAGATAACTACGGGTATTGATACGGGAGATAACTACGGGTATTACTGATACGGGAGATAACTACGGGTATTACTGATACGGGAGATAACTACGGGTATTACTGATACGGGAGATAACTACGGGTATTACTGATACGGGAGATGACTACGGGTATTACTGATACGGGAGATAACTACGGGTATTGATACGGGAGATAACTACGGGTATTGATACGGGAGATAACTACGGGTATTACTGATACGGGAGATAACTACGGGTATTACTGATACGGGAGATAACTACGGGTATAGATACGGGAGATAACTACGGGTATTACTGATACGGGAGATAACTACGGGTATTGATACGGGAGATAACTACGGGTATTGATACGGGAGATAACTACGGGTATTACTGATACGGGAGATAACTACGGGTATTACTGATACGGGAGATAACTACGGGTATTGATACGGGAGATAACTACGGGTATTACTGATACGGGAGATAACTACGGGTATTACTGATACGGGAGATAACTACGGGTATCACTGATAAGGGAGATAACTACGGGTATTACTGATACGGGAGATAACTACGGGTATTGATACGGGAGATAACTACGGGTATTACTGATACGGAAGATAACTACGGGTATTGATACGGGAGATAACTACGGGTATTACTGATACGGGAGATAACTACAGGTATTACTGATACGGGAGATAACTACGGGTATTACTGATACGGGAGATAACTACGGGTATTGATACGGGAGATGACTACGGGTATTACTGATACGGGAGATAACTACGGGTATTGATACGGGAGATAACTACGGGTATTGATACGGGAGATAACTACGGGTATTACTGATACGGGAGATAACTACGGGTATTACTGATACGGGAGATAACTACGGGTATTGATACGGGAGATAACTACGGGTATTGATACGGGAGATAACTACGGGTATTACTGATACGGGAGATAACTACGGGTATTACTGATACGGGAGATAACTACGGGTATTACTGATACGGGAGATAACTACGGGTATTGATACGGGAGATAACTACGGGTATTATTGATACGGGAGATAACTACGGGTATTGATACGGGAGATAACTACGGGTATTACTGATACGGGAGATAACTACGGGTATTACTGATACGGGAGATAACTACGGATATTACTGATACGGGAGATAACTACGGGTATTGATACGGGAGATAACTACGGGTATTACTGATACGGGAGATAACTACGGGTATTACTGATACGGGAGATAACTACGGGTATTGATACGGGAGATAACTACGGGTATTACTGATACGGGAGATGACTACGGGTATTACTGATACGGGAGATAACTACGGGTATTACTGATACGGGAGATAACTACGGGTATTGATACGGGAGATAACTACGGGTATTACTGATACGGGAGATAACTACGGGTATTACTGATACGGGAGATAACTACGGGTATTACTGATACGGGAGATAACTACGGGTATTGATACGGGAAATAACTACGGGTATTACTGATACGGGAGATGACTACGGGTATTACTGATACGGGAGATAACTACGGGTATTACTGATACGGGAGATAACTACGGGTATTGATACGGGAGATAACTACGGGTATTACTGATACGAGAGATAACTACGGGTATTACTGATACGGGAGATAACTACGGGTATTGATACGGGAGATAACTACGGGTATTACTGATACGGGAGATAACTACGGGTATTGATACGGGAGATAACTACGGGTATTACTGATACGGAAGATAACTACGGGTATTGATACGGGAGATGACTACGGGTATTACTGATACGGGAGATAACTACGGGTATTGATACGGGAGATAACTACGGGTATTACTGATACGGGAGATAACTACGGGTATTACTGATACGGGAGATAACTACGGGTATTACTGATACGGGAGATAACTACGGGTATTGATACATGAGATGACTACGGGTATTACTGATACGGGAGATAACTACGGGTATTGATACGGGAGATAACTACGGGTATTGATACGGGAGATAACTACGGGTATTACTGATACGGGAGATAACTACGGGTATTACTGATACGGGAGATAACTACGGGTATTGATACGGGAGATAACTACGGGTATTACTGATACGGGAGATAACTACGGGTATTACTGATACGGGAGATAACTACGGGTATTGATACGGGAGATAACTACGGGTATTACTGATACGGGAGATAACTACGGGTATTACTGATACGGGAGATAACTACGGGTATTGATACGGGAGATAACTACGGGTATTGATACGGGAGATAACTCCGGGTATTGATACGGGAGATAACTACGGGTATTGATACGGGAGATAACTACGGGTATTACTGATACGGGAGATAACTACGGGTATTACTGATACGGGAGATAACTACGGGTATTGATACGGGAGATAACTACGGGTATTGATACGGGAGATAACTACGGGTATTGATACGGGAGATAACTACGGGTATTACTGATACGGGAGATAACTACGGGTATTACTGATACGGGAGATAACTACGGGTATTGATACGGGAGATAACTACGGGTATTACTGATACGGGAAATAACTACGGGTATTGATACGGGAGATAACTACGGGTATTACTGATACGGGAGATAACTACGGGTATTGATACGGGAGATAACTACGGATATTACTGATACGGGAGATAACTACGGATATTACTGATACGGGAGATAACTACGGGTATTACTGATACGGGAGATAACTACGGGTATTGATATGGGAGATAACTACGGGTATTACTGATACGGGAAATAGCTACGGGTATTGATACGGGAGATAACTACGGGTATTACTGATACGGGAGATAACTATGGGTATTAATACGGGAGATAACTACGGGTATTACTGATAGGGGAAATAACTACGGGTATTACTGATACGGGAGATAACTACGGATATTACTGATACGGGAGATAACTACGGGTATTACTGATAGGGGAAATAACTACGGGTATTACTGATACGGGAGATAACTACGGGTATTACTGATACGGGAGATAACTACGGGTATTACTGATACGGGAGATAACTACGGGTATTAATGATACGGGAGATAACTACGGGTATTGATACGGGAGATAACTACGGGTATTACTGATACGGGAGATGACTACGGGTATTACTGATACGGGAGATAACTACGGGTATTACTGATACGGGAGATAACTACGGGTATTGATACGGGAGATAACTACGGGTATTACTGATACGAGAGATAACTACGGGTATTACTGATACGGGAGATAACTACGGGTATTGATACGGGAGATAACTACGGGTATTACTGATACGGGAGATAACTACGGGTATTGATACGGGAGATAACTACGGGTATTACTGATACGAGAGATAACTACGGGTATTACTGATACGGGAGATAACTACGGGTATTGATACGGGAGATGACTACGGGTATTACTGATACGGGAGATAACTACGGGTATTACTGATACGGGAGATAACTACGGGTATTGATACGGGAGATAACTACGGATATTACTGATACGGGAGATAACTACGGGTATTACTGATACGGGAGATAACTACGGGTATTGATACGGGAGATAACTACGGGTATTACTGATACGGGAGATAACTACGGGTATTGATACGGGAGATAACTACGGATATTACTGATACGGGAGATAATTACGGGTATTACTGATACGGGAGATAACTACGGGTATTGATACGGGAGATAACTACGGGTATTACTGATACGGGAAATAGCTACGGGTATTGATACGGGAGATAACTACGGGTATTACTGATACGGGAGATAACTACGGGTATTGATACGGGAGATAACTACGGGTATTACTGATAGGGGAAATAACTACGGGTATTACTGATACGGGAGATAACTACGGATATTACTGATACGGGAGATAACTACGGGTATTACTGATAGGGGAAATAACTACGGGTATTACTGATACGGGAGATAACTACGGGTATTACTGATACGGGAGATAACTACGGGTATTACTGATGCGGGAGATAACTACGGGTATTACTGATACGGGAGATAACTACGGGTATTGATACGGGAGATAACTACGGGTATTACTGATACGGGAGATGACTACGGGTATTACTGATACGGGAGATAACTACGGGTATTACTGATACGGGAGATAACTACGGGTATTGATACGGGAGATAACTACGGGTATTACTGAGACGAGAGATAACTTCGGGTATTACTGATACGGGAGATAACTACGGGTATTGATACGGGAGATAACTACGGGTATTACTGATACGGGAGATAACTACGGGTATTGATACGGGAGATAACTACGGGTATTACTGATACGAGAGATAACTACGGGTATTACTGATACGGGAGATAACTACGGGTATTGATACGGGAGATAACTACGGGTATTGATACGGGAGATAACTACGGGTATTACTGATACGAGAGATAACTACGGGTATTACTGATACGGGAGATAACTACGGGTATTGATACGGGAGATAACTACGGGTATTACTGATACGGGAGATAACTACGGGTATTGATACGGGAGATAACTACGGGTATTACTGATACGGGAGATAACTACGGGTATTGATACGGGAGATAACTACGGGTATTACTGATAGGGAAGATAACTACGGGTATTGATACGGGAGATAACTACGGGTATTACTGATACGGGAGATAACTACGGGTATTACTGATACGAGAGATAACTACGGGTATTACTGATACGGGAGATAACTACGGGTATTGATACGGGAGATAACTACGGGTATTACTGATACGGGAGATAACTACGGGTATTACTGATACGGGAGATAACTACGGGTATCACTGATAAGGGAGATAACTACGGGTATTACTGATACGGGAGATAACTACGGGTATTGATACGGGAGATAACTACGGGTATTACTGATACGGAAGATAACTACGGGTATTGATACGGGAGATAACTACGGGTATTACTGATACGGGAGATAACTACGGGTATTACTGATACGGGAGATAACTACGGGTATTACTGATACGGGAGATAACTACGGGTATTGATACGGGAGATGACTACGGGTATTACTGATACGGGAGATAACTACGGGTATTACTGATACGGGAGATAACTACGGGTATTGATACGGGAGATAACTACGGGTATTACTGATACGGGAGATAACTACGGGTATTGATACGGGAGATAACTACGGGTATTACTGATACGGGAGATAACTACGGGTATTACTGATACGGGAGATAATTACGGGTATTGATACGGGAGATAACTACGGGTATTACTGATACTGGAGATAACTACGGGTATTACTGATACGGGAGATAACTACGGGTATTGATACGGGATATAACTACGGGTATTACTGATACGGGAGATAAGTACGGGTATTACTGATACGGGAGATAACTACGGGTATTGATACGGGAGATAACTACGGGTATTACTGATACGGGAGATAACTACGGGTATTACTGATACGGGAGATAACTACGGGTATTGATACGGGAGATAACTACGGGTATTACTGATACGGGAGATAACTACGGGTATTACTGATACGGGAGATAACTACGGGTATTACTGATACGGGAGATAACTACGGGTATTACTGATACGGGAGATAACTACGGGTATTACTGATACGGGAGATAACTACGGGTATTACTGATACGGGAGATAACTACGGGTATTACTGATACGGGAGATAACTACGGGTATTGATACGGGAGATAACTACGGATATTACTGATACGGGAGATAACTACGGGTATTACTGATACGGGAGATAACTACGGGTATTGATACGGGAGATAACTACGGATATTACTGATACGGGAGATAACTACGGGTATTACTGATACGGGAGATAACTACGGGTATTGATACGGGAGATAACTACGGGTATTACTGATACGGGAAATAACTACGGGTATTGATACGGGAGATAACTACGGGTATTACTGATACGGGAGATAACTACGGGTATTGATACGGGAGATAACTACGGGTATTACTGATAGGGGAAATAACTACGGGTATTACTGATACGGGAGATAACTACGGATATTACTGATACGGGAGATAACTACGGGTATTACTGATAGGGGAAATAACTACGGGTATTACTGATACGGGAGATAACTACGGGTATTACTGATACGGGAGATAACTACGGGTATTACTGATACGGGAGATAACTACGGGTATTACTGATACGGGAGATAACTACGGGTATTACTGATACGGGAGATAACTACGGGTATTACTGATACGGGAGATAACTACGGGTATTGATACGGGAGATAACTACGGATATTACTGATACGGGAGATAACTACGGGTATTACTGATACGGGAGATAACTACGGGTATTGATACGGGAGATAACTACGGGTATTGCTGATACGGGAGATAACTACGGGTATTGATACGGGAGATAACTACGGGTATTGATACGGGAGATAACTACGGGTATTGATACGGAAGATAACTACGGGTATTGATACGGGAGATAACTACGGGTATTACTGATACGGGAGATAACTACGGGTATTACTGATACGGGAGATAACTACGGGTATTACTGATACGGGAGATAACTACGGGTATTACTGATACGGGAGATAACTACGGGTATTGATACGGGAGATAACTACGGATATTACTGATACGGGAGATAACTACGGGTATTACTGATACGGGAGATAACTACGGGTATTACTGATACGGGAGATAACTACGGGTATTACTGATACGGGAGATAACTACGGGTATTGATACGGGAGATAACTACGGGTATTACTGATACGGGAGATAACTACGGGTATTGATACGGGAGATAACTACGGGTATTGATACGGGAGATAACTACGGGTATTACTGATACGGGAGATAACTACGGGTATTGATACGGGAGATAACTACGGGTATTACTGATACGGGAGATAACTACGGGTATTGATACGGGAGATAACTACGGGTATTGATACGGGAGATAACTACGGGTATTGATACGGAAGATAACTACGGGTATTGATACGGGAGATAACTACGGGTATTACTGATACGGGAGATAACTACGGGTATTACTGATACGGGAGATAACTACGGGTATTACTGATACGGGAGATAACTACGGGTATTACTGATACGGGAGATAACTACGGGTATTGATACGGGAGATAACTACGGATATTACTGATACGGGAGATAACTACGGGTATTACTGATACGGGAGATAACTACGGGTATTGATACGGGAGATAACTACGGGTATTACTGATACGGGAAATAACTACGGGTATTGATACGGGAGATAACTACGGGTATTACTGATACGGGAGATAACTACGGGTATTGATACGGGAGATAACTACGGGTATTACTGATACGGGAGATAACTACGGGTATTGATACGGGAGATAACTACGGGTATTACTGATACGGGAGATAACCACGGGTATTGATACGGGAGATAACTACGGGTATTACTGATACGGGAGATAACTACGGGTATTGATACGGGAGATAACTACGGGTATTACTGATACGGGAGATAACCACGGGTATTGATACGGGAGATAACTACGGGTATTACTGATACGGAAGATAACTACGGGTATTACTGATACGGGAGATAACCACGGGTATTGATACGGGAGATAACTACGGGTATTACTGATACGGGAGATAACTACGGGTATTGATACGGGAGATAACTACGGGTATTACTGATACGGGAGATAACTACGGGTATTGATACGGGAGATAACTACGGGTATTGATATGGGAGATAACTACGGGTATTGATACGGGTGATAACTACGGGTATTACTGATACGGGAGATAACTACGGGTATTGATACGGGTGATAACTACGGGTATTACTGATACGGGAGATAACTACGGGTATTACTGATACGGGAAATAACTACGGGTATTACTGATACGGGAGATAACTACGGGTATTACTGATACGGGAGATAACTACGGGTATTACTGATACGGGAAATAACTACGGGTATTACTGATACGGGAGATAACTACGGGTATTGATACGGGAGATAACTACGGGTATTACTGATACGGGAGATAACTACGGGTATTACTGATACGGGAGATAACTACGGGTATTACTGATACGGGAGATAACTACGGGTATTGATACGGGAGATAACTACGGGTATTACTGATACGGGAGATAACTACGGGTATTACTGATACGGGAGATAACTACGGGTATTGATACGGGAGATAACTACGGGTATTACTGATACGGGAGATAACTACGGGTATTACTGATACGGGAGATAACTACGGGTTTTGATACGGGAGATAACTACGGGTATTACTGATACGGGAGATAACTACGGGTATTACTGATACGGGAGATAACTACGGGTATTGATACGGGAGATAACTACGGGTATTGATACGGGAGATAACTACGGGTATTACTGATACGGGAGATAACTACGGGTATTACTGATACGGGAGATAACTACGGGTATTACTGATACGGGAGATAACTACGGGTATTACTGATACGGGAGATAACTACGGGTATTGATACGGGAGATAACTACGGGTATTACTGATACGGGAAATAACTACGGGTATTACTGATACGGGAGATAACTACGGGTATTACTGATACGGGAGATAACTACGGGTATTACTGATACGGTAAATAACTACGGGTATTACTGATACGGGAGATAACTACGGGTATTGATACGGGAGATAACTACGGGTATTACTGATACGGGAGATAACTACGGGTTTTGATACGGGAGATAACTACGGGTATTGATACGGGTGATAACTACGGGTATTACTGATACGGGAGATAACTACGGGTATTGATACGGGTGATAACTACGGGTATTACTGATACGGGAGATAACTACGGGTATTGATACGGGAGATAACTACGGGTATTACTGATACGGGAGATAACTACGGGTATTACTGATACGGGAGATAACTACGGGTATTACTGATACGGGAGATAACTACGGGTTTTGATACGGGAGATAACTACGGGTATTACTGATACGGGAAATAACTACGGGTATTACTGATACGGGAGATAACTACGGGTATTACTGATACGGGAGATAACTACGGGTTTTGATACGGGAGATAACTACGGGTATTGATACGGGTGATAACTACGGGTATTACTGATACGGGAGATAACTACGGGTTTTGATACGGGAGATAACTACGGGTATTACTGATCCGGGAAATAACTACGGGTATTGATACGGTAGATAACTACGGGTATTACTGATACGGGAGATAACTACGGGTATTGATACGGGAGATAACTACGGGTATTACTGATACGGGAGATAACTACGGGTTTTGATACGGGAGATAACTACGGGTATTGATACGGGAAATAACTACGGGTATTACTGATACGGGAGATAACTACGGGTATTGATACGGATAATAACTACGGGTATTACTGATACGGGTGATAACTACGGGTATTACTGATACGGGAGATAACTACGGGTTTTGATACGGGAGATAACTACGGGTATTGATACGGGAGATAACTACGGGTATTACTGATACGGGAGATAACTACGGGTTTTGATACGGGAGATAACTACGGGTATTACTGATACGGGAGATAACTACGGGTATTACTGATACGGGAGATAACTACGGGTTTTGATACGGGAGATAACTACGGGTATTACTGATACGGGAGATAACTACGGGTATTACTGATACGGGAGATAACTACGGGTTTTGATACGGGAGATAACTACGGGTATTGATACGGGAAATAACTACGGGTATTACTGATACGGGAGATAACTACGGGTTTTGATACGGGAGATAACTACGGGTATTACTGATACGGGAGATAACTACGGGTATTACTGATACGGGAGATAACTACGGGTTTTGATACGGGAGATAACTACGGGTATTGATACGGGAAATAACTACGGGTATTACTGATACGGGAGATAACTACGGGTTTTGATACGGGAGATAACTACGGGTATTACTGATACGGGAGATAACTACGGGTATTACTGATACGGGAGATAACTACGGGTTTTGATACGGGAGATAACTACGGGTATTGATACGGGAAATAACTACGGGTATTACTGATACGGGAGATAACTACGGGTTTTGATACGGGAGATAACTACGGGTATTACTGATACGGGAGATAACTACGGGTATTACTGATACGGGAAATAACTACGGGTATTGATACGGGAGATAACTACGGGTATTGATACGGGAGATAACTACGGGTATTACTGATACGGGAAATAACTACGGGTATTGATACGGGAGATAACTACGGATATTACTGATACGGGAGATAACTACGGGTATTACTGATACGGGAGATAACTACGGGTATTACTGATACGGGAGATAACTACGGGTATTACTGATACGGGAGATAACTACGGGTATTACTGATACGGGAGATAACTACGGGTATTACTGATACGGGAGATAACTACGGATATTACTGATACGGGAGATAACTACGGGTATTACTGATACGGGAGATAACTACGGGTATTACTGATACGGGAGAAAACTACGGGTATTACTGATACGGGAGATAACCACGGGTTTTGATACGGGAGATAACTACGGGTATTACTGATACGGGAGATAACTACGGGTATTGATACGGGAGATAACTACGGGTATTGATACGGGAGATAACTACGGGTATTGATACGGGAGATAACTACGGGTATTGATACGGGAGATAACTACGGGTATTGATACGGGAGATAACTACGGGTATTGATACGGGAGATAACTACGGGTATTGATACGGGAGATAACTACGGGTATTACTGATACGGGAAATAACTACGGGTATTACTGATACGGGAGATAACTACGGGTGTTGATACGGGAGATAACTACGGGTATTACTGATACGGGAGATAACTACGGGTATTGATACGGGAGATAACTACGGGTATTACTGATACGGGAGATAACTACGGGTATTACTGATACGGGAAATAACTACGGGTATTGATACGGGAGATAACTACGGGTATTGATACGGGAGATAACTACGGGTATTGATACGGGAAATAACTACGGGTATTGATACGGGAGATAACTACGGGTATTACTGATACGGGAGATAACTACTGGTATTGATACGGGAGATAACTACGGGTATTACTGATACGGGAAATAACTACGGGTATTACTGATACGGGAGATAACTACGGGTATTGATACGGGAGATAACTACGGGTATTACTGATACGGGAGATAACTACGGGTATTGATACGGGAGATAACTACGGGTATTACTGATACGGGAGATAACTACGGGTATTACTGATACGGGAAATAACTACGGGTATTGATACGGGAGATAACTACGGGTATTGATACGGGAGATATCTACGGGTATTGATACGGGAAATAACTACGGGTATTGATACGGGAGATAACTACGGGTATTACTGATACGGGAGATAACTACGGGTATTACTGATACGGGAGATAACTACGGGTATTGATACGGGAGATAACTACGGGTATTACTGATACGGGAGATAACTACGGGTATTGATACGGGAGATAACTACGGGTATTGATACGGGAGATAACTACGGGTATTGATACGGGAGATAACTACGGGTATTGATACGGGAGATAACTACGGGTATTGATACAGGAGATAACTACGGGTATTGATACGGGAGATAACTACGGGTATTGATACGGGAGATAACTACGGGTATTGATACGGGAGATAACTACGGGTATTACTGATACGGGAGATAACTACGGGTATTACTGATACGGGAGATAACTACGGGTATTGATACGGGAGATAACTACGGGTATTACTGATACGGGAGATAACTACGGCTATTGATACGGGAGATAACTACGGGTATTGATACGGGAGATAACTACGGGTATTGATACGGGAGATAACTACGGGTATTGATACGGGAGATAACTACGGGTATTACTGATACGGGAGATAACTACGGGTATTGATACGGGAGATAACTACGGGTATTGATACGGGAGATAACTACGGGTATTACTGATACGGGAAATAACTACGGGTATTACTGATACGGGAGATAACTACGGGTATTGATACGGGAGATAACTACGGGTATTGATACGGGAGATAACTACGGGTATTGATACGGGAGATAACTACGGGTATTGATACGGGAGATAACTACGGGTATTGATACGGGAGATAACTACGGGTATTGATACGGGAGATAACTACGGGTATTGATACGGGAGATAACTACGGGTATTACTGATACGGGAGATAACTACGGGTTTTGATACGGGAGATAACTACGGGTATTACTGATACGGGAGATAACTACGGGTATTGATACGGGAGATAACTACGGGTATTGATACGGGAGATAACTACGGGTATTGATACGGGAGATAACTACGGGTATTACTGATACGGGAAATAACTACGGGTATTACTGATACGGGAGATAACTACGGGTATTGATACGGGAGATAACTACGGGTATTGATACGGGAGATAACTACGGGTATTGATACGGGAGATAACTACGGGTATTGATACGGGAGATAACTACGGGTATTGATACGGGAGATAACTACGGGTATTACTGATACGGGAGATAACTACGGGTATTGATACGGGAGATAACTACGGGTATTACTGATACGGGAGATAACTACGGGTATTACTGATACGGGAGATAACTACGGGTTTTGATACGGGAGATAACTACGGGTATTACTGATACGGGAGATAACTACGGGTATTGATACGGGAGATAACTACGGGTATTGATACGGGAGATAACTACGGGTATTGATACGGGAGATAACTACGGGTATTGATACGGGAGATAACTACGGGTATTACTGATACGGGAGATAACTACGGGTATTGATACGGGAGATAACTACGGGTATTGATACGGGAGATAACTACGGGTATTACTGATACGGGAGATAACTACGGGTATTGATACGGGAGATAACTACGGGTATTACTGATACGGGAGATAACTACGGGTATTACTGATACGGGAGATAACTACGGGTATTGATACGGGAGATAACTACGGGTATTACTGATACGGGAGATAACTACGGGTATTGATACGGGAGATAACTACGGGTATTGATACGGGAGATAACCACGGGTATTGATACGGGAGATAACTACGGGTATTGATACGGGAGATAACTACGGGTATTACTGATACGGGAGATAACTACGGGTATTGATACGGGAGATAACTACGGGTATTGATACGGGAGATAACTACGGGTATTACTGATACGGGAAATAACTACGGGTATTACTGATACGGGAGATAACTACGGGTATTGATACGGGAGATAACTACGGGTATTGATACGGGAGATAACTACGGGTATTGATACGGGAGATAACTACGGGTATTGATACGGGAGATAACTACGGGTATTGATACGGGAGATAACTACGGGTATTACTGATACGGGAGATAACTACGGGTATTGATACGGGAGATAACTACGGGTATTACTGATACGGGAGATAACTACGGGTATTGATACGGGAGATAACTACGGGTATTACTGATACGGGAGATAACTACGGGTATTGATACGGGAGATAACTACGGGTATTGATACGGGAGATAACTACGGGTATTACTGATACGGGAGATAACTACGGGTATTGATACGGGAGATAACTACGGGTATTACTGATACGGGAGATAACTACGGGTATTACTGATACGGGAGATAACTACGGGTATTGATACGGGAGATAACTACGGGTATTGATACGGGAGATAACTACGGGTATTTATACGGGAGATAACTACGGGTATTGATACGGAAGATAACTACGAGTATTACTGATACGGGAGATAACTACGGGTATTGATACGGGAGATAACTACGGGTATTACTGATACGGGAGATAACTACGGGTATTGATACGGGAGATAACTACGGGTATTACTGATACGGGAGATAACTACGGGTATTGATACGGGAGATAACTACGGGTATTGATACGGGAGATAACTACGGGTATTGATACGGGAGATAACTACGGGTATTGATACGGGAGATAACTACGGGTATTACTGATACGGGAGATAACTACGGGTATTGATACGGGAGATAACTACGGGTATTACTGATACGGGAGATAACTACGGGTATTGATACGGGAGATAACTACGGGTATTGATACGGGAGATAACTACGGGTATTACTGATACGGGAGATAACTACGGGTATTACTGATACGGGAGATAACTACGGGTATTGATACGGGAGATAACTACGGGTATTGATACGGGAGATAACTACGGGTATTACTGATAGGGGAAACTATATACTCTGTTGGGGTTTCTGCGCCACATACGGTACTTTGTGATCTAATTTTAGGTTGCAGGCAATGAAGTACTACGCAGGTAATGAAGTACTACGCAGGTAATGAAGTACTACGCAGCACCCGCACCACTTCCACCGGGATGCCCAGGGGAAAGAAGGGTAAGTCGCTTCTCATCAACACAAAGACTGCGATGGGTTAAATTGAAGTACAATATTCAACTCAAATGTGAAGTCGAAAGTTATTAGAAAATTTATAAATTCATTACAAATTTATAGCGTCAACTGGGTCCACTAATTATCATTAATTTAACAAAGGTTTGTTAGAATTTTTCAAACGATCCACCGATGGTTCGTTTCATTTGTGGGTGAAGTTTAATACCTTGAATATTGGCAGTATTTGTACAATGTTTTGGTATGCAAGAATGTTTGATTTAACTTTCGTGTCTGTAAATTTTTATAATAAACTATCGTGCTCGTGTATTTTAGTGATAGATAAAATAATATACAAAGACTGTAGAACTTGCTGAGCAGACAGAGCATCGATTGTGTGCCTCGATTGTGTGCCTCGATTGTGTGTCTCGATTGTGTGCATCGATTGTGTGTCTCGATTGTGTGCATCGATTGTGTGCCTCGATTGTGTGCCTCGATTGTGTGTCTCGATTGTGTGCCTCGATTGTGTGCCTCGATTGTGTGTCTCGATTGTGTGCATCGATTGTGGGTCTCGATTGTGTGCATCGATTGTGTGCCTCGATTGTGTGCCTCGATTGTGTGTCTCGATTGTGTGCATCGATTGTGTGCCTCGATTGTGTGCCTCGATTGTGTGTCTCGATTGTGTGTCTCGATTGTGTGTCTCGATTGTGTGCATCGATTGTGTGTCTCGATTGTGTGCATCGATTGTGTGTCTCGATTGTGTGCCTCGATTGTGTGTCTCGATTGTGTGCATCGATTGTGTGTCTCGATTGTGTGCATCGATTGTGTGCCTCGATTGTGTGCCTCGATTGTGTGTCTCGATTGTGTGCCTCGATTGTGTGTCTCGATTGTGTGCATCGATTGTGTGCCTCGATTGTGTGCCTCGATTGTGTGCCTCGATTGTGTGCCTCGATTGTGTGCCTCTATTGTGTGTCTCTATTGTGTGCCTCGATTGTGTGCCTCGATTGTGTGCCTCGATTGTGTGCCTCGATTGTGTGCCTCGATTGTGTGCCTCGATTGTGTGCCTCTATTGTGTGTCTCTATTGTGTGTCTCGATTGTGTGTCTCGATTGTGTGCCTCGATTGTGTGCCTCGATTGTGTGCCTCGATTGTGTGCCTCGATTGTGTGCCTCGATTGTGTGCCTCGATTGTGTGCCTCGATTGTGTGCCTCGATTGTGTGCCTCGATTGTGTGCCTCGATTGTGTGCCTCGATTGTGTGCCTCGATTGTGTGCCTCGATTGTGTGCCTCGATTGTGTGCCTCGATTGTGTGCCTCGATGGTGTGCCTCGATTGTGTGCCTCGATTGTGTGCCTCGATTGTGTGCCTCGATTGTGTGCCTCGATTGTGTGCCTCGATTGTGTGCCTCGATTGTGTGCCTCGATTGTGTGCCTCGATTGTGTGCCTCGATTGTGTGCCTCGATTGTGTGCCTCGATTGTGTGCCTCGATTGTGTGCCTCGATTGTGTGCCTCGATTGTGTGCCTCGATTGTGTGCCTCGATTGTGTGCCTCGATTGTGTGCCTCGATTGTGTGCCTCGATTGTGTGCCTCGATTGTGTGTCTCTATTGTGTGTCTCGATTGTGTGCCTCGATTGTGTGCCTCGATTGTGTGTCTCTATTGTGTGTCTCGATTGTGTGCCTCGATTGTGTGTCTCTATTGTGTGTCTCGATTGTGTGTCTCGATTGTGTGCATCGATTGTGTGTCTCTATTGTGTGTCTCTATTGTGTGCCTCGATTGTGTGTCTCGATTGTGTGCATCGATTGTGTGTCTCTATTGTGTGTCTCTATTGTGTGCCTCGATTGTGTGCCTCGATTGTGTGCCTCGATTGTGTGTCTCGATTGTGTACATCGATTGTGTGCCTCGATTGTGTGTCTCGATTGTGTGCCTCGATTGTGTGTCTCGATTGTGTGCCTCGATTGTGTGCCTCGATTGTGTGTCTCTATTGTGTGTCTCGATTGTGTGCCTCGATTGTGTGCCTCGATTGTGTGTCTCTATTGTGTGTCTCGATTGTGTGCCTCGATTGTGTGTCTCTATTGTGTGTCTCGATTGTGTGTCTCGATTGTGTGCCTCGATTGTGTGCCTCGATTGTGTGTCTCTATTGTGTGTCTCGATTGTGTGCCTCGATTGTGTGTCTCTATTGTGTGTCTCGATTGTGTGTCTCGATTGTGTGCCTCGATTGTGTGTCTCTATTGTGTGTCTCGATTGTGTGTCTCGATTGTGTGCATCGATTGTGTGTCTCTATTGTGTGTCTCGATTGTGTGCCTCGATTGTGTGCCTCGATTGTGTGTCTCTATTGTGTGTCTCGATTGTGTGCCTCGATTGTGTGCCTCGATTGTGTGTCTCTATTGTGTGTCTCGATTGTGTGCCTCGATTGTGTGTCTCTATTGTGTGTCTCGATTGTGTGTCTCGATTGTGTGCCTCTATTGTGTGTCTCTATTGTGTGCCTCGATTGTGTGCCTCGATTGTGTGCCTCGATTGTGTGCCTCGATTGTGTGTCTCGATTGTGTGCCTCGATTGTGTGCCTCGATTGTGTGCCTCTATTGTGTGTCTCTATTGTGTGCCTCGATTGTGTGCCTCGATTGTGTGCCTCGATTGTGTGCCTCGATTGTGTGCCTCTATTGTGTGTCTCTATTGTGTGTCTCGATTGTGTGTCTCGATTGTGTGCCTCGATTGTGTGCCTCGATTGTGTGCCTCGATTGTGTGCCTCGGTTGTGTGCCTCGATTGTGTGCCTCGATTGTGTGCCTCGATTGTGTGCCTCGATTGTGTGCCTCGATTGTGTGCCTCGATTGTGTGCCTCGATTGTGTGCCTCGATTGTGTGCCTCGATTGTGTGTCTCGATTGTGTGTCTCGATTGTGTGCATCGATTGTGTGCCTCGATTGTGTGCCTCGATTGTGTGTCTCGATTGTGTGCATCGATTGTGTGCCTCTATTGTGTGCCTCGATTGTGTGCCTCGATTGTGTGTCTCGATTGTGTGCCTCGATTGTGTGCCTCGATTGTGTGTCTCGATTGTGTGCATCGATTGTGTGCCTCGATTGTGTGTCTCGATTGTGTGTCTCGATTGTGTGTCTCGATTGTGTGCCTCGATTGTGTGCCTCGATTGTGTGCCTCGATTGTGTGCCTCGATTGTGTGCCTCGATTGTGTGCCTCGATTGTGTGCCTCGATTGTGTGCCTCGATTGTGTGCCTCGATTGTGTGCCTCGATTGTGTGCCTCGATTGTGTGCCTCGATTGTGTGCCTCGATTGTGTGCCTCGATTGTGTGCCTCGATTGTGTGCCTCGATTGTGTGCCTCGATTGTGTGCCTCGATTGTGTGTCTCTATTGTGTGTCTCGATTGTGTGCCTCGATTGTGTGTCTCTATTGTGTGTCTCGATTGTGTGTCTCGATTGTGTGCCTCGATTGTGTGTCTCTATTGTGTGTCTCGATTGTGTGTCTCGATTGTGTGCATCGATTGTGTGTCTCTATTGTGTGTCTCGATTGTGTGCCTCGATTGTGTGCCTCGATTGTGTGTCTCTATTGTGTGTCTCGATTGTGTGCCTCGATTGTGTGCCTCGATTGTGTGTCTCTATTGTGTGTCTCGATTGTGTGCCTCGATTGTGTGTCTCTATTGTGTGTCTCGATTGTGTGTCTCGATTGTGTGCCTCTATTGTGTGTCTCTATTGTGTGCCTCGATTGTGTGCCTCGATTGTGTGCCTCGATTGTGTGCCTCGATTGTGTGTCTCGATTGTGTGCCTCGATTGTGTGCCTCGATTGTGTGCCTCTATTGTGTGTCTCTATTGTGTGCCTCGATTGTGTGCCTCGATTGTGTGCCTCGATTGTGTGCCTCGATTGTGTGCCTCTATTGTGTGTCTCTGTTGTGTGTCTCGATTGTGTGTCTCGATTGTGTGCCTCGATTGTGTGCCTCGATTGTGTGCCTCGATTGTGTGCCTCGGTTGTGTGCCTCGATTGTGTGCCTCGATTGTGTGCCTCGATTGTGTGCCTCGATTGTGTGCCTCGATTGTGTGCCTCGATTGTGTGCCTCGATTGTGTGCCTCGATTGTGTGCCTCGATTGTGTGTCTCGATTGTGTGTCTCGATTGTGTGCATCGATTGTGTGCCTCGATTGTGTGCCTCGATTGTGTGTCTCGATTGTGTGCATCGATTGTGTGCCTCTATTGTGTGCCTCGATTGTGTGCCTCGATTGTGTGTCTCGATTGTGTGCCTCGATTGTGTGCCTCGATTGTGTGTCTCGATTGTGTGCATCGATTGTGTGCCTCGATTGTGTGTCTCGATTGTGTGTCTCGATTGTGTGTCTCGATTGTGTGCCTCGATTGTGTGCCTCGATTGTGTGCCTCGATTGTGTGCCTCGATTGTGTGTCTCGATTGTGTGCCTCGATTGTGTGCCTCGATTGTGTGCCTCGATTGTGTGCCTCTATTGTGTGCCTCGATTGTGTGCCTCGATTGTGTGTCTCGATTGTGTGCCTCGATTGTGTGCCTCGATTGTGTGTCTCGATTGTGTGCATCGATTGTGTGCCTCGATTGTGTGTCTCGATTGTGTGTCTCGATTGTGTGTCTCGATTGTGTGCCTCGATTGTGTGCCTCGATTGTGTGCCTCGATTGTGTGCCTCGATTGTGTGCCTCGATTGTGTGCCTCGATTGTGTGTCTCGATAGTGTGCCTCGATTGTGTGCCTCGATTGTGTGCCTCGATTCTGTGCCTCGATTGTGTGTCTCGATTGTGTGTCTCGACTGTGTGCCTCGATTGTGTGCCTCGATTGTGTGCCTCGATTGTGTGCCTCGATTGTGTGCCTCGATTGTGTGTCTCGATTGTGTGTCTCGATTGTGTGCCTCGATTGTGTGCCTCGATTGTGTGCCTCGATTGTGTGCCTCGATTGTGTGCCTCGATTGTGTGTCTCGATTGTGTGCCTCGATTGTGTGTCTCGATTGTGTGCCTCGATTGTCTGTCTCGATTGTGTGCATCGATTGTGTGCCTCGATTGTGTGCCTCGATTGTGTGCCTCGATTGTGTGCCTCGATTGTGTGCCTCGATTGTGTGCCTCGATTGTGTGCCTCGATTGTGTGCCTCGATTGTCTGTCTCGATTGTGTGCATCGATTGTGTGCCTCGATTGTGTGCCTCGATTGTGTGCCTCGATTGTGTGCCTCGATTGTGTGCCTCGATTGTGTGCCTCGATTGTGTGCCTCGATTGTGTGCCTCGATTGTGTGCCTCGATTGTGTGCCTCGATTGCGTACCTCGATTGTGTGCCTCGATTGTGTGCCTCGATTGTGTGCCTCGATTGTGTGCCTCGATTGTGTGCCTCGATTGTGTGCCTCGATTGTGTGCCTCGATTGTGTGCCTCGATTTTGTGCCTCGATTGTGTGCCTCGATTGTGTGTCTCGATTGTGTGCCTCGATTGTGTGCATCGATTGTGTGCCTCGATTGTGTGCCTCGATTGTGTGTCTCGATTGTGTGCCTCGATTGTGTGTCTCGATTGTGTGTCTCGATTGTGTGCCTCGATTGTGTGCCTCGATTGTGTGCCTCGATTGTGTGCCTCGATTGTGTGCCTCGATTGTGTGCCTCGATTGTGTGCCTCGATTGTGTGCCTCGATTGTGTGCCTCGATTGTGTGCCTCGATTGTGTGCCTCGATTGTGTGCCTCGATTGTGTGCCTCGATTGTGTGCCTCGATTGTGTGCCTCGATTGTGTGCCTCGATTGTGTGCCTCGATTGTGTGCCTCGATTGTGTGCCTCGATTGTGTGCCTCGATTGTGTGCCTCGATTGTGTGCCTCGATTGTGTGCCTCGATTGTGTGCCTCGATTGTGTTCCTCGATTGTGTGCCTCGATTGTGTGCCTCGATTGTGTGCCTCGATTGTGTGCCTCGATTGTGTGCCTCGATTGTGTGCCTCGATTGTGTGCCTCGATTGTGTGCCTCGATTGTGTTCCTCGATTGTGTGCCTCTATTGTGTGTCTCTATTGTGTGCCTCGATTGTGTGTCTCGATTGTGTGCCTCGATTGTCTGTCTCGATTGTGTGCATCGATTGTGTGCCTCGATTGTGTGCCTCGATTGTGTGCCTCGATTGTGTGCCTCGATTGTGTGCCTCGATTGTGTGCCTCGATTGTCTGTCTCGATTGTGTGCATCGATTGTGTGCCTCGATTGTGTGCCTCGATTGTGTGCCTCGATTGTGTGCCTCGATTGTGTGCCTCGATTGTGTGCCTCGATTGTGTGCCTCGATTGTGTGCCTCTATTGTGTGTCTCTATTGTGTTCCTCGATTGTGTGTCTCGATTGTGTGCCTCGATTGTCTGTCTCGATTGTGTGCATCGATTGTGTGCCTCGATTGTGTGCCTCGATTGTGTGCCTCGATTGTGTGCCTCGATTGTGTGCCTCGATTGTGTGCCTCGATTGTCTGTCTCGATTGTGTGCATCGATTGTGTGCCTCGATTGTGTGCCTCGATTGTGTGCCTCGATTGTGTGCCTCGATTGTGTGCCTCGATTGTGTGCCTCGATTGTGTGCCTCGATTGTGTGCCTCGATTGTGTGCCTCAATCGTGTGCCTCGGTTGTGTGCCTCAAATCTGTATGTGAATTTAAGATTACTGAATTTAAAAAAATCAGAATAATATTGCCTGATCATGACTTTAAAATCTATAAAATTAGCCTGGCCCCCGTGTAGTCCTGATATCTGCACCTGCCCCATTGTGACACGTCTAATTAATAATTAAGTTCAGGATTTAATAGCTCGTGTAATATAGGTGTTTAGGAACAAATGGAGGCTTAAGGTAAGTAAATATGACAGCAACATCTCTAGGGGACGTAACAAACACTGCGGCTGCGATGGTTAAACTGAAGTTCAACATTCAATTCAAATGTAAAGTCAATTCAGGTAATCAGCTTAGAAAATAGCAAACATGAACTGGATCGGGCCTTCATTTAGCTTTCATTAAGTATTTATAAAAAAGAGTTATTGACAGCAGGTGGGTCAGCAGCACTATGAAAATCCCCTAAGTGACCACCGGTGGGTCACTCCGCAGGAAATGTGTAACCTGCACTTAGGTTGCCTTCAGTAGCTATGTTTCGGCCCGCATTCCAGCAGCCAATCAGGAGCCAGTACGGCGCTAATCAGCAGCCAATCAGGAGCGAGACTGTCTCCTCTCGTCCGCCATATGTCGTCCGGACGCGAGGGAAAGTCTTCGGCTTCACCTTGACCTGAGGCCGGCGTCCGAACGGTAATTAGACCGATAGCTTCTCTTTTGTGCTAAGTGCACCACTCTCACTAGTGTGGAGCTAGGCTTAGTTCATTTATTTTGGAACTAGGCCTACAGTGTCACTACTTCAAGATATAAAAAAAAATGATGTGCTATGTTTTTGTGGCATCTTTATCGGAAATAACCGTTTTTCTGTTCTTATCCTTTCACTAGTTTGAAACTTTTTTTAGTGTCTCTAGTTTGGGATTAGGATTACATTCATTTTTATTTTATTTACTTAATTGAGAGCTGTAATTATAAAGTAGAGTAACAAGTGAGTGTCACTATGGCTTGGAATTTTGGCTTTTACGATCCTGGCTTTGATTTCATTTTGGTATCGTTGTCTCAATGCTGAAGGCATGCACGACGCGTGTGTAT
Source organism: Morinoia aosen (assembly GCA_030386875.1). Lineage (NCBI taxonomy): Eukaryota > Metazoa > Arthropoda > Malacostraca > Amphipoda > Talitridae > Morinoia > Morinoia aosen. Next base: position 8,293,798 of record CM059576.1, read on the forward strand.
TACGCGTAATACTGAGATATTTCAGTGTGTGATATGTAATAAATACAGGGTAGTACAGGCACACATCCCAGCCTAAAGCGCGCTAGGCCTTAATACTCTTGTCTAAATCCCTATCACTGGCCCCGATCGATCCCCCTCAGGGGGACACAACTATTGGAACTATGGGAATTAGCGCTCCCAAGAGGAATATGTGAGGTCCCGAGCTATCGGGTAGACAGGCCCTCATTTTGTAAAAGTGGAATAGATTTTTTATTTTGTAACTGACCGTCTTTTTTTCGGTTCACTGCTGTCCTGTTTTACAGCACCTACTTTTGCTTCTTCAACTTTTAAATTGGTTCAAAAAATTCTAAAATTACTCTTTCTATGCACCTTGTGCATAGATCCTACGTTCCCAGAACTCTATATCAATTAGTGCCTTCCTTCTCCCTCTCTTCGAAACGCCTTTGTTTGGGGTTAGGATGGTTAAACTAACATCTAATCGATATTTTTAAACCACGTAGCCGAATATTGAACTGCAAAACTGGGAGGGCAGAAGCCGATCTATAAGTTCATCCACTTGTAACTTTCGAAATAATGCACCTATTGACCTAAATTACTTCCAGACGAAAGAATGTTTTAATTTTTCTTTTCAGTTACAATATGAAGTGGATGTGTGCATTATTTCTAAAGTTACAAGTGGGTGAACTTCTTTGCTGCGGTAGTGGCGGGGCGCGTCTATGAAAAATCCATTACTTTCATTGGGAACAATTTCAAATCTTTCGAATTAGTATTTAAAATGCGCATGCAGTCGAAAACATTGGAAATATTAGCTGGGGTCAAATCGATTTTATTTCTTGAATACACAACACCCAGAAACACAGCTCACCACCGCCGCAAAGCCCGTCAAGTTCGCGTCAAGTTCGATATTCTGGAGCCGACGCGACTTAGCTTCGCGTCCCCCGTAGTGAAAGCGCCCAGCTGACGCCCTCTTGGGGCACGGCGCCCTGGGCGTCAGGGTGCTGGTGTGAGGGGAGCTGGTGTGAGGGGGGCTGGTGTGAGGGAGGGCTGGTGCGAGGTGGGGCTTGTGTTAAAGGGGCTGGTGTGAGGGAGGCTGGTGTGGGGGGGCTAGTGGGGGGGGCGGGTGTGAGGGGGGCTGGTGTTAGGGGGCTGGTGTGAGGGGGGCTGGTGTGAGGGGGGGCTGATGTGAGGGACAGGGGCCACACAGAGTCCCAACTTCAGCGTCAGATGACAATCCTCACACCAGAGGAACAATCAAAGACAATCTCCGAGATTGGTGCCCTGCAGTGAGGTCAGATGGCTTTAGATTGCCTTCGTTTTGGCTGTCGCAATCGTTAAATTTATTCGCAATTAAATTGTTCGTATTTTCTCGTCAGATTTGATGTCAAATTTCTTGAAACAAAAGGTTTTGTATGCAGTTACCCTGCGTTAGCAACTCTAAAGCTATTTTTAGGTCTTTTTTTATAATATTTTGCACGGAACATAGACCATAACTGAGCGTTGATGCGCAACTTGGCTGCTGGGCCAGCTTGCGTGGCGCTGAACAAGCGATAGTCAGGCGGGGCTATACCTTATGTGTGTATGTTTGTATTTATGGATGGAAACGTCTGTGTTAAATCTCTGCCCCAGTTCTCGCTGGCACTCCAATTGTATTTCTTTTGAGCGGCTTACATGCCAGTTTTCATCACTCATAAAGTATTTTCTGCTCCAGAATATTCTAGCTTTAGTTTGACATGGAAACTGGATTTCCGATGCACGACTTCCCTTCAGTCGTTGGGGCGGTAGAGCATCCTAACACAAGGTGACCACCTTGCATTGATGGCAACACTGCACAACCCTTCCGTTGAGACTGGGTCAAATATGTCCCAGTTATTTTTTTAATTGACAAATGTGACATACGTCCCATTAGTCAATCATAAATGGGACATTTATGTCTCAATTTGAAAAGTAAGAAAATTGAAGAAAAACCTTATCATTAGCATCTAATAGTATGGAATACAACTTTAAAACATATTAGAAAGTTCCTTGTAGAACACGTTGCGTGCTATGCGACTACCGGTGGGTTGTTTGAATTTTTTCAACAATAATTCTAAATTAAAGGTATTTATTGTATAGAGTTAATGTTTGCTATTTATCAAATTCCTAACAACTTTTGATTTCAAACTTGAGTTGAATATTGAACTTCAGTTTAACCCAAAGCAGTCAATGTGTTATGTTTCTATTTCAGCCAATATTCTTGGATGCTTCACTTGAATGTGATGTGATGAGAAGGGTTTGGTGTGGAGGACCTGGTGTGGAGGACCTGGTGTGGAGGACCTGGTGTGGAGGACCTGGTGTGGAGGACCTGGTGTGGAGGACCTGGTGTGGAGGACCTGGTGTGGAGGACCTGGTGTGGAGGACCTGGTGTGGAGGACCTGGTGTGGAGGACCTGGTGTGGAGGACCTGGTGTGGAGGACCTGGTGTGGAGGACCTGGTGTGGAGGACCTGGTGTGGAGGACCTGGTGTGGAGGACCTGGTGTGGAGGACCTGGTGTGGAGGACCTGGTGTGGAGGACCTGGTGTGGAGGACCTGGTGTGGAGGACCTGGTGTGGAGGACCTGGTGTGGAGGACCTGGTGTGGAGGACCTGGTGTGGAGGACCTGGTGTGGAGGACCTGGTGTGGAGGACCTGGTGTGGAGGACCTGGTGTGGAGGACCTGGTGTGGAGGACCTGGTGTGGAGGACCTGGTGTGGAGGACCTGGTGTGGAGGACCTGGTGTGGAGGACCTGGTGTGGAGGACCTGGTGTGGAGGACCTGGTGTGGAGGACCTGGTGTGGAGGACCTGGTGTGGAGGACCTGGTGTGGAGGACCTGGTGTGGAGGACCTGGTGTGGAGGACGTGGTGTGGAGGACCTGGTGTGGAGGACCTGGTGTGGAGGACCTGGTGTGGAGGACCTGGTGTGGAGGACCTGGTGTGGAGGACCTGGTGTGGAGGACCTGGTGTGGAGGACCTGGTGTGGAGGACCTGGTGTGGAGGACCTGGTGTGGAGGACCTGGTGTGGAGGACCTGGTGTGGAGGACCTGGTGTGGAGGACCTGGTGTGGAGGACCTGGTGTGGAGGACCTGGTGTGGAGGACCTGGTGTGGAGGACCTGGTGTGGAGGACCTGGTGTGGAGGACCTGGTGTGGAGGACGTGGTGTGGAGGACCTGGTGTGGAGGACCTGGTGTGGAGGACCTGGTGTGGAGGACCTGGTGTGGAGGACCTGGTGTGGAGGACCTGGTGTGGAGGTGCTTGACTCTCAGCCACAAGCCTTTCAGAATATTGAATACTATGTTAGATTTGAGTTATATTGCAGAAAGGACATGAGAAAACGAGCAATTATCATCTAAGAATTTGTGCATAATTGCAAAATTCATGAAATTAAAATGTTGGGAAAATAAAAATGAACATTTTTAAGAAACAAATGAAAATTCACGCGTCGTTCTTTTTTTGCAATGGGACTAAGGACGATTGCATAAAATAAAATTTTACAATAGATGAATAAAAATTCAATTATGGGGTGAAACTAAGGCAAATAATCTTCATTTTTGAGTAGTGAATATCGGGAATGATGACGCACGGCGCGTGCGCAAGTCTCTAGTCACCACCCGCGGCACTCACAGAGCGACGAGTATGTGGTACACTAAGTTACGATACTCATGTGTGTCTATCAACTAAGGATCTTCACATGAAGATACTTTAAAAACCAATAATGTTCTTTTTGTATCATCATTATTAGAAATAAACTGTTATTCTTTTCCTTTGCTCGAGGTCACCGAGGCCGAGTGGTTGCGAGCGCGCCCTTCACAAGAAGGTGTCGGCAGTTCGAATCCTGGCAGTGCCACAAGGTTTTTCCCGTTGGGAAAAGGGAGAACTCAGCCACAATTCCCCACTCTACCCAGGTGTCGGAAATAGGTACCGGCTTGACCGGGGGTAACCGTCATGGCGTCCTGGTGTTAGTTATGAGGCATTTGAAAAACCAACGTACAAAGTGATGTGCATCACGCTTTCTTGATTGTAATAATGCATTCTTCATGCTGCAAATCTGGAGAAATGGGAAAACCTCGGGGGCAGCCCTGCTCACAGGGACGAGGCGGCCCATAGACGATAACTTTTACTGGCAACATAATTTCAAATGATTAATATTGACAATTTAATTGATCGTGTGTGGGCTAGATAGACGACCGTCAATTAATTGACGTTGTGTGCAACAAAAAATCTCATCAATATATTGAGTCAATGATATTGACAATATAATAGATCGTCTATGGCCGCTGTACACTTGCCCTGAGTGGACAGAGTGACCTGCGACCAGTGTTTCCACGAGCAGGGTAATTACCCTAGTTTAGGGTAATCAGGGGTACCCTAGGGTTATGTTTAGGGTAATGAAAAATATGGGCAAATCTAGGGTAATCAGAGGACTGTGAAGGAAGTCCGCCTAATCTACGAGAAACAGAAAATTGAATGCCAATATGCAAGCACCCTACTAGTTACCACCTGAACGAAATGCAATGAAACGGGTCAGAATTTAGTGTTCACAAAACTGCACCTGCTGTGGGTAATGCTGCACATTTGAATGTCATCAGGTACCGTTCACGAAAGACTGTGTCAAGATACGAAGCCATAATATCTCTTGTCCACTTCGTTTTGACAAATGATTCTGAGTTACATTTCGCTAATAAAAACTCGATCGGTGTCAGCAACAGCCACTTGGCGAAAGTCACTGTCCTGTTCTGATTGTGCGCGTGCTTATAAGCTTCAACAGAATATTGACAGGTGTGTTTGTTGTGTTTTTAAATACTACTGTTAAAATACTTCATCGTAGAAATGATTAATAGGTTCATTCTCCTGATAGTCATTGAGTTAACAGCAGAGTTACCTAACAGCGCCGGTATTTTGCCAACTAATTAGATGGAAGGCGTCGGCCGCCGTCACACGGAGACCAAATGGTAACGTTTCATCATAATTTTCTACAGTCAACGGCACCAATCGGTCTGTCCAGCGCCACGAAACCGTCAGGTTTCAGCCTTAGTTAATCATAGTATGACTAAGCTTGTCCCAAACTAAAGCTGAAATCTGACGGTTTTGTGGCGCTGGACAGACCGATTGGTGCCGCTGACTGTAGAAAATTATGATGAAACGTTACCATTTGGTCTCCGTGTGACGGCGGCCGTACATCTTAGCTATGTTGCACGCCAACGAAGCATGTTATTGTAGCGATGTAAACAAAAAAATTTAGACGGTTCTTTGACACTTCGAGTTACAAAAGGTGCTAAAGGCGAAAGGAAGAAGCTATAAAATTAGTTGAAAAATTCATAAAAACAAAAAAGTACAGTTATTGACTTGAAATTTTGCAATATATGTTTGTATTTTCATTGTCTTTCTTAGGCGCTGTAACACGGACGTAGAATTTGATATAGCTGCGATCATGCCTAGAATTCCATCAACCGAATTTGAAGCACTAGGGCTTTTAGCAACTGAGTGTTTCAGAAAGTTTATACATATTAACAAAGGCAAGGTAGTTTTTTTCCAAAAACTTCTGAATTTCCTCACCCGCCCTTTAGGAAATGAATATATTTGATTACTTTACGATCAAATTTATGAGTTGATAAGTGAATGGGATTTCAAAAAAGTGTCTCAGAAGCATATTTGATGAAACAAGATTGTATAAAATAAGTTATGAAAAGATATGACGAAGGTCATGAATGAGGACAGCCAGAAAGTCATCAGAGAGAGTGGATCAAAGTGTTAGGTTAGATTGAGCATGAGGAAAGAATGGCTGAAGCGCGTGAATGGATGGAAAATAAAATGAAAAATAGGTAGTTATACTAGGGATAGGTACACAAATTGTGACATTTCTTTTAGCGCGGCAAATGATCGCACTCCTAGTGAGGAAGAGCCAACGAAACCACCTCGAAAAAAGGAAAGCTCCCCGTGGAAGCTAAAAACTACAAGCAGAAATTTAAAGATTCGTGGACATCGGAACCTGAGTTCTAGGGATGGTTAGCCAAGTCCTCAAAATCAACAGAGTAAAAGGATGTGGCATAATGTAAGGTTTGTCGAACCGATATTACTTGTGGGAAATCGGAGATCAAGCGTCACATGCTCTCAGAGACACAAACAACGATCCATGGTGGCAAAAATAGAACCATCACTTGTCAGCAACCAATGATCATCTCGAAAATCAACTCAATGATCCTCAATCCAATCATTCCAATGATAATCCTATGATCCTCTCGAAAATCGTGTTCGTTAAGTGGAACTGCAAGTTTGTGCATTTTTAGCTAAGCACCACATACCTATCTCATTGCGTGAGCTTGTTTTAGTTTGATGAAATCAATGTTCCCAGTTCAGGAGTCGCTGAAAAAGGTGTGCCTTGGAAAACAGCGGGCATCAAACATAATTCGACAGGTATTTGGCAAACATCTTGTACGTGATATCGTCTGGGATATCAAATCAGCATTCTTAAGTTGTTCAACTGGCCTTCCCTCCTGACACTTATACAGTATGTAACACAGTGCTAATTCAAACTGACGGAGCTTTGAAAACCAGTCATTTACCTATTAGTTAATATAAAGATCATAGGTCAGAATTAACTCTTTTAGGGTAATCTGGGGTAATCAACAGCCTTCAGCTGGGGTAATTAGAGTCGCCTCGCGTGGAAACCCTGCCTGCGACCTAACGGAGGCACCCGCCAGATGGCCGCTGGCCGCCGGGAAGGGAGGTGTGTTGCGTGTGTCGCTCCCGCAGCCAGTCACTCGTACAGGTTTTGTTCGTCAGTCTGGCTTCTTGTGGAATTGTTTCAATGATAAATTTTTTTCGATGTAAAGTAGAGTGGAGCGTGCAAAAAAAAAACGTACACAGGAATAAAAATGATCGTGCCAAATATTGGTTCTCAAGGTTTAGAAACATGTTTGCGATGTGATGTTGTTATTCATATGTTTTACAATTTTTTAAGTCTCCGATGTGTTATTGTTTGGCCATTTCTGCATGATGTCAATTACCCACATGCTGATGCACATTGTACGGTAGGGATAGTACATAGGTTGTAAATAATGTCGTGATGCAAATGACCGTAATGTTGAGTACACAATACCGGGCTATAAAGGCACAGCATTTGCAAATGAGGCGATCTGTTTCCAGCCTACAGGGGGACACAACTGTTGTATCTATGGGGCTTTGCGATCGCAGGGGGAAAGTGTGAGGTCCCGAGCTGCGAGTTAAGTAGGCCTTCTTTTTGTTGAAATGAATGTTTTTTGTTAATTTAAAGACCAGCTTTTTTCGGTTCACTGCTGTCCTGTTTTTCAGCACCTACTACTTTCTTCTTCAGCTTTGATCTTTTTTCATGAACTTCTTTCTCATCTTACTGTTATTTGTGCGTCTTGTGCATAGATTCCATTTTCTCTTAACTCCATTCAAAATGGTGCCTTCCTCCTTCCTCTTTTCGGTACGTTTTAGGTACGTTTTTTGTAGCGGTTAGGGAGGCTTACTCTAACATATAATCTGATCTGTTCTGTAAGTAATGAACTAGAAAATTTAGGTAAATGCCAGGAATGCCTGAGAACTTATGGGGCGTAGACTTAAAATTATAAATTAAATGTTTTTTAATTTTGTCCAACGTGAACACAAAAATTCATTGAATGTCGATAATGATCAAAAGGCAAAATGATTTCATAATTAATGGGTAAAGTTCATACTTGTTGTTGCTGTTTGATTATTTGATTTGGAGATACTTATTGCCTGGAGACATTCTGTTCTGAGACGCCAGGTTGCGACCGGGGTAGGGAATATTCTTCCGTTAATGTGCAAGAAAGGACCAGTATCCGGGATTTAGTATTTAATAGTCCAACCCCATTTATTTGAAATGAAAAAGTAGGTAAAATGAGAGAAAGGCCGTAGAAGTAAATAAATTCAGTCTCTCGAGCCGAAATTATGGAGTTGATGAAGCTTGTATCACAGATACGAAATTGTGGAGTTGATGAAGCTTGTATCACAGATACGAAATTGTGGAGTTGATGAAGCTTGTATCACAGATACGAAATTGTGGAGTTGATGAAGCTTGTATCACAGATACGAAATTATGGAGTTGATGAAGCTTGTGTCACAGATACGAAATTGTGGAGTTGATGAAGCTTGTATCACAGATACGAAATTGTGGAGTTGATGAAGCTTGTATCACAGATACGAAATTGTGGAGTTGACGAAGCTTGTATCACAGATACGAAATTGTGGAGTTGATGGAGCTTGTATCACAGATACGAAATTGTGGAGTTGATGAAGCTTGTATCACAGATACGAAATTGTGGAGTTGATGAAGCTTGTATCACAGATACGAAATTGTGGAGTTGACGAAGCTTGTATCACAGATACGAAATTGTGGAGTTGATGAAGCTTGTATCACAGATACGAAATTGTGGAGTTGACGAAGCTTGTATCACAGATACGAAATTGTGAAGTTGATGGAGCTTGTATCACAGATACGAAATTGTGGAGTTGATGAAGCTTGTATCACAGATATGAAATTGTGGAGTTGATGAAGCTTGTATCACAGATACGAAATTGTGGAGTTGACGAAGCTTGTATCACAGATACGAAATTGTGGAGTTGATGAAGCTTGTATCACAGATACGAAATTGTGGAGTTGACGAAGCTTGTATCACAGATACGAAATTGTGGAGTTGATGGAGGTTGTATCACAGATACGAAATTGTGGAGTTGATGAAGCTTGTATCACAGATACGAAATTGTGGAGTTGATGAAGCTTGTATCACAGATACGAAATTGTGGAGTTGACGAAGCTTGTATCACAGATACGAAATTGTGGAGTTGATGAAGCTTGTATCACAGATACGAAATTGTGGAGTTGATGAAGCTTGTATCACAGATACTAAAATTGTGGAGTTGATGAAGCTTGTATCACAGATACGAAATTGTGGAGTTGATGAAGCTTGTATCACAGATACTAAAATTGTGGAGTTGATGAAGCTTGTATCACAGATACGAAAATTGTGGAGTTGACGAAGCTTGTATCACAGATACGAAATTGTGGAGTTGATGAAGCTTGTATCACAGATACGAAATTGTGGAGTTGATGAAGCTTGTATCACAGATACGAAATGGTGGAGTTGACGAAGCTTGTATCACAGATACGAAATTGTGGAGTTGATGAAGCTTGTATCACAGATACGAAATTGTGGAGTTGATGAAGCTTGTATCACAGATACGAAATTGTGGAGTTGATGAAGCTTGTATCACAGATACGAAATTGTGGAGTTGATGAAGCTTGTATCACAGATACGAAATTGTGGAGTTGATGAAGCTTGTATCACAGATACGAAATTGTGGAGTTGATCAAGCTTGTATCACAGATACGAAATTGTGGAGTTGATGAAGCTTGTATCACAGATACGAAATTGTGGAGTTGACGAAGCTTGTATCACAGATACGAAATTGTGGAGTTGATGGAGCTTGTATCACAGATACGAAATTGTGGAGTTGATGAAGCTTGTATCACAGATACGAAATTGTGGAGTTGACGAAGCTTGTATCACAGATACGAAATTGTGGAGTTGACGAAACTTGTATCACAGATACGCTCATCACACACTGCAGGCTGGCTTCGGACAGACAGACGCGGTTCCTATTATAGTATAGATGACATCAAAACCCTTCAACATTATTATAATCCATTAGGTGAGTTAGGTTGAGTGGTGAGTGGGCTGCAAGGTGTGATGTCGATACATCTGATAACTATTGTTCTTCTCGATAAGAAATGAGTGCGACGACTCTTTGATGTTGATAACACCTGCTAAAGCTGCAGGTGTTCTCGTTTATTAAATTTTTTATTCAAACCATAATAGTATAATTTCATTTAAATGAAATTAACACTTTGATTGCAACGCGCGGCACGATGGAGATATTCACAACGCTGCAGACCGACCAGTAGTCACAAACACAAATTCCATAAATACTCAATCAAAGCTAAATGAAGGCACGATCCAGTTCATGTTTGCTATTTTCGAAGCATTGCTTACTACAGTTGACTTTAAATTTGAGTTGAATGTTGATCTTCAGTGCAACCAATTGCGGTGGAAATACAAATTGCACTCAAATGAGCGGTTTGGTAAGTGCATCATTGGCTGCAATAGTTACGAGAACATTTATGGGAGGATTTATACAAGAAACTTAAGAGACAATACAGATCGAAAGCGAAGGGAGGTTTCGAGCAGTTTTGGTGCGGACTAAGCTTTTGCAGTCATCGTATCTCAAAATTGTGTGAAGGAAAACTTGAAAAATAATGCATTGGAATTTGACCAAGCTCCAGCTTTGCAACCTGTAAAGCATGCGTTTCACTTTGAAGTTACACAATGGTTATATAACTTCAGCGCTAAATGACGTAATAAAGTTTATGGCCGACGAGCAAAGTTTTACGTTCAGCAATAAGAGGACTAATACATTTAATGGCTTGTGCAACTGCAGCAAAAAGCTAAGAAGTAAAAATGGTAAAATGAAATAAAACAATACTGACTTTCCTCGGCTAAAAATGCTGGCAACCCACGGAAAGTGAGTGGGGGTCACTGTGCGGATCGTTCATACTTAACCTGATGTTAGCGTAGAGACAATTCTTAATTTCTATTGGTTATGTCATGAGCAAACACCTATTACGATTAATAAGGGTAAGGTGATTTACCATTCCTATTTGATGTCAAGTAGATTTTCGAAGGGAATGTACATTAGACCAGCGGTTCTTAACCTTGTTGGAGGTACTGAACCCCACAAGTTCCATGCATGCATTCATCAAACCCTTCGTGGTTGGAAAAATAAAATGTATTTTTTCTTCAAACTCAAAACATATGTTTTTAATTATATACTGTATTAGTGCACAAAATGTACCATGCCGAGTTCAACTCAGGGCTTCAACTCACCGAACCCCTGGGGTTCGATCGAACCCAGATTAAGATCTACTGCTGTAGAGGGAGACAGAAGTGGACACCGGCTCTTGAACTACGTAATTCCAACTTGTTCGTCCTGCCTGACGCGCATTGCTCGGTATGTAAAGCCGACATACGTCGACGCACCGTGTGCTCAATTCGACATCTTCATTGAAAAGGGTCAGAGATAGCGAGGAATTTAGGTCTCACGTTAAAATAAAATAAAACTTCATCCGCAGGTTAATTTGTAGAGCTTACAATTGTCCATGGGGACGAAAAATAATAATGGCACAAATTCATGTTTCTGTTTCTCCTGTTTTTGGAATAGGAATGAAAATTTTCAGATGAGTAGCAGTCATAATCGAAATATAAAAGAACATTTTTACTATGGAAAACTTAGTGTTAGCTCAGAACAAAGAAGAGAGAGGAGAGGAAGAGTTGTAATTCCTTATGAAAAAACTGTTCAAGACCTAAAATATAATCTTTGTAAGTGTAATCAGTATAGAAATCAAAACACCCGAGACAACTGAGAAAAACTCCATAACTTACGATAACATCTAGAAAGCTGAATTTTAATAAAGCAGAGAACTGCCACATTTGTGTTGCAAAAGTTATTAGGTTTGCGTGGTGTCATCTGGCTGTAGAGGGACAGAGGCGCTTGCTGCCGCTCTCGCTTTCACATTCCATTGAACATTTAACGCGAGGAAGACAACTTGTGCTCTGGCAACTCTGACGGGGCCTTTTTGAGACAGTCTTTTTGTCTGGAGTTGACACGCGCGATGGATTAAACTGAAGTTCAATATACAACTCAAATTGAAAGTCAAATGTCGTAAATAATGTTGAAAATAGCATAAATTGACCGGATCTGCTTTCATTAAGTTTTTATTGAATAATTGTGAAAATTGGGCTTCTAACTATTTGTTGATCAAGAGCATCAGGAAAATTCCCTTAGTGTACCACCGGTGGCTCACGTCGCAGTCAAAGTGGTAACCATCAATTTTCTACGTCATTTGTTTAGTTTTATACGCTACCAATACTTGAGTTCTCAAATTTTGCTCAACTTATTCAATATGTAAAGAATTGACTACTTTGTCCAAACTGTTATCGTGGATGTGAAGTTGATGCTTCAGGTTTGAAATTAGTTAAAATTCTAAAACTTAAATTTTCAGGCGACGTACATAACTTACGACGTCGTGGCAGGTGATCTAAATAATTTCGCTAAAAAATGAAAGTAAGAAAGACAAAAAGAAAGAAAGAAAGAAAGAAATAAAGAAATAAAACCAGTTTATATCCAAGAAAGTTGACACATTGAGTTTTAAAATATCTTAACATTAATTAAGGTCCTCAGTTGATATTTGAACATGGTCCCCACCGCCGTCTTGTTCTCGTGAAATTCATAGCTTGAAACTCACGTAATTTTTTGGACCATAGACATAAGGGGAAAATTTTTCAGCCATTCATCTTCAAAATCCTAATCTCATTTTGAAAGTAACAAACTGTAAAGTAATCAAATGTGGCTTCATCTTTTTTTACAGACGAATTTAAAAATGACAGTTCTCGAACGAACGCTCTAGATTTAAACAGTTGAACTACTCTCTTCGAACGAAACCATGAAAACTTTAGTTTTAGTGTTGAATTTGTGGTGCGTGTTGGCCTTCGCTGTCCCCTTCGTAAGGAGCACTGCTCACCGCCCCTCCTCACCAGCCCCCCGTGACCGGAAGGCCTTAGAAGTTACGGAAGACCAAAAGCAAGAAGGAGGTGAAGATGCCACTAAACTCCAGTGGGTGGTTCCAAACGGCGAAGGTGCGACACCCGAGAGGCATTTAGATCACCCTAGGAAGTCGGAATACCTACAACAAGAAGGCAATGAAGAAGCCAATGAACTGCGGAGGACTGCGCCAAACGGCGGAGGTGCGACACCCGAGAGGCGTTTAGATCGCCCAAAAAAGTCGGAATACCTAAAGCAAGAAGGCGATGAAAATGCCTCTGAACTCCCATGGGTGGCTCCGAACCACTTAGACACGACATCCGAGCTTCGTTCAGGTCGCCGAAAGAGGGAAGATTTCGACCAAGATGACGACCTCGACGACGGTCAGTCCTACGCCTCCGTACCGCCACAGTCGGATCGCAATTTCAAGCCCCAGCCTGACCAGAGCGAAGAACTACAGGTACCTTTCCACGTGACCTCCGAAGACATTCCTGCCTCGACACGCCACCACTTTAGTGTCAAGAAGACCGTGGCTGAGACCAGGATGCGCCCTGATCTCAGTGTATCAGGACACCACACTCACGACCGCGGTGACCACTTCAACATAAAACCAAGGAGTCAAGCCGTAGGATCCCAGCTTCCGAAGACCGTAGGATTGGTTCATGATCCTGAAGGATCAGCAGGCATCCTACGAAGGGAAGAAGGACGTGTGAGAGAGTCATCGTACTTCAGGCAGCCTTCCTACACCGTGAGGCTTAGGTCAGGCAGACGCGGGGGCCAGAGAAGGTACAAGCCTAGTGAACATGCCCACCTCATACCGGGCTATGTCGCACCCAAACGGGAGTATGTGGCACCAAAACAGGACTATGTAGCACCCAAACAGGACTATGTAGCACCCAAACAGGACTATCAAGCACCCCAACAGGATTATCAAGCACCCCAACAGGACTATGTGGCACCCAAACAGGACTATCAAGCACCCCAACAGGACTATGTGGCACCCAAACAGGACTATGAAGCACCCCAACAGGACTATCAAGCACCCAAACAGGACTATGTGGCACCCAAACAGGACTATGTGGCACCCAAACAGGACTATCAAGCACCCCAACAGGACTATCAAGCACCCCAACAGGACTATCAAGCACCCCAACAGGACTATCAAGCACCCAAACAGGACTATCAAGCACCCAAACACGACTATGTGGCACCCGAACAGGACTATCAGGCACCTAACCATGACTATGTGGCACCCACACAGGACTATCAGGCACCTAAACAGGACTATGTGGCACCCAAACAGGACTATGTGGCACCCACACAGGACTATCAGGCACCTATTCAGGACTATGTGGCACCCACACAGGACTATCAGGCACCTAAACAGGCCTATCAAGCACCCACACAGGACTATGTGGCACCCAAACAGGACTATGTAGCACCCAAACAAGACTATGGGGCACCCAGACAGGACTATCAGGCACCTAAACAGGCCTATCAAGCACCCAAACAGGACTATGTGGCACCCAAACAGGACTATGTGGCACCCAAACAGGACTATGTAGCACCCAAACAGGACTATGTGGCACCCACACAGGACTATGTGGCACCCAAACAGGACTATGTAGCACCCAAACAGGACTATGTGGCACCCACACAGGACTATCAGGCACCTAAACAGGCCTATCAAGCACCCAAACAGGACTATGTGGCACCCAAACAGGACTATGTGGCACCCCAAAAGGACTATGTGGCACCCAAACAGGACTATGTGGCACCCAAACAGGACTATGTGGCACCCAAACAGGACTATGTGACACCCAAACAGGACTATCAAGCACCTAAACAGGACTATCAAGCCCCCACCGAAGACTATCAAGCACACAAACAGGACTATCAAGCACTCGAACAGGACTATCGAGCACCTAAACAGGACTATCAAGCACCCAAACAGGACTATGTGACACCCAAACAGGACTATCAAGCATCAAAACAGGACTATCAAGCACCTAAACAGGACTATCAAGCACCAAAACAAGACTATCAAGCACCTAAACAGGGCTATCAAGCACCCAAACAGGACTACCAAGCACCCAAACAGGACTATGTCGCACCCAAACAGGACTATCAAGCACCAAAACAAGACTATCAAGCACCAAAAAAAGACTATCAAGCACCCAAACAGGACTATGTGGCACCCAAACAGGACTATCAAGCACCTAAACAGGACCATCAAGTACCCAAACAGGACTACCAAGCACCCAAACAGGACTACCAAGCACCCAAACAGGACTATGTGGCACCAAAACAGGAGTATGTGGCACCCAAACAGAACTATGTAGCACCCAAACAGGACTATGTGGCACCCAAACAGGACTATGTGGCACCCAAACAGGACTATGTGGCACCCAAACAGGACTATGTGGCACCAAAAAAGGACTATGTTGCACCCAAACAGGACTATGTGGCACCCAAACAGGATTATGTGGCACCAAAACATGACTATGTGCCACCAAAACAGGACTATGTGGCACCCAAACAGGACTATCAAGCACCCAAACAGGACTATGAAGCACCCAAACAGGACTATGAGGCGCCACATGACGGTCGCAAGTACCACATAGTCTACAAAGTTTCCTCCGACCCCAACTCGATGGTGAACAAATATGGAGCTTACCTACATGGCAACATGATGCCCTACATGGCGGACCGTACCATTTACCCTGGCCATGTTGCGCCTGTTGCTGACTACATAGCACCTGCTGCTGACTACAAGGCACCTGTTGCTGACTACATAGCGCCTGCTGCTGACTACATAGCGCCTGCTGCTGACTACAAGGCGCCTGCTGATGACTACAAGGGGCCTGCTGCTGACTACATAGCGCCTGCTGCTGACTACAAGGCGCCTGCTGCTGACTACAGGGCGCCTGCTGCTGACTACAAGGCGCCAGCTACTGACTACAAGGCGCCTGCTGCTGACTACATGGCACCTGCTGCTGACTACAAGGCTCCAGCCACTGACTACAAGGCACCAACTGCTGACTACAAGGCGCCTGCTGCTGACTACAAGGCACCTGCTGCTGACTACAAGGCGCCTGCTGCTGACTACAAGGCGCCTGCTACTGAAAACAAGGCGCCTGCTTCTGACTACAAGGCGCCTGCTGCTGACTATAAGGCGCCTGCTGCTGACTACAAGGCGCCTGCTGCTGACTACAAGGCGCCTGCTGCTGACTACAAGGCGCCTGCTGCTGACTACAAGGCGCCTGCTGCTGACTACAAGGCGCCTGCTGCTGACTACAAGGCGCCTGCTGCTGACTACAAGGCGCCTGCTGCTGACTACAAGGCGCCTGCTGCTGACTACAAGGCGCCTGCTGCTGACTACAAGGCGCCTACTGCTGACTACAAGGCGCCTACTGCTGACTACAAGGCGCCAGCTGATGACTACAAGGCGCCTGCTGCTGACTACAAGGCGCCTGCTGCTGACTACAAGGCGCCTGCTGCTGACTACAAGGCGTCTGCTGTTGACTACAACGCGCCTGCTGCTGACTACAAGGTGCCTGCTGCTGACTACAAGGCGCCTGCTGCTGACTACAAGGCGCCTGCTGCTGACTACAAGGCGTCTGCTGTTGACTACAACGCGCCTGCTGCTGACTACAAGGTGCCTGCTGCTGACTACAAGGCGCCTGGGGACGACTACAAGGCGCCTGCTGCTGACTACAAGGCACCTGCTGCTGACTACAAGGCGCCTGCTGCTGACTACAAGGCGCCTGCTGCTAACTACAAGGCGCCTGCTGCTGACTACGAGGCACCTGCTGCTGACTACAAGGCGCCTGCTGCTGACTACAAGGCGCCTGATGCGGACTACAAGGCGCCTGCTGACGACTACAAGGCGCCTGCTGCTGACTACAAGGCGCCTGCTGCTGACTACAAGGCGCCTGCTGACGACTACAAGGCGCCTGCTGCTGACTACGGAAAACTGTCAGCCCTGAATGGGATCGTCCCTCCCCCCACACCCCCCTTCCCCCCGCCGGCATCCCCCTTCGACCACCCAGTGTACGGTCCTCCTGTCACCGCTGTCCTGCCCCATGCGGTGAGTGCGGGGAAGAGGTGAGGTCTCAGCCCTCAGGTGTACCATAGGTTCCGATTCACGTGTACTCCTTTGGTAAACATTTTCGTTGACCGACCAGCCGATCTGAAGGTGTAAAGGTTCGTTTACACGATCATTGAGGGCGCGCTTGAGCAGTGACGATAGACGCAAGCCCCGCCCATTTGCTCTCGCTTCAGGTGCAATAACTGCTCAATGACAATGCGTCTGTAATGGCACTGACAAGCTCTGGCCAGCGTCATGAAATACAGCATAGTCTGCAATGTCATTGAGCAATAAATGAGCCTGAAGCGATAGCCAGTGGGCGGGGCTTGCGCCTCTCTTCACTGCTCACGCGCGCACTCAATGATCGTGTAAACAGCCCTTTAGACGTGACCTCTGCAGAGGTGATGTACAAACTCGTGTTCTGTTAGATACATTCCACCCTGTGGCTTGTGTGGGTCTTCTTTGGCTGCCTCGAAGAGTACGATGTCTGCTGCAGTGTCGAGTACTGCTTGGTCTGCTCCTTACAGCCGTGCTAAGTGTAGACTTCAAGATACAGCGCGCTTGGTGCCACTACTGGGTGTGGTCTTCTGCACCATTGCATGAGATCAACCTCTAGCTAGTCCTATAGGGTGAGGTTAGGATACTAATGAATGTTACTTATTTCCATACATTTAATTTAACGATAAAAACTTGTTTGTACATCTCAAACTGCACCTGGGTAGGCGATATATCGCGTTAGACTTCACGCTGTAGCAGCACCTCGTATTTTTGAGCATGCCTCACTTCAGAAGTGGCGACATCGACCGGTGATGCCCTTGCTCAATTTGGGAGTGGCACCTCAGTGTACAACATTCGCAAGAGCAGCTGGTACTGAACTCTCACCTGCTCAGGAAGTTAAGCGCTCGGCCATTGGTGTGCGCGGGGTGGCGAATCGGTACGTGAAATTCGTATGATGGCTTGAGGCTTGTTGTGGTGGAGAGAGGCCGTGCCACATACGGGCATACCCCTGTCTCGGCACTCACACTCTCTTCATGATATCATTGGAATACCGAAATGAAGATAGGATATTAACCATTAGGACATTGCTGACCTGATAGGACTGTTGCAGCAGCTGTTAGTGCTGTGTGGTGCGCATGAAGTGAACATGCATTACTAAATAACACTCTGATACCTCATTCAACAACACTTCTTTCAAGAACACCTCATTCAATAACACCTCATTCAACAACACCTCATTCAACAACACCTCATTCAACAACACCTCATTCAACAACACCTCATTCAACAACACCTCATTCAACAACACCTCATTCAACAACACCTCATTCAACAACACCTCATTCAACAACTCCTCATTCAACAACACCTCATTCAACAACACCTCATTCAACAACTCCTCATTCAACAACACCTCATTCAACAACACCTCATTCAACAACACCTCATTCAACAACACCTCATTCAACAACACCTCATTCAACAACACCTCATTCAACAACACCTCATTCAACAACACCTCATAAAACCACAGCTCATTCAACAACACCTCATTCAACAACACCTCATTCAACAACACCTCATTCAACAACACCTCATTCAACAACACCTCATTCAACAACACCTCATTCAACAACACCTCATTCAACAACACCTCATTCAACAACACCTCATTCAACAACACCTTATTCAACAACACCTCATTCAACAACTCCTCATTCAACAACACCTCATTCAACAACACCTCATTCAACAACACCTCATTCAACAACACCTCATTCAACAACACCTCATTCAACAACACCTCATTCAACAACACCTCATTCAACAACACCTCATTCAACAACTCCTCATTCAACAACACCTCATTCAACAACACCTCATTCAACAACTCCTCATTCAACAACACCTCATTCAACAACACCTCATTCAACAACTCCTCATTCAACAACACCTCATTCAACAACACCTCATTCAACAACACCTCATTCAACAACACCTCATTCAACAACACCTCATTCAACAACACCTCATTCAACAACACCTCATTCAACAACACCTCATTCAACAACTCCTCATTCAACAACACCTCATTCAACAACACCTCATTCAACAACACCTCATTCAACAACACCTCACTAAATACCCCTCAATAACTCCCTACACCCCCCCAGATCTACCTGCCGTACGCACCATTCGAGGGCCCACCCCGCCCTACACCCCGACGCAGGAGGCCGCTCTACGGACGATATCGTCCCTTCTTCCGCCAGCGCGTCCGCCTCTACAGGAGGGCCCTGGAGGGGCGTGAGGGGCGTGAGGGGCATGAGGGGTCTGAAGTGCCATATGATCATGCTCCACAGCAGCTGAGCGTGGGTCTCACGAGATGAAGTCAAACCGGCAGCATATGCACCCGAATTTCTGGCCAGAATTACTGTAAACTGTCAGCGTATTCAGTCTTTACAGTGTTGACTCAACGAGTTTTTGCATGTTTCAGCACTGAAGATGAAATTATAGCATTCCGAAACGTTTGCTGGAGCAATAATAGGCTGTTTTTTTTTGTCCAAGGAGTTAAAGTGCAGGAACATTCTAATTTTTTGATTGGTTTTTAACAGATATTGGGGATCTAATATTGGCCCATAGTTTGATGGATCTGAGAGGATATCAATTGAATTTCTCGGTGTATTTTCCATGTTATTTCGATCGCTGCTGTCACGATTTTATGCCGATTTTTATGCTCTTTTTAAGACCTGTTTTTATATATTGTGTTCTTTATGTATTCTTAACGTATTATAATAAAGACACTTCCACTTCTTGCCAGCATGATGTAATTCTTTTTTCCCTTGTTCGCGAAAGTGATTGGATGAATAAATATATAGATACGATATTAATGAAAATGAAATATTGATAAAACAAATGCATATAAAAACCAAATGAACATAGATATAAAAAAATAAAATAAACAGTCATTGTGACTGTTACCCAAATAAATGAAATAAATAGCAACAATAAAATTACCAAATGAAAAATATATAAATGAAATAGATATAAGAAATGGAAATAACAAATAAAAATTATATGAATAAAATGAATATATACAAGAAATGGAATAGATGGAAATGAAATAAAATGGATAAATACTACATCAATAAGGTAATGGTATCTCTAACCGTGATGTTGGACCCATACCACTCAAGTGTACGTAATTAATACAAGGCTCTATTAGGTATACTTGCAGAAATACTGGATGTAATGAAAGAAAGAAAAACGTTTAATTCCAATAAAGATGATATAAAAGAGATAGTACATCATCATTTTAAAAATATCTTAACGTAAATACACCTAAATGATACACTCACATGAGTATTGTAATACCCATGTCACGAGTTGAAATGTAACACCCATGTCACCCATCGAATGTCACTAATCACTAACCGAAATATAACACCCACGTCACAAGAGGCGGGGCTTATCTGGAAAAGATACGAAACTTTCCATATTTCAAGGTGCAGGAATATCTATGTTTGGGCGTCAGCAGTTCCTGCTTTGGAAGATCCGAAGATTCAAAATTCTACATCAGTCCGCGTTATGTTGTCCGGGATCCAAGTCCAGCCTTCTGGGTGAAGGGCTTCCAATGTAAAGTTCGTGTATCGTTACTTCTGCTGCGTTGAAATCGCCTTAACTCTTTGAGTGCGACGTGACCCACCGGTGGTCACTGAGAAGATTTTCGCAATGTTGCTGACTGACCAGCAGCTACAGACTCAGTTTTCATAAATTCTGCATGAAAATTCATAATTACTTTATGAGCATTCATAATTACTTTATGAGAATTCATATTTACTTTATGAGAATTAGGTGAAAGTACGATCTGTTGAATGCTTTTCATTAGTAAAAAATGAATTTGAACTTTAATTTGAGTTGAACCTTGAACTTCAGTTAAGCCTGCCGTAGTTAACATGATAATCCTTTGTCTCATGGCGGTACTCCAGTGCCGAGGTGACTAGTGCTTACAGTTTAGGGAAGGTGACAAAATGTAGAGGTACTTTAACCTCTAGGGAAATGTTCAGAACTAAGCGACCAAAGTAGGGTAAGTAATAGAATTCATGGTTTTATGTTTTTAGTAGACATTACATGAGTCTGGCTCGAGCAACTTGCAACTGATTTCCTTTCATGATCTGTGCCACACATTGAATACCTTTTCTAAGTAGAGCAAGTTTTTTTCAAATGTACTTAACTGATATTTATCTTCAGTTTTTTCTATCATATTTTTGGTGTCAAAGAATTTTCTGGCATAGAGCGTACTTCTTTCTAAAAAGCATTAATTATTCATTTAAAAAATGAAGTAAGCATCTGCTAATGCAGATAAGAACACGCTAGGACAATTTCCTTGATATTTCAGGGTATTGACTAAATTCATACCTGAAAACAGATCTTTTCCAGACAAGCTCCGCCACTAAGGCCACACATAAGTTCACCCACTTGTAACTTTCGAAATAATGCACCTATCGACTTCAAATTACTCTTTAACGAAAGAATGCTTTAATCTTTCGATTAAAGCATTAGTCTATAGGTGCATTATTTCGAAAGTTACAAGTTTGTGAACTTATGTGTTGCGTTAGTGGCAGGGCGCGTCGGGAAAAGATCCATGAAAACTACCAGCTGAGCTGTTTGAGTTTTGGAAGGCAAAAGTTAAATTTAGACTTCGAGGATCATTGCTTGTGCTGCGTTGCAGTCGCCTTAACTCCTACCACCAACAGGTCTGTCCCCCCTCCTCCCAGGGGGAATATGTGAGGTGCAGAGCTTAAGGTTAGGTAGGCCTTCCTTTTGTTCAAATAGAATAGTTTTTTTGTTTTCTCACAGACCATCTTTTTTTTGGTTCACTGCTGTTCTGCTTTCCAGCCCCTACTACTGATCTTTTTCCTACACTCTTATCGTGTTTCATAAAATTCTTTCTCAATTTACTCTTTCTCTGCCTCTGTGCATAGATTCTGCGTTCCCTTATCTCCATAACTGGTGTTTTTCTCCTTCCTCTCATCGGAACGCTTTTTTAACGGTTAGAGAGGCCTAGAACTAACATCCCACAAGTTACTTGTATTATTCGAACCCTTTGTGGTTGGACAAATAAAATGCATTTTTTTCTTCGAATCCAAAACACATGTATATAACTATATCCTGTATTAGTGCATAAACTGTACCATGCCGAACTCAACCCAGGGGTTCGACTCACTGAACCCCTGGGGTTCGACTCACCGAACCCCAGGGGTTCGATCGAACCCAGGTGACGAACCACTGTCGTTGACAGTTTCTGTGCAATAAAATCAGATATGCTTCAGTTTACGATCATGCATTCTCTTTGAACTAGAAGATTTTTGAAACTTTTTTCCTCAATCTGTGAGATAAAGGTGTCTTTTATTGAAGGTGTCTTTCATTTATTTTATCCTTTGTATTGAATCAAATTGCTTTGTAAGTTTTATCTTGGTTTGAAATGTTCACTGGTAATGATAGGTTAGTAAAGTAGATTGCATAGTTGAGGCATTCCCTCGGTACAAAAAATGGGGGGTCTAATAGAAATGATTATTAACTTGCGCATAGTTTCTCCTTCACTTCAATTTTGTTTTATGTTTTGAACTTCACTGATGGATGCACCAATACGAAGGTGGCTTCTGCACTGAACTTTCCACTCACGTTTCAGAGATCGCGCTAAATTACTGAGCCTCGGCAGTGAAAGCTTTATTAGGGCCACATGTCCTAATATTTGATACGTGCTCATATGTCCTGCTATTGTAGGGACCTCGCAGTACACACCGACGCAAGAAGGGGAAGGAAAACCAGGTGAGTTAATCCATTTATTTAGTACTTTATTTACAGGCAAAACATATTGAGATGAAATGTTGGGAGGCAGGCCATTTCTGAGGCTACAAGGCTGTGTGGGGCTCTGTGTGTGGGACTGTATGAGTGGGGCTGTGTGTGTGGGGCTGTGTGTGTGGGGCTGTGTGTGTGGGGCTGTGTGTGTGGGGCTGTGTGTGAGGGGCTGTGTGTGTGGGGCTGTGTGTGTGGGGCTGTGTGTGTGGGGCTGTGTGTGAGGGGCTGTGTGTGTGGGGCTGTGTGTGTGGGGCTGTGTTAGTGGGGCTGTGTGTGTGGGGCTGTGTATGTGGGGCTGTGTGTGTGGGGCTGTGTGTGTGGGGCTGTGTGTGTGGCGCTGTGTGGGGCTGTGTGGGGCTGTGTGTGTGGTGCTGTGTGTGTGGGGCTGTGTATGTGGGGCTGTGTATGTGGAGCTGTGTATGTGGGGCTGTGTATGTGGGGCTGTGTATGTGGGGCTGTGTATGTGGGGCTGTGTATGTGGGGCTGTGTATGTGGGGCTGTTTATGTGGGGCTGTGTATGTGGGGCTGTGTATGGGGGCTGTGTGTGTGGGGCTGTGTATGTGGGGCTGTGTATGTGGGGCTGTGTATGTGGGGCTGTGTATGTGGGGCTGTGTATGTGGGGCTGCGTATGTGGGGCTGTGTATGTGGGGCTGTGTGTGGCTGTGTGAGATCTGTATATTAATATTTGCGTCATAAGTCATTAAATTTGTGCACGTATCTTTTTTCCTACTGCCCAATGAATAAAACTATGGCACCGAATTATGGCACAGAAGACTCAATGCAGTCAAGTGCAGCGCAACTTGAAGCTGTGTGCTATTTTGAGACTCTTAACGAAAACTTAGTACTAAGGACAATATTGTGAGGTACGGTCTATTGTGAGGTGAGGTCTATTATGAGGTGTAGTCTAGTGTGAAGTGTAGTCTATTCACGCCGTAGCCACCTCTGGCCACTCCAGCCTACAAAATAAGCCTCCTCTTAGTCACCCACCAATGGCAGTAAAGCACTTCAGAAGTGCGCGGTTTGTTAGTTCTCTTATTCTATGCGTCTTAGCTTAACTAAGTACAAAGTAAGGCTGCTGGAGGTCACGGAACGTCAAGTCGAGGTTCCCTACTTCGATGAAAAATGAGTGTTGTTGCAACAACCGTCTTACAAAACTCAAGGTCTTTCATTCATCCATCCAAGCAATATACTCTTCATTAATAATAATGTTAAGCACAGTAGCGTTGTCACGCCAACTCTAATATGCAGTCGGTGGTACCAAGTGTCTGTGAGGGGGAATTTTGGGAATTTTGATTCTCCTCTACAAGAGCTTCAGAAACGAGTTAGGCATATTTTGGGGGCATCAAAGTGAGTTTGAGTGCAAAGTTTTACGTGAAATTTGTCGGGAAGTCGAGACGATCCCAGATCGCGAGTACTCCCCAACGCAGATGCTAAATACTGGCATGCTCTACCTAGTAACACGAGGTGTTAGTGACTCCTAAATCCCTTAAGATTAAGTGTAAGCGGTGGTATAGGTAAGTCCCTTAGCTTAGGTCAGAGGTAGGCAGTCAAGTTTCAGTTACAACAAGTTTGTTACCTCCGTAAAAAGTGATAAAAGGCTTACGTATAATTCACATAAGGAACTAAGTTATGACAACCGACGGTATTTAGGCTACGGTAAGGCACATGTGCTACAGACACTACGTGAGGGCCGTAAGGCGTACCGAAGGTGAAGGTAGTTCACTACCATGTCTACATTCTACTCGGGTTTATGGTCCGTTGGAGGGAGGAATAAAATAACTCAAAGTATTATCTAAATACAAAACTCCTAACTTCTTTTTATTGCCTATTAGAGTCCTCCGCTTCAAATTATGCGCAGATATCGGAGCAAGTGAAGGACTGAACAGGAAAGTATTCTGAGTTCTAATAACTGGCGCACAGTTTTCTTCACAATGACGAACATGAAACTGGCCAAATGAACAATATTCCACGAACTACGATCTTTTAACAATGTTATCAGTTTGTCTATGTGGTCTAGAATTCTATAATGAAGCCTATTCAGTGAAAAACTGCAAGCTGGCCCGTACGAATAACATGAAAATAAACACAATACCAAGGTCAATATGGAAGCAGAGCGATGGAGCTGCGATCTATAGGACAAGCAATGCCTCTATCAACTAACCTCGTCCTCAGCAATACAGTGGCGACTACCGATACTGCACCATACATATCGGAAAGTGGGAATAACTTTCATCGTCAGTTTGGCCATTCGAGCGTCGTTCTTCACTCCGTCTGACACTTTGGTTGGTTCCTTCGAGTGATGGAAAAGACGTTCACGCAGTACCGAGCTGTGCGTACGTCTGAGAATTGGTCCCCACACTTAAAAGCTGAAAATCTTGACCATCTGAGTGGCTAATGGCCCTATGCATCCATTTCTGCGTGGCTGAAGGCTCTATACATCTATTTCTGCGTGGCTGAAGGCCTTATGCATTCATTTCTGCTTGGCTGAAGGCCCTATACATCCATAACTGCGTGGCTTCAGGCGCTATACATCCATTTCTGCGTGGCTGAAGGCTCTATACACCCATATCTGCGTGGCTGAAGTCCCTATACATCCATATCTGCGTGGCTGAAGGCCCAATACATCCATATCTGCGTGGCTTAAGGCCTTATACATCCATATCTGCGTAGCTGAAGGTCCTATGCATCCATTTCTGTGACCCACAACAAAGATAAAGGCGCTAAAGATAAAATACTGGCTGATCAGTTCAGCAAAATACTGGCTGATGATGAATTCAAACTAAAATCTATATATCGGATCTTAGAGTAAAAACAACGAAGACAAGGCACGGAGTTGCGGTACAGAACAAGTGTTTCTAAGGCCCAAGCTGCCTTTGATTAAAGTTCTTATTGCTAACAGTAGAGCAGCTTCATAAGCTAATACTGAAACGGCTCTATGTAATACTGAAGAGCTTGGAATATTAATACTGAACAGGCTGGAATAATAATACTAAACAGGTTGAAATACCAATACTGAACAGGTTGGAATACTAATACTGAACAGGTTGGAATACTAATACTGAACAGGTTGGAATACTAATACTGAACAGGTTTGAATAATAATACTAAACAGGTTGAAATACCAATACTGAACAGGTTGGAATACTAATACTGAACAGGTTGGAATACTAATACTGAACAGGTTGGAATACTAATACTGAACAGGTTGGAATACTAATACTGAACAAGTTGGAATACTAATACTGAACAGGTTGGAATACTAAACTGAACAGGTTGGAATACTAAACTGAACAGGTTGGAATACTAATACTGAACAAGTTGGAATACTAATACTGAACAGGTTTGAATAATAATACTGAACAGGTTGGAATACCAATACTGAACAGGTTGGAATACTAATACTGAACAGGTTGAAATACTAATACTGAACAGGTTGGAATACTAATACTGAACAGGTTGAAATACTAATACTGAACAGGTTGGAATACTAATACTGAACAGGCTGGAATACTAATACTGAACAGGTTGGAATACTAATACTGAACAGGTTGGAATTCTGAGGTGAGTTGGTTTTAAATACACGATCTTATTTTCTCAAATTCTCTGCTTACGCTTACCCTAAGGCTTATGATTTCGAGAGAAAAGTAAAACTTGTTTTTTCTGTCGTGACAATCGTTTTTACAATTGTGTCGTCTTCGTAATTGTATTAACAGTGTGTGAACGATTCAAACGCGCTTGCAAATGAAAACGGTTCCTGTAGAATGATGGACCTACTTATAAGCTTGTGCTATTGCACTGTGAATATATGTAACTTGCAGGGTTAGTATCGAAAAGAGGGTCCCCATTGGTTGCTTCAAGACTTCAGCAACGATGATTCACTTGTTCAGTCTACGGTGCCTTTCGACAGGTCGTTAGTTACTTCTTCATGTCAGTTGCCAGTCGCATCCACACACACGCTGCAGAAAGAGTCTCCTGCTATATATACTTTACAGGCCACAAGGACGCGCCATGAAAAAGCTACGGGCAAAATTAGGGGACGCTGTTGGACTTTATTTTCACAGGCGAGGGGAAGATTGCTTCATAACCGTTCTAGTTTATTGCATCTGCTGGTAGAGCACAAGCACCTCCTCCCCTGCTGCAGGTGGGGCCTTTGGTAGAGGTCGAACACTTGGAGCCCTGGTGTGGCAGGAACACCTGTGGCTCCTGGTAGAGCACCCTACCCTTGCTGCAGGTGGGGCCCTTGGTAGGGCAGCTGCCCTGCCAATGTACAGGAGCGGCAGCAGAAGCGGGAGTAGTAGGCGTTGTTGCAGTACTGTGCCCGTACGATGAGCTCACAATTTGCGAAGAACGGATTGTCTATGCAGGACGGGTCCACGTACGTTCCTGTGGGAGGAAAGACTGCTTTATTCCAACCAATCAAGCCTGGTGCACATCACTTTGTACGTTGGTTTTTCAAATGTATTATAACTAACACCAGGACGCCATGACGGTTTCCCCGGTCAAGCCAGTCATTGGTAGAAATAGCTCCATGAAGATAGTTCACAAAAACATAAGTGAGTTAGTTGAAGTGTACCTTCGAATTTATTTAATGGACCTAGATAATAATAGGTATTAAAAAAAGTGTTTACAACTTTTACCTTAACCAAATGTGGTCAAAATTTTAAAGCGTACCTTCGACTTTGACGTCAGTGCTGCTGGAGGCGACGCCATGCACGTTCTGTACAGAGCAGGTGTACTGGCCGCTGTCGTCCGGCCCCACCCCTGTGATGGTCAGCTGGTGGACCGGGTCTCCTGGAACGAATAGAGTACTTTAACCGGTGGTCACTGAGAGGATTTTTCATAATATTTCTGACCGACCAGCATACACTTAGTCAATTTTCATACATACTTATATTAAAGCTAAATCAAGGTTCGATCTGATTAATGTTGGCAACTTTGAAAATTGTAACGAATTGAACAATTTAGGGGAATGGTTAATGTTTGATAGTTTGAAAATCGTAGCGAATGTGATGTTTTGTGTGCGACGTGACCCCCCGGGGGCCACGGAGGGCATTTTCACAATGCTGCTGACCAACCAGCAGTCTCACACTCAATTTTGATAAATACTCAAATCCTAGCTAAATGATGGCACGATTCGGTTAATGTTTGCTATTTTGAAGCTGTTGACTTCAAATTTAAGTTCAATATTGAACGTTAGTTTAAATAATGGCTGTTAACGTGTTAATTAGTGTCAATGTCATGTGAAGTGACCTGCCTTGCTGTGTCATCACACTCACTCTCTTTTAAAGACTGTCAAGTCCTCTGTTATGGGTGTGAGTTGAGATGGGGCAGCTCATAAAGTAGACTAGATAGCCAACGTCTATCTCTCCCCCTAGTATCACTTCAATACTAACTTGTACCAGTAGAGTATTTCCTACATATGCCCAACATCCAATACTTGCCAGCACCCAGCACCCATAGGGCAGTACTGGCGGGCCTGTATACAGCTCACTTGACCACCAACCCATACTCGCCAACTCCAATGCTTGCCAGCACCCAAGACCAATTAGCCAGTATTGGTACACCTGCTTTCGGGATGTCATTTGACCAACAGCCAATACTAGTAAGCACCCAGCCTCTACTGACCAGTATTGGCCTACTTGCTAGCAACAGCCAAGACTCGTCAGCATCCAATACTCGCAGCACCCAGCACCATTGGCCAGTATTGGCTCACCTGCTTGCAGGAAGACGCGCTCAGAAGGCAGGAGCTCGACACCGTCCCTGGACCAGGACACGGAGGGGGGCGGGAGCCCCACCACCTCGCAGGTGAAGGTCGCGTTGTCCCCGGGGGCGAGGGTGGGGCGCGGGGTGCGGATCAGGGAGCGCAGAGGAACTGGGGGGAGGGGGGAGAGATTAGTTCCGTTTTGTTTTGTCACCACGGCTGAGTGGTTGCGAGCGAGCCCTTCACGAGACGCTGGCGGTTCGAATCCCGGCACCACACGGTGTTTTATCCCCGTTGGAAAAACGGAGAACACAGCCACAATTCCCCACCGTACCCAGGTGTCGGAACCGCTTGACCGGGGGTAACTGTCATGGCGTCTTGGTGTTAATTATCCGGCATTTGAAAAACCAATGTACAAGATGATATGTATCAGGCTTGATTGATTGGAGTAAAGCATCCTTTTTTTTATGACTTGAATGTGTGACGACTTGGGCGGGTGAAGTAATTGGGGACTGTGACTTGAGGGCTTGATGCTAGTTGGAACAGGTTCCTGACTTGGTACAAGTTGGAACAGGCTTCTCACTTGATACAAGTTGAGGAGCAAGTTTGTGGCTTGATACAGAACGCAAGTAAAACGAATTTACTTGACTAAAGTTCAAATGAACAATTTCGTATAACATGAAGAACAAGATAAGGGAACACTTAAAGTTTGAAAGGTTGAAAAACGGTAGCGTTGGCATGAGGGTATGGGCAGAGATTTGCGGCCAGGACTCTCTGCCTTGGAATAGACCAAGTGACGAGGCCAAAGAGATATTTCTAGTGCTTTGCCCCGGTGTGCTGGGTAAGGTTTCCTATAAGGTTTTTTGCAGCACGGGGCTTCGTGTTAATGGATTTATAGTTGATAAATTAATTAATGTGTTCATGCGTAAGCTCATTTACCGCATACCGACCATATTAGTTGTTAGATACCAACGATGATGAGGTTAATAAATAACAGCAAAATTAGTGTAAAATCCATGACAGACGAGCAATTATTGAGTGCGAGAATGAGTAGTAAGTGACCGCAACTATACAATATACTGAGTTAGTTACACCAGTTGGTTACTCCCCTATTGTACAGTTAATAACCTAGCGACCCGGCACTAGTCTAAGCAGTTACAGTCGGTACTTTAACTTACAGTTCCAGGGGAACAGCCAGTAGCGTTCGAGGCTGTGGGTCAACTGACCATTTTGTCCCGTAAGATTTTGGGGAATAAATTGAGATGTGATCTGAGCTAACGTCGGTGTTCTTCGTAAATATCAGTCTCTACGTTCAGTCCCCCCAAGTTCATCGTGAATATCAGTCCCAGACTAAAGCACTCCCCCATTCTCTCACCCTTACTCAGTTTTATTCCCCAAACCAGTCTCAAAGGCACCCCAACATAGATATCCCTCACATCAATTCTCATTAAATATCCAGGTTTTCGAGACGCCTTAACCTGACGACAACTTCCTTCCCCAAACCTTGACAACTTTCCCAAACCCCGACAACCCCTTCCCAAACCCTGACAACCTCCACCCAAACCCTGACAACCTCCCCTAACCCCTGACAACCACCTCCCCAAACCCTGAAAAGCTCCTCCTAACTCCTGACAACCACCACCCCAACCCCCTACCTTGAGGCCCATAAGTGGGCGCTATCGTGGTCCTAAAGTATGAGTCTGGGTCACGCCGAGTGGGACCGTAGTCTGGAGGTGGGCTGGGTGGGACTTGCACGGTGTCAGGTGCGCCAGCTCTGGGCTCGACGACATACTTGAGGTATTCTCGGTCCTTCTCAGTGTTCACCCGAACTGGACCCATAGCCAACAGGGTCACCGTGTTGGATGTGGCCCGACCCTGACCGTTGTACGCCTGGCAGGTGTATGGTCCCAGGTCCCGCAGCGTGATCACCGTGATGCGAAGGGACATGTCACGTTTTTGCTCGTATTTCTGGGAGGACAGGGGAAGCATTTTGGTCCCCCGCCACCACGTGATGGCCGGACGCGGGATGCCCACTGCCCAGCACCTGATGATGGTTGACCGCCCTAGCGTCACCACCGGTCGCGGGTTGCGGTTGGGAACCACTTTTGCCTCGCGGGGCTTGCCCTCTATGTGGGGTTAGTCGAAGTTAGTGGAGTTAAGTTCGCTAAGTGGAGGTTAGGGTGATTAGGTTAGATTAGTCGAGGTTGGGTTAGGTTAGTAGAGGTTAATGGCAACGATTGGTTTGGGAGATTTTAGTGTTGCTTTGATTAGTCAAAATAAGGTAAGTAGAATAGTGCAACTTTTTTTTAGTAACAGTTGAGCAAGAAACAATTGTTATTATATAAAGTTGGAGGGAGAGATAGACGTTAAGACAATATAACAATCATTAGACCGCTTTTGCTATGAGCTTAGGTTACGTATTAAGAGGAGGAAAACGTGGTGAAAGTTGGAAACCATTTTAGTATGTAACTTTCAAGCGATCTTATGAAGAGGCAGTCAAGGCAACGAAGGATGGTTCGCTACATCTGCCTCGCCAAGTATCCAGTACTGTTATAGAAAGCGACCAAAACGTACCTAAACAACATATGATGTCAATTAAGATCACAAGTCAGAGACGAGACTGACCGACGATGGTCAACAATTAAGGTCACTAGTCGGAGACTGACCGACGATGGTCAGCTGGATATCCTGCTGAGAGGGGGCGGCCAGCCCGTTGTCTGCCAGGCAGGTGTAGCGGCCGCTGTCGGCCAGTTCCGTGCCCACGATCTGCAGGGACCCTTCGTCGATGATCCGCAGTCTGCCTTGGCTCGTGTCCAGCTGGGGGAGGGGGGGGGAGAGGCTTAGTTTAATTTCATTTCTTTTACTCTCCGAAGCATTCACTTCTTGCTGCGCAACACAGATCCTGCGTTATACTGCATTGGATTCAGGTTTGAATGTTAAGAAAATGGCTATAATACAGTAATAATATCATCTGCGGTTAGACTCTGAATGTAACGATATTAATTACTATAAGCATGATAGCAGCTGCAGACGTAATTGATTCATTAAAGACTCACAGGCTGTCCGTCCTTGTACCACGTGACTGTGGGTGCGGGGGTGCCAGATGTCTTGCACAGCAACGTTGCCACATCTTGTTCTTCGGCGGTCACAGCACTATCCGATTCTACGATGGACGCTGGCTCCTCCCCGACTGCTGGGGCAGAGTGGGGATGGTGGGAATACTGAGGTGTTAGGAACCATCACTTGCCCCCACCACACGGTAGGAGGAACAGGTATGGTCAAACCAGTCTTTTTCTGTTGACCGTGTGGCAATGGTGATGTCATGGCAACGAACCAATAGCAGCGCTCATATTGCTTCTGGCAACACTGCTAGCCCCAAATCTGGCACCGATATTGGCCTAACGACCTGTCGTAATGGTGACATCATAAAGTTTGTCTGAAATAAAGCCGTTCTATTGGCTAGCCGAACAAGAAGTGGTGGTATTTTCTCCCATAGAAATGACTCTACCTTGTTTCCTCTACCGTGGGACACTACCACCCAACACTTGTCCTGGCACGCACGACTCGCAACCAATCATCACTGCCGCTGGGGATGACACGCCCCAATTTCAACCAATCACCTTGGCGCCTGGGGATGACACGCTCCAATTTCAACCAATCACCTTGGCGCCTGGGGATGACACGCTCCAATTTCAACCAACCATCAGGGCCACTGGGGATGACACGCCCCAATTTCAACCAATCACCTTGGCGCCTGGGGATGACACGCCCCAATTTCAACCAATCACCTTGGCACCTGGGGATGACACGCTCTAATTTCAACCAATCACCACTGCCTTTTTGTATCACAACTACCTCCATTTCCACTACCAGTCAGACGGTCTCCGGGGATGACAACCCCCACACCCCATCAGACTACCCACCTGGCGGGGGTGTGTACGCGGGCTGTGCGGTGGGGGGCGGGGTGTAGGGGGCGCGGGGGGGCTGGAGGCAGCTGTAGCCACAGCCGTTGTAGCAGCACTTGAGGTCCGCAGCGCAGGACGCGTCCGTGTCGCACTCGCTGTCGCAGCGGTACAGGTCGCGGCTCAGGGATGGGCAGGTGCCCTCCTTCGTGGCTAGGGGGGAGGGGAGAGGGGGTTAGGTAGGGGGAGAGGTGTTATAGAGGGGCAGGTGCCCTCCTTCGGGGCTGGGGGGGAGGGAGAAGGGTGTTATGGGGGGGCAGGTGCCCTCCTTCGTGGCTAGAGTGGAGGGGTGGCTGGGTTAGGTGGTCGGAGAGGGTTAGGGAGAAGGGCAGGTACTCTTTTTCGTGGCTGGGGAGGTGGGGGAGGGGGTTAGGTAGAGGAGAGGGCCTTTTTTTAGCTGGGGGGAAGGGGGTTGGGGAGGGAAGATCAAGTCCTCTCCTTTGGGGCAGGGGGGGGGGGGGGTTTCGGGGGAAAGGGAGTTTAGGAAGGGAGGGGCAAGTGCCCTTCTGTGTGGCTGAGGGAAGGGGGGGGAGGTTTGGTGTTGGAGGAGAGCTACCACCTCCCGGGCCCAAACCATGAATACTCTCACACCAATCACTCTCTAAGTCCACCCATTTATTCAAAGTGTCTGTGCTCCATTGAAGTGTCACGTCCAAATAATCAAAAGGGGCGTATTTAAACATTGTGACGTATGGTGTTCCATTATTATATCAAGTCAATCATGAGTGGCGGCCGTCATTCATGACCTGCCAAGATGGCGTCGTCAACCTCAGAGGGTGGTCTGCAAACAGATCTGCCCTAAGTTGTGAGTTCCAATTTTTAATTTCTGTCTAACAGTTCGCGTATTCCAGTCCCTTTAGGTGTATGGGATGAGTAGTTGATGTTGTAGTTGACGTAACTCTCATACAGCAGAATGTTGAATGTACGATGAAAACTCTCTGTAAGCCTTTGTTGCCTGAGAAGTAGAGAGAAAAGAAATGGATAATATATTATTAGACCACGCTTACCGTATATAATTAATTTATTATATTGACTGAAGTAAATCATTCTTTCCTCAAATTGATTGATTTATCGAAAGCATGAACACTGTTTTGCCAAAACATTTGGCTTGGACCCCCCAGGCCTCAGGACCCCTCAAGACCCCTCTTCTAGTCTTAGGACCCCTCAAGATCCCCTCTTCTGGCCTCAAGACCCCTCAAGACCCCCTCTTCTGGCCTCAGGACCCCTCAAGATCCCCTCTTCGAGCCTCATGACCCTTCAAGACCCCCGCTTCTGGCGTTATAACTCCTCAAAACCCCCTCTTTTGGCCTCAGGACCCCTCAAGACCCCTTCTTCTGACCTTAAAGCCCCTCAAGACTCCCCATGGCTTCAGGACCCCCCTCACTCTGGCGACACACGGCCCCTACGGAGGGGTCGGACCCCTCGAGAACGTCCACGGCACACTGGGTGCCGGGGGGACAGTCGTGGTCCCTGCAGGGGTCGTGGCAGGAGCAGACGGTGCAGCCCGTGGAGTCCACCGCAGCCTCCACCCCGTACGGGCACTGGGGTCGGGAGGAGGGGAGGGGGTTAATACTTTCATTGAGGGGTGGGTAAGGAGGGGGGTTAATACTCTCATTGGGGGTCGGGAAGGAAGGGGGGTTAATACTGTCATTGGGGGTCGGAAAGGAAGGGGGTTAATACTTAGTCTGGGGGTCGGGAAAGGGGGTTAATAATTTCAATGGGGTTTCGGGGGAAGGGGAGAATTTATAATTTAAATGCGACGTGACCCACCGGTGGCCACCGAGGGAATTTTCATAACACTGTAAGGGCACTGGGGTCGGGGTCAATACTTTAGGTGTGACGTGACCCACCGGTGGTCACTGAAGGGATTTTCATGACCGACCAGCGGCCACTGACTCAATTCAATGAATGCCTAATGAAACACAAATTAAGGCGCGGTCTATTTGATGTTCGTTATTTTCAAAATTGACGTCTAAATTTAACTCTAATTTGAGTTGAGTATTGAACTTCAGTTCAACCGGCCGCTGCATTCTGATAAAATCTTGGGTCACACTCCTCACTTTTGACCACAGGGAAATGGTGATCTTTATGGGGTGTAAATTTCTACGTAGTCAAAATGATGTGAGTTCAGTTGTGTTTAGTTAGATGTTGTCTTACTGTAACTGTACGGTGATGAGGACGGGCACATTGTGATAATCATGATGAGAATGATGGTGAGGATGGTGATGAGGGTGAAATAATGGTGAGTATGGTGATGATGGTGAGTATGGTGAGGATGGTGAGGATGGTGAGGATGGTGAGGATGGTGATGATGGTGAGGATGGTGAGCATGGTGATGATGATGAGAATGATGGTGAGGGTGGTGATGAGGGTGAAATGATGGTGATGATGGTGAGGATGGTGGGTATGGTGAGTATGGTGAGGATGGTGATGATGATGAGAATGATGGTGAGGATGGTGATGATGGTGAGGAGGGTGAGGATTGTGATGAGGGTGAAATGATGGTGATGATGGTGATGAGGGTGAAATGATGGTGAGGATGGTGAGGATGTTGAGGATGGTGATGAGGGTGAGGGTGAGGGTGAGGGTGAGGGTGAGGGTGAGGGTGAGGGGGGGGGGTGATGACACACCTGTAAAGAGCGGCACTCAGCAGACTTCGCTTCGCAGAGGTCATCGGGTACGGCCGTCGTGTCCGGCTCTGGGGGGAGGGGGAAATGTGTGAGGTCTAACATACTGGTGACAATAAAGCAAGTTAGGACAGGACTGGGACGCTATAATGAGCTGGTCACGTCACAAATGCCATGAGTGTGGGACACATGTGGGTCACGAGATGTGTGGGACACATGTGGGTCACGAGACGTGTGGGACACATGTGGGTCACGAGACGTGTGGGACACATGTGGGTCACGAGACGTGTGGGACACATGTGGATCACGAGACGTGTGGGACACTCAACATTGGGACGTTGCACAGAACTGACGAAAATGAGAGCTGAATGATAGGTGGTGAAGTGCAACACGAGGCAGGTGGTGGAGTGTAACACGAGGCAGGTGGTGGAGTGCAACACGAGGCAGGTGGTGGAGTGCAACACGAGGCAGGTGGTGGAGTGCAACACGAGGCAGGTGGTGGAGTGCAACACGAGGCAGGTGGTGGAGTGCAACACGAGGCAGGTGGTGGAGTGCAACACGAGGCAGGTGGTGGAGTGCAACACGAGGCAGGTGGTGGAGTGCAACACGAGGCAGGTGGTGGAGTGCAACACGAGGCAGGTGGTGGAGTGCAACACGAGGCAGGTGGTGGAGTGCAACACGAGGCAGGTGGTGGAGTGCAACACGAGGCAGGTGGTGGAGTGCAACACGAGGCAGGTGGTGGAGTGCAACACGAGGCAGGAGGCGCAACACTCACGCCACAGCTGCACGGCGGTGCAGAAGGCGGTGCAGGCGCTGAAGGTCTTGAACCTGTTCATGTTGCCGCCGCAGCCGCCGTAGCGGAAGAGCTTGCACGCACCAGCAGAGTAGTCGTACTGCCACCTGTTGTAGCTCGTGTCCCGACAAGGGCCGGGGTCCGTCGGCAGCTGGCATACGGCTGGCGGAGGGGGCAGGGTGGAGAGTTGAAGGGTAAAGGGAGAGTAGTGTGGCTTGTCAGTGAGAGTAGAGGGGGAGCAAAGGGAGAGTAGTGTGGCATGTCAGGGGGTGGAGTGTGGCATGTCAGGGAGAGTAGTATGGTATGTCAGGGAGTGTAGTGTGGCATGCCAGGGAGAGTAGTGTGGCATGTCACGGAGAGTAGGTTCCATTGGAGAGAATAGTTATGCTCTAGAAAGAGAATCATATGTGATAAGGTGTTTGGCGTAGAGTTAAAGAAAAGGATACCCGACTGGTCAATAACTACAACAAAGGATAGTGTAGATGGTGGTTTATTTTGTAGTTCAATGCTGTAGTTGGCACTATATGTACTACCATATGTACCACGCAGTCAGCGGTGAGGCCCATGGTAAATGAAGAACCGTCACGTTGAGGGAACTCATAGTGGTGACTACGAAGGCTTCGTTGGCGACCCAGAGTCTCGGAAGCGATCGTTGGTGAATCGTACACTGCTCTGCACGTTGGCTTTTAGAAGGACTGAACATTGTCATGGTGTAATGCTAAACACGTACAAGAGGCTGCTCACGACACTTGTTAGCAACGTATGGAAGGCGAACAACCGTGTGGAAGGTTCGTTGAGAATTATTGGCTCGAGTAATAAAAGTGGAGGAGTCCTTGTTTAGAACCGCTTGTGAAGTAAAGCTCACTTTGCTCCTAGAGCAAGGTAAACTGTTTGCATCACGGAGTGGTGAGGTTAGATGTTGCTCGTTCTAAATCAGTGGTTGACATTTTTATATTGGTCTTGAAAGTGATAAGAGAAAGAGAGAGGTCTTCATCATGCACTACCGCGAGGTGACTGAAGTTGCGTGGTAAATTGCTCGTATTAAACAGGCTTCATTGCTCTTCTTAAATAGTGTCTTGCTGGAGCTTAAGCTCAAGCCAATTGATTCACCAGAGGGTGGCGAGTTGATACGTGTTATTCGTACGGATAGCTCGAACTAGCCTGGAGTGGTGAGTGACTGAGTCAAAAAGAGACAGTGTTACAGTTAAAAATATATTATTTCACTGCGTAGAGTAAAGATATGCTATGAAGAGTAGTGTTGCAGTAGGAGGAGTAGTATTTCACTGTGCAGAGTATCGTTGTGCTTGAAAGTATCGTCACCCATACCCTGCGGGCACCACAGTCTCGTGATATAAACTCATATCTTCAATCTGAGTCTGAGAAAATTAACTTCAAATTCCATACTCACCGAGATGCATGATGAAGCAAATGTTGAATCACAGCAGTTGGCCATACCGTAACGCCTTGGACGAGAAGGTATTTAATGATCTATCGCATACGGTATCGCTTTTACCAACAAAATTGTTAAATGTTCTTCAACCTTTTGATTTCCGTAATAGCTAGGGATGTGAAACCGGTCATCATTACATGCCTGACGGTAGGCTCGAGTTGGATAGTGACATCTTAGCGTCACCTTGCCTTTTGTACCTCAGCAACCATGAACCTATTTTCTGGAACGGTTCGATTAGGATCGGATATGTTAGAATATGTTGGGATGGGTTAGGTTAGAATAGGATATGTTGGAATTGGTAAGCCAATGATGACCGGGTCCACCTAGCTTAACAATGGCATTGTCCGTGGAATTTTCACGGGCCTGCATTGTCCTGATGTTATGCGCTCACCTATGTTGGCGTCCCTGGTGTTGTTGCCCTGAGGGAAGGGCACGTCCTTGTATATGCAGACGGTGGCACACTCCTGCTCGGTGGAGAACCTGTTCCCGTTACCCTCGCAGCCGGTGTACATGAACTGCTTGCATGTGCGGTCCCTGGGGACACATGACACATGTGCTGCACAGCTCATGAATTGCATATCATCTCATGAACTGCACAATACCAGATGAACTGCAGCACATGACAACATGTTGGCGGTTGTGAGGCACGCCAGATGGCAGTCAAAAGGACGAATAAAACCGGAGGCTGGCCCCAAAGTAACACCACACAACAGCCTGCCTCTACACTCTGTACCAGTACACTTCATCGAATACTTTATATATAAATTGATTGGAGAAACTTCAATAGTCTTTTGGTTTCTGGCTAAGGTTCATATAATGTTCTTTTGTATAGTTTTGTAGTGTAACAAAACCCACAATAGTGTGTGTTTGTGCGTAGAGTGTTGTGCTTTTCTTCTGTGTCGAAGTGGTGTTGTGTTGTGCGATGGTGCTGAGAATGTATGGGTGAAACTTGTCTGGTCTTCAGGAATAAAGAAGGAAAAACAGTTTATTTCCAATAAAGTTCAAACATGAATGTTGGACATTGGTTTTCAAAACACCTGAACATTAACGTCCTTAATTGATAATTACACTTTGGTATCGTAATCAATCGTATCGTACTAGTTTCGTATCGAGAGGAAGGTTATTCGCTCGTGTTTAAATTTGCAATAAGGGAACTCAGCACCTCGAAACATGAATTGCGGGTAAGAAAATACAATATAAAATGTCGGGAGGAACGGTTTTAAAAAAGATCGCACTCGAAGTCTGCAATCTTAGTGGGGGAGAAAAACCCAACATGAATATCCAGTGGGAACAGTCACATTCAGGTTGAGGCGAGAGTGAATATCTCTAAAATACGTACTTGTGCAATAGTTGGCTCTTTCATAGAAAGGCAGAAAGAGACATACTCACTAGGAAAAGCTTGTGCTTTGAGAAAGCGACTAATATGACGCGATAAATGACAGTGGCCACATAAAAACGTGAATGAAAATGTGTTTATTGGGGATAAGTGATGCCACGTTTTAGTATACTAAAACATTTTATTGTGTTCTCTTACAGAAATAATCTACTAGGTAAACTAAGAGCTCTACTGCCAAAGAATGGCTAAATGATAAACAAAAACATTCCACTGGGAGAGGTGAGTTTAGCGAAGAAAGTTATAGCGTTAGGAAATTATTTTATAAATATGTTTGTTGAAAATTGATGCTATTTTTGAAATAACTTAAAAAATTTCCAACTGGTATTACTAGGAAAATGCTCCAAAATTTTTTATTTGTTTTGAAAAAATTGTTGAAATAAAATGGAGATTATTAGCTAAAATATTTTGCGGTAGAATATAGGTCGATTTATTATATAATTTTACAGAATAAAGGGTCTGCCATCGCTCGTATAATGGATTAACACTCCGGAGGAAATTGTCTGAATAATGAAGTGATGTGATTAGCGCTCCCAGGGGGAAAATGTGAGGCCCTCAACTAAGATTTGAGTAGGCCTTCTTTTTGTTGAAATAAAATGTTTTTGTTATGTTAAGGACCACCCTTTTTTCGGTTCTTTGCTGTCCTGTTTTTCAGCACTACTACTTTCTTCTTCAACTTTTATCTTGTTTTATCAACTTCTTCCTCAACTTACTGTTTCTGTGCCCCTTCTGCATAGATTCCGCGTTCCCTTAACTCCATACTAAATGGCTCCTTCCTTCTTCCTCTCTTCGGAACGTTTTTTAGCAGTTATGGAGGCTTAAAATAAGAAATAATCTAATTTGGTAGTAGGGATATTGACCAGTCAATTATCAATATAGATTAGTCAGGAAAGCAGCGGTAGGCAGTAATTTCTGTATCCATAATTGATAAATGTTGCATTAGTTTTCGGCATATAATGCATAAAGATTCAATGTCAATATCTCATTAAAACAGTGTTGGGAAATTCATTTTAGAATAAAATTGGTGAAGATTGATGTGTACGTGTTGGTCCTCTTCATTAGGAATACGAGAGTCGCACTCGAAGAGAGCGAGTTCAGTCATGGCGGCCAGCTCGGTGAGTACCATAGAAATGTTATGATTTTTATCTTGTAAAGCATTGATATATCATATACATATCGCTAATTGGGAAGAACAACGTCACAAGTTGAAGCCCTTAATTTTTCTAGATAGGTGATTTTCAGTTCACAAACTGCTTTACGGAATCAGCATTGATCCAAAAAAATGATCCTCCCTCACGGTCAATTTTGAAGGCACAGTTGTGACGGTTTTACCGAAATGGGTAGAAGGAAATGGCGAGTTTAATAGTGTGGATCAGCAAAGTTTTCAAAAATTTTGAGTTATGAACTAGTTCTTCCCAATGAGCGAAAAATCTGCTGTGTGTTCTTTTATTTTTGTAGTTAACATGATTATTTCATGACCTGCAGGAATACACTCCTCACCCGAGCTTTTTTAACGAAGGGCCTAACGTCTGGTGACAACACAACACCACACACACACCACACACACCACACACCTGGGATCATGGTACCACTTGCGGAGAAACTCGACACAGCGGCCCTCGTTGGGTGGCTGGTTGCACACGTCTGCGGAGGGCAGAGATACGTTAGACTACGCAGCCCTCATATCACAGATACAAGCCCTCACCCTGGTTGCGGTACAACCACACTGCCGCTCGCACATCTCCACAGTGCCCCTCACCCCGCCCCTCAACCCGCCCTCCACCCCGCCCCTCACCCCACCCTTCACCCCGCCCCTCACACCGCCCTTCACCCCGCCCCTCACCCTGCCCCTCACCTTGCCCCTCACCCTGCCCTCACCCTGTCCCTCACTCTGCCCTCACCCTGCCCTCACCCTGTCCCTCACCCTGCCCTCACCCAGCCCTCACCCTGCCCTCACCCTGCCCCTCACCCTGCCCTCACCCTGCCCTCACCCAGCCCTCACCCTGTCCCTCACCCTGCCCTCACCCTGCCCTCACCCAGCCCTCACCCTGTCCCTCACCCTGCCCTCACCCTGCCCCTCACCCTGTCCCTCACCCTGTCCCTCACCCTGCCCTCACCCTGCCCTCACCCCGCCCCTCACCCTGCCCTCACCCTGTCCCTCACCCTGCCCTCACCCTGCCCCTCACCCTGCCCTCACCCTGCCCTCACCCAGCCCTCACCCTGTCACTCACCCTGCCCTCACCCTGCCCTCACCCAGCCCTCACCCTGTCCCTCACCCTGCCCCTCACCCTGTCCCTCACCCTGCCCTCACCCTGCCCTCACCCAGCCCTCACCCTGTCCCTCACCCTGCCCTCACCCTGCCCTCACCCTGCCCTCACCCTGCCCTCACCCTGCCCTCACCCAGCCCTCACCCTGTCCCTCACCCTGCCCTCACCCTGCCCTCACCCTGTCCCTCACCCTGCCCTCACCCTGCCCTCACCCAGCCCTCACCCTGCCCTCACCCTGCCCTCACCCAGCCCTCACCCTGTCCCTCACCCAGCCCTCACCCTGTCCCTCACCCTGCCCTCACCCTGCCCTCACCCTGTCCCTCACCCTGCCCTCACCCTGCCCTCACCCAGCCCTCACCCTGTCCCTCACCCTGCCCTCACCCTGCCCTCACCCAGCCCTCACCCTGGTTGCGGTAGCGGCCACACTGCCGCTCGCACATCTCCACAGATGAGAAGCGGTTTGCGTTGCCCTCACAGCCGCCGTAGCTGAAGCCCACGCAGCGTCCCTGTGTGTAGCGACTTGTTACTGCCTTGTTACTGCCTTGTTACATCCTTGGTCCATCCTTGGTACATGGTTGTTACATGTTTGTTGCAATGTTGTTGCATCATTGTTACATCTTTGTTACATCCTTGATGCATCCTTGTTGCATCCTTGTTACATGGTTGTATCATTCATGTTACATGAGTGTTACATCCCTTTAACTGCCTTGTTAAATCCTTGTTACATTATTGTTACATGTTTGTTACATCCTGGTTACAACCTTGTTACCGCCGCATGTTAGCTTAGTTAAAATCAAGTGTTTAACAATGGCCAATTTTGGCGACAAAGACATCAAACAATTATTAACTCCTAAAATTTGCCATTGGGACCGTTTAACCCAAAATAGAAGTAACTTCATGCTTCATTTTTATTCATAAGCTCGGTCACAACGCAGTATCTTCTTCGTTGGAACTGAGACTTGGAACTCAATACCTGCTGGGATCCGGGAAAATTTTTTTTACAAAGCTTTCAAAGTGAATTTCGATTTCCTTTTCCTATCGGCAAGAAAACCCTTTCCACTACTCTATCAGGATGTGTCCTAAATGACTCATTCTGATAGGGTAATTTGCCATGGATAATGTAAGACATATTCTATCTCCTGCCCATCACCTGCCTCTCACCTGCCCCTCACCTGCCCCTCACCTGCCCCTCACATGCCCCTCACCTGTCCCTCACCTGCCCCTCACCTGCCCCTCACCTGCCACTCACCTGACCCTCACATGCCCCTCACCTGTCCCTCACCTGCCCCTCACCTGTCCCTCACCTGCCCCTCACCTGCCCCTCACCCGCTCCTCACCCACCCCTCACCTGCTGCGGGTCGTAGTACCAGTGCGGGATCACTGCCCTGCACGAGCCGCTGTCCACCGCCTCGTAGCAGATGGCGGGCTTGTCATCCCAGTATTCTGCGGGATGCGGGGTGCGGGGAGGTGTGTGGGGGTACGGGTAGGGGCGGGGAGGTGCGGGGAGGTGCGGGGAGGGGCGGGGAGGTGCGGGGAGGGGCGGGGAGGTGCGGGAGACGTAAGGTTAACAAAACCAGTAACAAAATTTACCTCGGTAAATAGTTGCACTCATGCTAGAGCAAAAAATATTTCAGTGCAGAGGTAGCACACAGCGGCATTAGAGCCTAGCCTTATTTCTGTCTCTAATTACACTGTGTCAGTGTACTATGAAAAAGATACTCGGTACAACACTGATCACTCGTATTCTCTTGAAATAACAAACACAAAATGTTACTATGCCACTTGAACACTCTATTAAGGGAATCGACCAACCTCAGAGTAAAAATGAAAAATTTTCATATTGTGTTTTTTTTCGTCAAAAAGATTTTATAGCATATATAGAATATAACCTGTAAATATTAGAGCTGAGGGCGGAACGGGGAAGGGTGTAGGTAGGTTCAGGAGTGGTGGCAGCTAGAGAGCGTTTTCCGAGCTTTCGGACTTTAGGTGCTTGAAAGCCTACTTCTGCGTCACTTTTTGACGTAGAGAGACAGGGCTACTATCATTTGTAAGTGGAATGGTAGCGTTACAGCCGTACCATCGGGTTATTACAAACGTAATATAAAAATGATAGATGAACGGTATTGAAAAAGTTCAAAAAATTGCAATTTCCGGAAAAAATATTTATATTCATTTATAACTTCTATAACATAATATCTATGCTAAAACCATATTGTACAATTCTAAATTATGCTATACCCATTTAAATGAGCATAAGTCTAGCTTCTCTCCGTCAAAAAGTGTCCGAGGAGTAGTGTTATGCAGGTACAGCTAAAATGGAAGTTTTCTTTCAGCTAATTCGTTTTTTATGCGTCAAAAATATTTTTACCACGAATAAAATTGATTTATTTTGGCGTTTTCTATAAGCCTACAAAACTTTAGACCTCTATGATTATTAGTTTCCGAAATCGCTCTGAGACTGGTCGATTCCCTTAAAATCAACAATATACCTTGAGATAATCAAACCATTACCATACAATACTGTAAGTCGCAGCAAAATTATAGAAACACTTCTCACCACCCGTCACCACTCACCACCCGTCACCACTCACCACCCGTCACCACTCACCACCCGCCACCACTCACCACCCGTCACCACTCACCACCTGTCACCACTCACCACCCGTCACCACTCACCACCCGTCACCACTCACCACCTGTCACCACTCACCACCCGCCACCACTCACCACCTGTCACCACTCACCACCCGCCACCACTCACCACCCGCCACCACTCACCACCCGTCACCACTCACCACCCGTCACCACTCACCACCTGTCACCACTCACCACCTGTCACCACTCACCACCCGCCACCACTCACCACCCGTCACCACTCACCACCTGTCACCACTCACCACCCGCCACCACTCACCACCCGTCACCACTCACCACC
This sequence comes from Morinoia aosen, assembly GCA_030386875.1. Taxonomy (NCBI): domain Eukaryota; kingdom Metazoa; phylum Arthropoda; class Malacostraca; order Amphipoda; family Talitridae; genus Morinoia; species Morinoia aosen. The sequence goes on from CM059576.1 coordinate 8,337,525, forward strand.
CGTGACCACTCACCACCCGCCACCACTCACCACCCGTCACCACTCACCACCCGTCACCATTCACCACCCGTCACCACTCACCACCCGTCACCACTCACCACACGTCACCACTCACCACCCGTCACCACTCACCAGGACGGTACACCTCAGCAGGTGGGGAGGTGGTGGGCGGAGCTGCCACACAGCGCTGCTGGCACAGACTCAGTGTGTCGAACCTGTAGTGGGTTGGTGGGCATAGGGTGGGTTATTGCCCTCAGTGTGTGGTGGGATTAAGGGTAATGAATACCCTCAAACCCACCTTGCTTCTGCACCTACTCAGCCCACCCAGCCCACCTTTGCCCACCTCTTCTTGATAGACGAAACTGGCAGATTTCTATAATGTCTCACTTATAATATAAAAAGAAAAACCCCCGTGGCTAACAATATCATGATAAATATAAACGTTCCGGAAAATGAAAGCTCCACCCTCAGTGCTCTGAAAGGCAATAAGTCTGTTATAAGTAAAGTGTTAAATCAAAGCCTTAAGTCAATATATCAAAGTGTGAAGTAAGAAAATCAAAGAGTTATAAATGAAATGTTAAAACAGAGTGTATAATCAATAAATCAAAGTGTTATAAATAAAGTTTTGAATCAATAAATAAAATCAAAGTATTAAAGCATTTAATTCAAGTGATATAAACAAAGAGCTCCATCAAGTCCAAGTGATATAAACAAAGAGCTCCATCAAGTCCAAGTGATATAAACAAAGAGCTCCATCAAGTCCAAGTGATATAAACAAAGAGCTCCATCAAGTCCAAGTGATATAAACAAAGAGCTCCATCAAGTCCAAGTGATATAAACAAAGAGCTCCATCAAGTCCAAGTGATAAAAACACAGAGCTCCATCAAGTCCAAGTGATATAAACAAAGAGCTCCATCAAGTCCAAGTGATATAAACAAAGACCTCCATCAAGTCCAAGTGATATAAACAAAGAGCTCCATCAAGTCCAAATGATATAAACAAAGAGCTCCATCAAGTCAAAGTGATATTAACAAAGAGCTCCATCAAGTCCAAGTGATATAAACAAAAAGCTCCATCAAGTCCAAGTGATATAAACAAAGATCTCCATCAAGTCCAAGTGATATAAACAAAGAGCTCCATCAAGTCCAAGTGATATAAACACAGAGCTCCATCAAGTCCAAGTGATATAAAAAAAGAGCTCCATCAAGTCCAAGTGATATAAACAAAGAGCTCCATCAAGACCAAGTGATATAAACAAAGAGCTCCATCAAGTCCAAGTGATATAAACAAAGAGCTCCATCAAGTCCAAATGATATAAACAAAGAGCTCCATCAAGTCCAAGTGATATTAACAAAGAGCTCCATCAAGTCCAAGTGATATAAACAAAGAGCTCCATCAAGTTCAAGTGATATAAACAAAGAGCTCCATCAAATCCAAGTGATATAAACAAAGAGCTCCATCAAGTCCAAGTGATATAAACAAAGAGCTCCATCAAGTCCAAGTGATATAAACAAAGAGCTCCATCAAGTCCAAGTGATATAAACAAAGAGCTCCATCAAGTCCAAGTGATATAAACATAGAGCTCCATCGAGTCCAAGTGATATAAACAAAGAGCTCCATCAAGTCCAAGTGATATAAACAAAGAGCTCCATCAAGTCCAAGTGATATAAACAAAGAGCTCCATCAAGTCCAAGTGATATAAACAAAGAGCTCCATCAAGTCCAAGTGATATAAACACAGAGCTCCATCAAGTCCAAGTGATATAAACACAGAGCTCCATCAAGTCCAAGTGATATAAACAAAGAGCTCCATCAAGTCCAACTGATATAAACAAAGAGCTCCATCAAGTCCAAGTGATATAAACAAAGAGCTCCATCGAGTCCAAGTGATATAAACAAAGAGCTCCATCAAGTCCAAGTGATAGAAACAAAGAGCTCCATCAAGTCCAAGTGATATAAACACAAAGCTCCATCAAGTCCAAGTGATATAAACAAAGAGCTCCATCAAGTCCAAGTGATATAAACAAAGAGCTCCATCAAGTCCAAGTGATATAAACAAAGAGCTCCATCAAGTCCAAGTGATATAAACACAGAGCTCCATCAAGTCCAAGTGATATAAACAAAGAGCTCCATCAAGTCCAAGTGATATAAACAAAGAGCTCCATCAAGTCCAAGTGATATAAACAAAGAGCTCCATCAAGTCTAAGTGATATAAACACAGAGCTCCATCAAGTCCAAGTGATATAAACAAAGAGCTCCATCAAGTCCAAGTGATATAAACAAAAAGCTCCATCAAGTCCAAGTGATATAAACAAAGAGCTCCATCAAGTCCAAGTGATATAAACAAAGAGCTCCATCAAGTCCAAGTGATATAAACACAGAGCTCCATCAAGTCCAAGTGATATAAACAAAGTGCTCCATCAAGTCCAAGTGATATAAACAAAGTGCTCCATCAAGTCCAAGTGATATAAACAAAGAGCTCCATCAAGTCCAAGTGATATAAACAAAGAGTTCCATCAAGTCCAAGTGATGTAAACAAAGTGCTCCATCAAGTCCAAGTGATATAAACAAAGTGCTCCATCAAGTCCAAGTGATATAAACAAAGAGCTCCATCAAGTCCAAGTGATATAAACAAAGTGCTCCATCAAGTCCAAGTGATATAAATAAAGAGCTCCATCAAGTCCAAGTGATATAAACAAAGAGCTCCATCAAGTCCAAGTGATATAAACAAGAGCTCCATCAAGTCCAAGTGATATAAACAAAGAGCTCCATCAAGTCCAAGTGATATAAGCAAAGTGCTCCATCAAGTCCAAGTGATATAAACAAAGTGCTCCATCAAGTCCAAGTGATATAAACAATGAGCTCCATCAAGTCCAAGTGATATAAACAAAGTGCTCCATCAAGTCCAAGTGATATAAACAAAGTGCTCCATCAAGTCCAAGTGATATAAACAAAGTGCTCCATCAACCAGTGTAAAGTGTTACATCAAAAGTGTAAAGTTAAAGTGTAATAAAAAAGTGTTACATCAAAATGTTTGAAATAAAGTGTTCAGCCAACAAATCAAAGCGTTATAAATAAAGTATTAGGTTTATAAATCGAAGTGTTAAAAATAAGTGTTATAAATAACGTGTTGAACCAACAAATCAAAGTGTTATAAGTATCATACATAGAGTGTCAAATCGCAGCGCCGACCTGTTCTTGTTGCCCAGACAGCCGCTGTAGGCGAACTCGAGGCAGCGATCCTGGCCGGCGTCGTAGTAGAACATCTTGAAGTTGCCAGAGCACGGCCCCACCTCCACTGGCAACTGGCAAATGTCTGTTGACAGGCACGGGGTCTCGTCAGCTGGTCTCGTCAGCTGGTCTCGTCAGCTGGTCTGAACAGCTGGTCTCAATAATCCAATTTGGACCAGTAATCTGAGTGAGTAACACCAGACGCGTATCTGGAGGACCTAACCCGAGCCTAACACTTATGGTTGTGTTTCGTGCACTCCAGATCTCAAGCCACCGACAGCCCAGACATCACGTGACACCCTTTCATATTCTGTGCTACACTTTTTTAGCTCAAGGCGATTTGTATGGTATGCTTATAATGTGATAATTGATTCTATTAACTTGTTGTAGGCCCTTCGATGTATTTCATCTATTGCAGGCCATTTAATGTAATTCATTTATTTTAGGTTATTTGATTATTAAACATACCCAGCAGCTTCTCATCTTCTATTAAACATTCCTTAAAACATTTAGTGTACACAGCAACTTTGATAAAAATGCATAGCCCTGCCCTCACCCTGACTCTCCCCACAGGAGAAGTCACACTGCGCAGAGGTGCGGAAGTTGTTCTCGTTGCCGCCACAGCCTGCTCTCACCCTGCCCTCATCCTGCCCTCACCTTGCCCTCACCCTGCCACCTCACCCTGCCCTCACCCTGCCCTCACCCTGCCCTCACCCTGCCCTCACCCTGCCCTCACCCTGCCCTCACCCAGCCCTCACCCTGCCCACACCCTGCCCTCACACTGCCCTCACCCTGCCCTCACCCTACCTTCACCCTGCCCTCACCCTGCCCTCACCCTGCCCTCACCCTGCCCTCACCCGACCCTCACCCTACCCTCACCCTACCCTCACCCTGCCCTCACCCTGCCCTCACCCTGCCCTCACCCTGCCCTCACCCTGCCCTCACCCTGCCCTCACCCTGCCCTCACCCTGCCCTCACCCTACTTTCCCCCTACCTTCACGCTTCCTTCACCCTGCCCTCACCCTGCCATCACCCTGTCCTTACACTACCTTCACCCTGCCCTCACCCTGCCCTCACTCTGCCCTCACTCTGCCCTCACCCTACCCTCACCCTACCCTCACCCTACCCTCACCCTACCCTCACCCTGCCCTCACCCTGCCTTCACCCTGCCCTCACCCTGCCCTCACCCTACTTTCACCCTACCTTCACGCTACCTTCACCCTGCACTCACCCTGCCCTCACCCTGCCCTCACCCTGCCCTCACCCTGCCCTCACCCTGCCCTCACCCTGCCCTCACCCTGCTCTCACCCTGCCCTCACCCTGCCCCCTCACCCTGCCCTCACTCTGCCCCCTCACCCTGCCCTCACCCTGCCCTCACCCTGACTCTCCCCACAGGAGAAGTCACACTGCGCAGAGGTGCGGAAGTTGTTCTCGTTGCGGCCACAGCCTGCTCTCACCCTGCCCTCATCCTGCCCTCACCTTGCCCTCACCCTGCCCCCTCACCCTGCCACCTCACCCTGCCCTCACCCTGACTCTCCCCACAGGAGAAGTCACACTGCGCAGAGGTGCGGAAGTTGTTCTCGTTGCCGCCACAGCCCGTGTAGAGGAACTGGCGGCACACACCCGTGCTGAAGTCGTAGAAGTACCGGGACTGGTAGTCCTCGCAGTCCCCCTTGTCTTCTGGGAGCTGGCAGACCTCTGGAGGTATATGGGTGGTTCTGGGGGGTTCAGTGATACAGAGGAATTCAAAGGGGGGTGGGGGGTTCAGGGATACTGGGGTGGTATAGAGGGTACTGGGGACCAAAGGGAGGTTCAGAGGTACTGGGGTGGTACAAAAGGGTTCAGTGGTACAGAAGGATCCAGGGGGTTCAGAGGCACTGAGGTGATACGGAGAGATACAGGGGTGTAGTGCAGAGTGTGGACTATCTACAGGGTGTTTTTTAAATACCAGGCACAAAAAAATTCTTAAAAACTTCTGATACAATAAACGGATTTTTGAACACAAAATGGCAATAGAATCCTGAGATCTATATATTTTGTTTGCAGTAATATTTTCCTCATGTGGCGTCCACTCGACTGCAAGAAATATTTGGCGGCTGTTCCCATGCTTCTCATTGCAGCCCTGGTGGGTGGGACCGATCTATCTTATTTCTGACATGATAGCGTCCTAGAGTTGAGTCAGATCCGTCGGTGTCAGGTCACGAATGGTGTTGTCGAACCAATTATTCAATGGTTACCCATAGTAAATATATTCAGTATTTTCTTTCAATTTCAAGTATTTGGCCTGCGGCAGAGGGAAAATAAATGAGCTATCCCCCAGCTCGGTGTGCCTACGCTTATGGTGTGCCGGTGCATTTACTCTGGTTAGCCCTTGAGTCCCATTTGCATTGTATTTCAATATGCTAACATTAAATTGATTACCTAGCTGAGTAGCAGAAATATTTTACATGTAATTTTACATGTATTTGTAGGGCCATGCATTTGCTCATGTTTGCACGCACTATTTTCTGCAAAAGGAAAGAAATCACTGTCGTTACTGAAATCTATCCGCGCATTTGAGGGGCACTGTAATGAGCATCGCCTGTCACGACCTCAAATCCTTAAGTCAAAAGCGTTCCTTTCTCTTTTTAATGCAAGCTGAAATCAAAAGAGAAACCTCGCCTCAAAAAGGGGTTTAGGCGACCTCCTTGAGAAACCAAACTTTTCTACATAGTTGTGTAGGAGAGGAAGAGAATTGTCCTCGTTCAGTGAATCAGGGATTACTATGAAAAGCTCTAGCGAAATCCTACGGCGTAAACACAGTTGTACGCCTCCCTAAAGGTACCGCCGTAGTTCAGTACAATCAGAAGTTCTTTTCTGTTGCTCTAACAGACTAATTACGGCGCAGGTGGTACTCACACAAACCTGAGGAAGACAACGGTCGCACTACCGCGATTCAGGGTATACCCTGAAAACCTGTAGCGGGATCATACGGCGTAGACAGTTGTACGTCTTCCTAATGGTGCGGCCGTAGTTGAGAACCAAGCAGAAATTTCTTTTTGTTGCTTAACGGACTGATTACGGTGTAGGCAGACACCCTCAGTAAGGGCAGCTGCGCGGAAAAGCAAGCGCCTCAGACAGGTAGCTGCACAGAAGACAGCCCCTTTCCTCAAACCCACACGCCGACCCACACGATAGTATCGACAGTCGGTTTGTCACGATAAACCCTTGCTTTCGGATATCCCCACAAGAAAAAATCATTCCATTAGAGACGTTTGCAGTGTTTGTAAAAGGTAATTGTTCCTTTCTCTAATTCGTCATCTTGGCGGGAGTTTCAAAGCAGGATGAATTTTACTGTGTCCTCTGATTCTTATTTTGACTTTTGTATCAAGAAAACGTAGATACCAAACAAAACATATAAATCTCAGATTTCTCTTGATGTTTTGTTTTCGAAAATTCGATCACTTTATCAAAAGTTAATAGAGATTTTTTTGGGTCCCGTATTTGAAAAGCACCCTGTACCTACACATGCACCGCACAAGCTCCACACATGCCCCACAGACGCCCCACACACGCCCCACACACGCCCCACACACGCCCCACTCACGCCCCACACACACACACCCACACACACACACACACACCTGGAGACAGCTTCACAGGCCCCTCTCTGCGCCGGTCGCACTCGTCCAGGCAGGCCTCGAAGGTCAGGAAGTTGTTGTGGTTGCCGCCGCAGCCCGAGTACACGAACGACTTGCACTCTCGGGAGAAAAGGTCGTAGTACCTGTGTGTACACATCGGGGGCGTTATGTTTATAGTGTGTACGGAGTGTACAGTACACGGAAGGAGGAGAACAAAAGAAAAACGGGTTGTTTCAGACGAAGATGGAACGAAGAGCTCATCATTTGTTTTTATGCTGGGACGACACTACACACAGTCCACACAGGGAGTTAGACATGTACGGGGTGTATTGCGTGTAGCGTAAGTACACACACTACAGTGTGTTGTCCAGGCCAAGTAAGCGTCTGAGTTCTAACAAGGGAGTAGTTTCTGTCGTAACAGACACACGTGCGTCTCACCATCTGTTCTGGTAGTCGTGGCAGGCCCCGGCCACTTTAGGAAGAGCGCATTTGTTCTCCTCTGGATCTGTGCAAAGAACAGCGTCATGTGAACTCTCGCTCAGTTTATCTCAGTTGAGATATTATTGCTTAATAACTTAATGATAACGGAACGATTTATTCATCAATTTCTCCAGTGGAATCGGGCAGCACAAAATATGGTAAAAGCATTTAGTTGTCCTATATCAGGAAATATTTTACGACAGAGTGAGATATTTGCGATTAAAACTTGCGGAAATATTTGCACGAAGGACATCCTAAAATGTTAAGGAGGAACATGAAGATTTATTCAAGTACTCACCATATGAGACAGGCGGGCAGGTCGTCTCACACTCCATCCTCGCCTCGAAGCGGTTAGCGTTGCCCTCACAGCCCGTGTAGTAGAATGGCATGCACCTGTTCTCAGTAGAGTCAAAGTGCCAGCGAGGCAAAGTGTCGTCGCAGGATCCTGACTTCTTAGGCAACGTGCAAATGTCCTTCGAGCGTCCTCTGATGCACCGCTGCATGCACTCGTTTTCCGAAAGGAAGTTGTTGTTGTTCCCCTTACAACCACCGAAGGTGAACTGGACGCATTCGTCTCTTGTTTGGTCAAAGTACCATCGCGAGAAGTTCCCCCTGCAAGGTCCTGGCTGGACTTCCATCAAGCAAGCGTCCATCTTCTCCGGCAGGATGCACGCATCTTCGCACTCCTGTGCGGTCTTGAACCTGTTTTTGTTGCCTAGACACCCGCCGTAGTAGAAGGGCTCGCATGTTTTGGTCATGCTATTGTGGTACCAGGCCTCCTCATTCCCTGTACACGGGCCCTGGACCCGAGGTAGGTGGCACACGTCGGACCCTTCTGGCTCCACGCAAGCTGTGTTGCACTCCTCCACTGTGTTGAACCGATTGAGGTTGCCGTCACACCCACCGTACCAGAATCTCGTGCAGCCTCCGTACTGTAGGTCAAAGTACCATCTTACAGTAAAGTTTCGGCACGAACCGCGGTCTTTTTCGTACCCGCAAACTTCTCCGGGAATGATAGGGCTTTCCTCTTCACACCCTTGGAAAAGCTCTCCTAGCGATGGTGTGACTCCGTCAGGACAACAGCCGAATTGCGATGCCTCACATCCGCATCCTTCATCGCCAGGGGCTTTGGCTGGAGTTCGTCCATCCGAGCAACATCCGAACTCTGAGTGCGTACATCCGCAGCCCTCCAAGTTAGGTCCATTAGCTTTCGTTTCTCCGTCAAGACAGCAGCCAAATTCGTACGTGTTGCATGCGCACCCAATGTACTCCTCTCCCAAGGCCGGTGTGTGATTGTCTGGACAACATCCGAATTCAGTGTACTCGCAGCCACATCCTGCATTGTTAGCACCTCGAGCTGTGGTTTCATTGTCGGGGCAGCAGCCGAATTCGCTGTATTCACAACCGCAGCCTTCGAAGCTTGGACCTCTGGCTTCTGTGACGTAGTTCGGGCAACAACCAAACGGCGATACCAGGCAGCAACCCTCCATGTCTGGACCGTGAGCTGAGGTATAGTTGTCGGGGCAGCAACCAAACTTGGAGTAGAAACAGTCAGGCATGAGATCCAACTCTGGAGCAGGTGTAGTCTCATCGACTTCTTCCATGGTTTCCTCATCTTCTTCATCCTTTTCTGGGCAACCTACCTTCATAGGCCCCTGAGCAGCCGTTCTGCGATCTCTACAGCAGCCAAACTCTGTTATCTTACAGCAGCCTAAGCCGTTACGGCCTTCCGCTGCTGTTTCATTATCCTCACAGCAACCATACTTCGATGAAGCGCACAGCGGAGGACACTCTTCTCCATCAATGGATTCTTTTTCAGTTTTGTTGTCGGGGCAACAGCCAAACAGCGACGACTCGCACACAGCACTTGCATCAGGGCACTCGTCTCCGGCAGCAGATTTTTGGGGTGTGACATCATCGGGACAGCAGCCGTAGACAGAGTCCTTGCATGATTTGAGTTCAGGACATCCTGCCCAGAAGGGACCATTTGCCTCAGTTAGGCCATCTTGACAGCACCCGAACTCACTTTTAGAACAGTCTGTAGTGGGACGAGGCTTACATTTCGGAGGTCCAATTCGAGCTCCTTTCTTGAGAGGCGCAGACTTGGGAGGTGAAGCGTCATCACCGGAGGCTGAATCCTCGTCAACGTCTTCCAACATTGTAGTCGTGGTCTCGGTCATTTCTTCGGCATCTTCGTCATCACCAGATCCATCTTCAACACCGTCTTTTTTCTTATCAGGTTTCTTTTCTTGGCCAGATGTCTTTTCTTCTTCCGAATCATCTCCGGAAATGTCATCTTCTTCATCTGGTTCTTCACCTGAGCTAGGTTCTTCTCCTGAGCTAGGTTCTTCTGCTGAGCTAGGTTCTTCTCCTGAAGCTGGCTCTTCACCCGACTCTACTTCGTCTCCAGATCCTGATTCTTCTTCGCCAGATCCTGATTCTTCTTCTCCAGACCCTGAATCTTCGTCCCCAGAACCTGATTCTTCTTCTCCAGATCCTGATTCTTCTTCTCCAGACCCTGATTCTTCGCCTGATTCCGGTTCGTCTCCGGACCCCGATTCATCTCCAGAACCTGAGTTTTCATCACCAGAACCTGACTCTGCTCCAGAACCAGATTCTGATTCGTCTCCCGATCCAGACTCTTCAGCTGACCCAGACTCTTCATCTTCTTCAGTTGTGTCTACGTCGTCTTCGATCACACCGTATTCATTCTCATACTCACGGGATTCTTCGGGGTCTTCCGTTTCAGTCTTTTCTTCACCGGATCCAGACATTTCGTCTCCAGAGCCAGACATCTCGTCTCCGGATCCAGACATCTCATCACCAGATCCAGACATTTCGTCTCCTGATCCAGACATCTCGTCACCTGATCCAGACATTTCATCACCAGAACCTGACATGTCGTCACCAGATCCAGACATTTCATCACCAGAACCTGACATGTCGTCACCAGATCCAGACACTTCATCATCACCCGATCCAGATTGTGGCTCATCGCCCGATTCTTCCCCAGACATATCTTCTCCGGATCCTGACTCCTGCTCAGGACCAGATCCTGATTCTTCTTCCACGTCCGGAGCAGACCCTGACTCAGGTTCCTCTTCAAGATCCTCCTCCACGTCCTGCTCAAGAGAAATACCAACGTGACGATCATTACAAGCAGTCAATGGGTAAAGAGGTAGTGTCGTTTTATTGAAGTCATATCTAACTGTTAGCAGCTGGAAACTCTTAAATTTAAAATCAAATAAAGAGAAGAGCTCCTGGAAGCAAAACCCTTCACAAAAACAGGTATGTACATGTGGTCAAGATTCTTTGTGACATATGGAGAAAAATCCGTGAACTGAAATGACATGGTCAGAAAACCGTTGGCAATCTTCAATTCCCTCGTGCACTTGAGACGACGAAAAGACATCGGCTAGGACACCTCGTTTGTATACGCCCATGCTTAACTTATCGACAAATTCATAAATTTCGTGTCCACCGTTGTCATTTTCATTTTCTGCAGCTATTCAGAGTACACATATACGCAGTTCAGAACGTTTTTGTTTTCAGCTATTGCTGGGATAGTCTTTTCGCAGCAGTAGTCAAATTCAGTAACGGTAGAGAAGCCTAACACTAGTGTAGTGTAGTAGGAGAGTAGGAGAAGAGTAGTAGTGGTAGAGTAGGGATGGTAGAGTAGTGATGGTAGAATAGTGGTGGTAGAGTAGTGGTGGTAGTGTAGTGATAGGTAAAGTAGTGGTGTTAGAGTAGTGGTGTGAGAGTAGTGATGTTAGAGTTGTGGTGGTAGAGTAGTGATGGTAGAATAGTGGTGGTAGAGTAGTGGTGGTAGTGTAGTGATGGTAAAGTAGTGGTGTTAGAGTAGTGGTGTGAGTGTAGTGGTGTTAGAGTTGTGGTGTTAGAGTTGTGGTGGTAGAGTAGTGATGGTAGAGTAGTGGTGGTAGAGTAGTGGTGGTAGAGTAGTGGTGGTAGAGTAGTGGTGGTAGAGTAGTGGTAGTAGAGTAGTGGTAGTAGAGTAGTGGTAGTGGAGTAGTGGTGGGAGAGTAGTGGTGGGAGAGTAGTGGTGGTAGAGAAGTGGTGGTAGAGAAGTAGTGGTAGAGTAGTGGTGGTAGAGTAGTGGGGGTAGAGTAGTGGACGTAGAGTAGTGGTGGTAGAGTAGTGGTGGTAGAGTAGTGGTGGTAGAGTAGTGGTGGTAGAGTAGTGGTGGTAGAGTAGTGGTGGTAGAGTAGTGGTGGTAGAGTAGTAGTGGTAGAGTAGTAGTGGTAGAGTAGTGGTGGTAGAGTAGTGGTGGTAGAGTAGTGGGGGTAGAGTAGTGGTGATAGAGTAGTGGTGGTAGAGAAGTGGTGGTAGAGAAGTGGGGTAGAGTAGTGGTGGTAGAGTAGTGATGGTAGAGTAGTGATGGTAGAGTAGTGGTGGTAGAGTAGTGGTAGAGTACCGGTAGAGTGGTGGACAGCCCATGCCGTCCATCACTCCAACCTTGCGCTTTGAAATATGTCCTTGGAAACATAACCATGGACGCATTTATCTCGCAGCGTGTTGAACACGTTAAGGCCTGTTTACACGATCATTAAGTGCGCGCTTGAGCAGTGCAGAGAGGCGCTAGTTCCACCCACTTGCTTTTACTGTTTAATGCAGCAAGGGGCTTTTACTGCTTAATGACAATGCGTAGTATGCTCGTTTTAATGGTGCTGACCAGAGCTTTTCAACATCATTGCAGCCGCTCTATTTTTGAGCAAATGGTATATGTCATGCGTGCTGCTCTAAATGTACACGTAGTATGATTGGGAGCAGGTGAAATGAAAGTACAGTGAATCTGTCATGGTAGCCCGTTGGGTATTGGGTCGTTAGTTCAATACCCAGTAAAGCGGCCTGGAGGTTTTTCCAATAGGGAAACCTTGACACTTCGACTCACGTACGTGTTTGGAAGGACTCAACTCACAATGTATGTGTCGACTTGACTGGAATGCAAATATGTCCCTTAGAGGACAGCAAACTATATCCTCACGCAGGGGGAACACTGCCATGGGTACGCAGTAGGAAGGATGTAGAGAGAATAGAGGAATCGGCAAACGACTTAGCGAAGCGCTATTTAAAACTCTCCGGATTCGCTCAACACTTCAAGTGGAACGTGACCCAACGGTGGTTACTGATGGATATTCATTATGCTGCTGACTGACCAGTAGACACAAACTTAATTCAAAAAATACTCGAGAAAAATAAATGAAAACGCAATCTAGTTGATGCTTGGTATTTTCAACATTGCTTACTACAATTAACTTTAGATTTGAATTGAATATTAAACTTCAGTTTAAACCACCGCACTTAACGGGTAAATTTTTAAAACAATGAAAATCATTTGAGAATGATGTTACCATCCAAAGAGATGCTAGCTACTGAGCACAGAAAATGAAACCTTAAATTAATATTTATACTACTTATATATGTCGGATTCCAACCTCATAGTCGTAGTCGTAGGGCAGCTCTCCTTCCTCGCACCAGTCCAGATCTTCGTCAAACATTTCCGGGTCGTCGCCGCTTCCTTCTTCTTTGGGGCCTTCGTCGTCTTCTTTGTCACCACTGGCATCTTCTTCTTCGTCTCCGCTTGCCCCATCGTCTTCATCAGAAGCCGTGGTCGACTCGTCTGGTGCGATGGTGGTGGGAGCGGTGGTTCCTTCCTCTTCTCCGTCTGCGACACACAAGAATCAAGAACAAGAGATCAGTTTACAAAATGAAAAATAGTTCGTTCTCATAAGTTTAAGTTGAATTACCAGTACGAACTGTGAACTCGATACCCTTTGCATTAATGGCATCAGACATAGCTCATTGTATTTGCTCAGACATCGCTGAATTGTTGAGAATGAGATCCAAATATCTGGAACTGGGTATTTAGAGTAAGATGTAACTGCGCTCACGCCTGGCGCGTAGTGAACACGAGTCTTCAATTGAAGTCCGGTGACACTAAGGTGTAAGACCCGAACCCTATCCTAGCTCTACCGTAGCTCTACCCTAGCCCTTCCTTTGCCGTACCCTAGCCCTACCCTAGCCCTCCCGTAGCTCTACCCTAGCCCTACCCTAGCCCTCCCGTATCCCTGCCCTCGCCTTACCGTAGCCTTACCCTAGTTCTTCCCTAGCCCTTCCTTTGCCCTACCGTAGCCCTACCATAGCCTTACAGTATTCCTTAGCTCTTCCCTCACCCTTCCATAGCCCTACCCTAGCCCTACCGTAGCCCTACCCTAGCCCTACCGTAGCATTACCGAAGCCCTACCGTAGCCCTACCAAGCCCTACCTTCACAGGGCTGGTTGTTGCAGGCCAGGACCACGTCAGGGATAGAGGACGCGTTGCACTGCCGGATGTCGACCTTCGTCTCGTTGAAGAAGCAGAGCACCTTCCTGTGACGCGTGCCTCCTCCACACGGCTTGTTGCACTGTGGTGCAGAGGGCACAGTTAGTCATTAATACTTTGACTGCGATCTGTGCCACCGGTGGTACACGGAGGTAATTTTTATAATGCTGCTGACCGACAAGTAGCTGGTAACTCAATTTTCATAAATGCTTAATCAAAGCTAAATGATGGCACGATCCAGTTCATGTTTGCTATTTTCAAAATGGTTTACTACAATGGACTTTAAATTTGAGGTTGGCATTGAACATAATATTTCGTAGTCGCAGTCAAAGAGTTAAGAAATATTCAAACCGAAATATTAACTCATAGAACAGGTGCACTGCATAGGAACTGTGTGGGGGCAATACAGCGTTCCTCAAGTAGGGCAAATGGGGGGTTGAATTTGGTGAGTAGTTCTGCATGTCGGTGAGAATATCACGAGTTGCTCGTATCGATCGCAAAATTTTGCAGCTGCCTCAAAACTCCCAGCCGGGATCTAGGGGAGGTTTAGCACCTCATCTAGGCCCCTCGCCTATGGCCCTCCCCAGCACCTCACCTAGTGCCCTCCCCAGCACCTCACCTTGGTATAGGGCCCCGTGAACCACTCTCCCATGCTCTCTTCGCAAGCAGGGTTATCCTGGGGCTTGGCCTCACACTCCTCCTCCTTCTCCGGGGCCTGGTCCCCGTCGCACTTGTCCCCAGCCACCACCGCCAGGCTGGTCGGGTCGAGGGAGTCGTCCGTGCTGCCGCAGAATACGTGGCGGCTCCGCACGCCCTTGCCGAAACACTCGGCTGAGCACTGCGGGGGGTTAGGGTGTGAGGGTAAGGGGGTGTGAGGGTAGTGGGATGTGAGGGTATGGGTGTGAGGGTAGGGTGTAAGAGTAGGGGGGTATGAGGGTAGGGTGTGTGAGCACTGCAGGAGGTAGGGTAGTGCTAGAGGGTAGTGCTAGAGGTTAGTGCTAGAGGGTAGTGCTAGGGGGTAGTTAGTACTAGAGGGTAGTGCTAGAGGGTAGTGCTAGAGGGTAGGGAGTGAGGGAAGTGGGGGGTGAGGGTAGGGGGTGTGAGGGTAGGGGGTGTGAGGGTAGGGGTTTGTGAGGGTAGGGGGTCAATAACGATGGAAGCTAAAGCTCGGATTGAGGCATGCCATAACCTCCAATTCATTATATACATATTAGGATACAAGCTACAAAATACATAATGGCGCAGCAAATATGTTATGGCGTTACAAATTACAAATATGTAAAATATTTCGATGCTCACCGAGTTCGATGACCCGACTTATGCGTTCGAATCTGAGCTTGTTCTCTTCGGACGTGAATTCCATGTTTGTAATTTAAAGGATCAACGCACACACACCAATCTTTACTAATTGTATTCTAAAACCGACATCCTAATAGTGCTATAGTGAGCATTAACAATCAAGCTCTGTGCTTCTTCCGCAAAAACTAAAGCCACGTTTATCAGTCATGGGTGCAAGAAATTATACCTTCTACTGCCTTCCAACTGAATTACTTTAATGACTGAACGACCGGTCAACCCCCACTACAAATTTAAGCATCCGCAAATAACAGTACGAGATTTACACACACATCCTACCATGAGTATTACTACGACAGGCCCTTGCCACATTACTCTCATCACTCGTTCTACATCACGTATCGTTTTCCATCGTCATGCCCCTCAGGGGGACACAACTATTGTATCTATGGGAATTAGCGCTCCCAGGGGGACTATGTGAGGGCCCGAGCTGAGGGTTAAGTAGGCTTTATTTATGTTGAAATAGAATAGGTTTTTGTTATGGGAAGAACTATCTTTTTTCGGTTCACTTTTGTCCTGTGTTTCAGCCCCTACTACTTTTTTCTTAAACTTTTTCTTATTTCATGAACTTTCCTAGCTTACTGTTTCTATACACCTTGTGCATAGATTCCGCGTTCCCTCAACTCCATACTAAATGGTTCCTTCATTCTTCCTCTCTTTGAAGATCTTTGTCGTGAAAAGGGAGGCTAAAATTTTTTTGTATTATAATAACAATGATAATAATCCCATCCCCACGATCATATAGTTCTTCTCAATAGGCATCAGTTCATTTTTCGAATGATTTTCCTAGGTGTTACTCCATTACGCGAGCGTAGGCGGATGCTCGGCTGATCAGTTTGATCCTTTCAATTTTGGGGCATGAACTCCTCTCTTCCTGCAAAAATTAATAAAATTGACCCATTACTCTACCGCAGATTATATTGCTTCATATTTTCCGCATTATTGAAAAGATTTTACTTATTTTCATCACAACAATATCGAATAATTTTCTAGTGCTATAATTTTCTTCTACGGGCTTACCCTTCCAAGAGTATTTCCAGATCACATAAGGTTTTCTTATTCTTAGATAGCCAGGAAACCTGTGAATTCTTCCCAAAATTTCTGAAACGAACAAAAAAGAAACATTCGCTTAGTATCAAATTTACCCATACATCTTTAAAATCTTTAATTGAAAATATTTTTCCGAGAAGCTAAAGTACGCTGCACCTACTTATACACATTTTTCAGAGTAATTTTCCATTGAGACATTTTGCTATCTACTCGCCAACCGTGGCACACTCTTCAAAGCTTGGCGTTGAACAGAGTTCCCGCCAGACCCGAGGTGTTCCTTGAGGGTATGTCCCTTTGCGCCTTCCTAAAAAAAGCCAATCATCTCGCAAGTATCTCGGAGGTGTTTGTTTAATCCCGCCCTAGCATGAATGTGACTGTTCCCTTTGGTTATTATGGAGGCTGCTTTCTCCGCCTTATAGAATTCAGGTTTGAAACCCTTATATGAAAGCCGTTCGTTCCAACATTTCATCTTGCTCTTTTTTGCGATTTGTGGCGTTTGCTAACGCCTTTTGTTTAAGATCCAAATAAACGACTCAGGGTAGGTATTAAATTACATCCCGCAAGCACTTAGGTTTCTTAGTTCACCACATATATTCGTTTTTTGGTCTCAGCTACTACAATGTTTTCTTATGACATAGCGGTCTGTCATCCTTTACCCTGAGCCTATCGTGCCCTCTAACCCTCATGTAAACTGAACACGACAGTCTGGGCACCAACACAAGGCTCGGCACAAAGCACAACACTTTGCTCACACTGTTGGTCGCAAGGTTTATTGCGCAACAAAAACTTTACACAAAAGAGCATTAATTAACGCTACAAAAAACAAAAGCATAACCTTGCAATACCTCTCTAGAATCAATTTATGAATTATTTGTTACAGTAAGAGGTGTGTGATGGTAGGGAAGGTGTGAGGGGGGCAGCGTGTGAGGGTAAGGGGTGAGGGTAGGGGTGTGTGTGAGGGTATGGAGGTGTGATGGTAGGGGTTGTTTGTGAGGGAATGGGGGTGTGAGGGTAGGGGTTGTTTGTGAGGGTATAGGGGTGTGAGGGTAGGGGGTAAGGGTAAGGGGGGGGGTGAGGTGAGTGAGTAGGTATTTGAGTATCAGGGAGGAGGAAGAATAGGTACTGAGGAAAGTAACTTGAATGATTGCAATATCGCAACTTATTGATCGATCTTTTATCGCAGTTCTCTTGTAGGAGAAGTTCTTCAGTCTCTTGACCTAAGGGAACCAGATGAGCTGCACACACTTAGGTGAAAAAAGGCTCAAGGCTGCACTGGGATCGAACCTGGGTATTTCTCGCACTTAGGAAAATCTTAGACTACTCAGACAAACACCACCTGCCTCACCTTGGACCACTCGGAGGAGTACCACCTGCCTCACCTTGTATCACTCGGAGGACCACCACCTGCCTCACCTTGGACCACTCAGAGGACCACCACCTGCCTCACCTTGGACCACTCGGAGGACCACCACCTGCCTCACCTTGGACCACTCGGAGGACCACCACCTGCCTCACCTTGGACCCCTCGGAGGACCACCACCTGCCTCACGTTGGACCACTCGGAGGAGTACCACCTGCCTCACCTTGGACCACTCGGAGGACCACCACCTGCCTCACGTTGGACCACTCGGAGGAGTACCACCTGCCTCACGTTGGACCACTCGGAGGACCACCACCTGCCTCACCTTGGACCACTCGGAGGACCACCACCTGCCTCACGTTGGACCACTCGGAGGACCACCACCTGCCTCACCTTGGACCACTCGGAGGACCACCACCTGCCTCACGTTGGACCACTCGGAGGACCACCACCTGCCTCACCTTGGACCACTCGGAGGACCACCACCTGCCTCACGTTGGACCACTCGGAGGAGTACCACCTGCCTCACGTTGGACCACTCGGAGGACCACCACCTGCCTCACCTTGGACCACTCGGAGGACCACCACCTGCCTCACGTTGGACCACTCGGAGGACCACCACCTGCCTCACCTTGGACCACTCGGAGGAGTACCACCTGCCTTACCTTGGACCACTCGGAGGAGTACCACCTGTACTCGCACTCCATGAGGGTGAGCTCGCACTCCCTCGAGTCGAGTGGCCGCCGCCGCTCGTCACACTCGGAGTCATGCACCACCTGCCCGGCCTCACTCGAGCACAGCACGGGGCGGGTCTCGCGCTCCTGGCCACAGCTGGTGCACTGTGGGGGTATACTGTGGCTACACTGCAGGCTACACTGCAGGCTACACTGCGGGATACACTGCAGGCTACACTGCAGGCTACACTGCAGGCTACACTGCAGGCTACACTGCAGGCTACACTGCAGGCTACACTGCAGGCTACACTGCGGGCTACACTGCGGGCTACACTGCGGGCTACACTGCAGGCTACACTGCAGGCTACACTGCAGGCAACACTGCAGGCTACACTGCAGGCTCCACTGCGGGCTACACTGTGGGCTACACTGCAGGCTACACTGCAGGCTACACTGCAGGCTCCACTGCGGGCTACACTGTGGGCTACACTGCAGGCTACACTGTAGGCTACACTGCACCCCTGATCTTTTGACCACACTCATCCCCTCTCAAACCTGATCCTCAGCCTAGCCAAGTCTCACCCCTCACCCCAGCCTCTCACCTCACCCCTCACCCCAGCCTCTCACCTCACCCCTCACCCCAGCCTCTTACCTCACCCCTCACCCCAGCCTCTCACTTCACCCCTCACCCCAGCCTCTCACCTCACCCCTCACCCTAGCCTCTCACCTCACCCCTCACCCCAGCCTCTCACCTCACCCCTCACCCCAGCCTCTCACCTCACCCCTCACCCCAGCCTCTCACTTCACCCCTCACCCCAGCCTCACCCCTCACCCCAGCTTCTCACCTCACCCCTCACCCCAGCTTCTCACCTCACCCCTCACCCCAGCCTCTCACCTCACCCCTCACCCCAGCCTCTCACCTCACCCCACACCCCAGCCTCTCACCTCACCCCTCACCCCAGCCTCTCACTTAACCCCTCACCCCAGCCTCTCACCTCACCCCTCACCCCAGCTTCTCACCTCACCCCTCACGCCAGCCTCTCACCTCACCCCTCACCCCAGCCTCTCACCTCATCCCTCACCACAGCTTCTCACCTCACCCCTCACCCCAGCCTCTCACCTCATTCCTCACTCCAGCCTCTCACCTCACTCCTCACCCAGCCTCTCACCTCATCCTTCACCACAGCCTCTCACCTCACCCCTCACCCCAGCCTCTCACCTCACTCCTCACTCCAGCCTCTCACCTCACCCCTCACTCCAGCCTCTCACCTCACTCCTCACCCCAGCCTCTCACCTCACCCCTCACTCCAGATTCTCACCTCACCCGTCACCCCAGCCTCTCACCTCACTCTCACTCCAGCCTCTCACCTCACCCCTCACCCCAGCCTCTCACCTCACCCCTCACTCCAGATTCTCACCTCACCCCTCACCCCAGCCTCTCACCTCATCCCTCACCACAGCCTCTCAACTCACCCCTCACCACAGCCTCTCACCTCACTCCGCACTCCAGCCTCTCACCTCACCCCTCACCCCAGCCTCTCACCTCACCCCTCACTCCATATTCTCACCTCACCCCTCACCCCAGCCTCTCACCTCACCCCTCACCCCTCACCCCAGCCTCTCACCTCACCCTTCACCCCACCCCCTTCACCCCACGCTCCATCACCCCTCATAGCAGCCCTTCACCTCATCCCTCCTCCCTCACCTCTCACTCCTCACAGCAGCCCTTCACAGCAGCCACCTCACCCCTCAACCCTTACCCCTCACCCCTCACCCCTCACCCATTACCCCTCACCCATTACCCCTCACCCCTCACTTTCACCCCTCAACCTTTACAGCAGCCCCTCACAGCAGCCCCTCACCCCTCACCCCTTACAGCAGCCCCTAACCTCACCCCTCACCCCCACCCATCATCCCTCACCCCGGTCCACTGACCCCTCACCCCTCACCCTTACTCCTCACCCCTCACCCCTCACCCCTCACCCCTCACCCCTCACCCCTTACAGCAGCCCCTCACAGCAGCCCCTCACCTCACCCCTCACCCATCCCCCCTCACCCCTCACCCCTCATCCCTCACCCCTCACCCCTTACAGCAGCCCCTCACAGCAGCCCCTCACCTCACCCCTCACCCCTAACCCCTCACCCCTCACCCCTTACAGCAGCCCCTAACCTCCTCCCTCACCCCTCATCCTTAACCCCTCACCCCTCACCCATCACCCCTTACAGCAGCCTCTCACCTCACCCCTCACCTCTCACCCCTCGCCCCACACCCCTCACCCCTTACCCCTTACATCAGCCCCTCACACAGCCCCTCACCCCTCACACAGCCCCTCACCCCGGTCCACTCAGCAGTGACCCAGTCGACGCCCCCACAGGGCACGGCCTCACACGGCCGCTCATCTTCCGGCTTGGGGACCTCACAGTCCTCCTCCGGCAACACCTGCACGGCGCCTTCCTTCCGCGTGTGGCACGTGACGGTCCGCTCCTGCACGCCCTCCCCGCACAGGGCTGGGCACTGGGGGAATACGTGGGGTGTCAGCAAAACAACGAAACCATCATAACAAAACGGGCAGATTTGACGATGTTGATTAACTCCTCAGAAGTGTACGGTGGTCGTTATGTGCTGAATTTACTTTCACTTCGCAATATGTGAGCGGTGTTCGTTTGATTCGCGTTCTGGCCGTTTGGTGATGAAGGAAAGATGAGGATGATATCCTGCAGTGCTGATATTCTCCTACAAAATACGCCTTGGTAAGATGTCTGAGTTCGGTGGAAAAGATTTCTAGTATCCCAAATATCGTTCTCAATTTGATGCCCACTCTTACTTGCTTCAGATCAAACCAAAATTTGCCGATGTTTTATGTATGGGAAAGATCATACCCCCCAAAAGGGCCGGACTTTGAGACCGTCATGGAAATTTCAGAGACCAGAGAATTAGAATTCGCCAATTCAGTTTACTTACGGCAGTCGAATCCATTGTTGAAAATGTTGCGCTTTCCTCAACTTCTCTTTTGTGAAGTCATGGCAACATAATATGCAGCGATTGTAGCATGGCATGTAGTATGCTCTAACATTTGCATCCTAACGCAGCGAACTGCCAAGTAGTTTTGCTCAACAAAATTATTTTAAAGAAACACTTCGATGTGTGGTGTAATTTTGTGACGTGCCATCAGGACAGCCATGACAGCCTAAAGTCTCTGGTGCATTGTGTGGTTGTAGGATGGTGGTGTGGTGAGGTGGTGTGGTGGTGTGGTGAGGCAGTGTGGTGGTGTGGGGTGCATGTGGTGGGGACATTGATGTAGTGAGGCAGTGTGGAGGTGTGGGGTGCATGTGGTGGGAACATTGATGTGGTGAGGCAGTGTGGTGGTGTGGCGAGGCAGTGTGGTGGTGTGGTGAGGCAGTGTGGTGGTGTGGGGTGCATGTGGTGGGGACATTGATGTGGTGAGGCAGTGTGGAGGTGTGGGGTGCATGTGGTGGGAACATTGATGTGGTGAGGCAGTGTGGTGGTGTGGGGTGCATGTGGTGGGAACATTGATGTGGTGAGGCAGTGTGGTGGTGTGGGGTGCATGTGGTGGGAACATTGATGTGGTGAGGCAGTGTGGTGGTGTGGCGAGGCAGTGTGGTGGTGTGGTGAGGCAGTGTGGTGGTGTGGGGTGCATGTGGTGGGGACATTGATGTAGTGAGGCAGTGTGGAGGTGTGGGGTGCATGTGGTGGGAACATTGATGTGGTGAGGCAGTGTGGTGGTGTGGCGAGGCAGTGTGGTGGTGTGGTGAGGCAGTGTGGTGGTGTGGGGTGCATGTGGTGGGGACATTGATGTGGTGAGGCAGTGTGGAGGTGTGGGGTGCATGTGGTGGGAACATTGATGTGGTGAGGCAGTGTGGTGGTGTGGGGTGCATGTGGTGGGAACATTGATGTGGTGAGGCAGTGTGGTGGTGTGGCGAGGCAGTGTGGTGGTGTGGTGAGGCAGTGTGGTGGTGTGGGGTGCATGTGGTGGGGACATTGATGTGGTGAGGCAGTGTGGAGGTGTGGGGTGCATGTGGTGGGAACATTGATGTGGTGAGGCAGTGTGGTGGTGTGGCAAGGCAGTGTGGTGGTGTGGTGAGGCAGTGTGGTGGTGTGGGGTGCATGTGGTGGGGACATTGATGTGGTGAGGCAGTGTGGAGGTGTGGGGTGCATGTGGTGGGAACATTGATGTGGTGAGGCAGTGTGGTGGTGTGGCGAGGCAGTGTGGTGGTGTGGTGAGGCAGTGTGGTGTGGGGTGCATGTGGTGGAACAGGAGCAAATGCGAACTTTATTTCATTTTAAATAGGTTCAGAAATAAGAAAGGATGAACTTAATTACTTACTCATCACTGCCCGTAATCCCAGACTGATACATTGTAGTGACCTCCAGACAACAATGGCCACCAGACAACAATGTCCACCAGACAACAATGGCCACCAGACAACAATGGCCACCAGACAACAATGGCCACCAGACAACAATGGCCACCTGACAACAAAGGCCACCAGACAACAATGTCCACCAGACAACAATGGCCACCAGACAACAATGGCCACCTGACAACAATGGCCACCAGACAACAATGTCCACCAGGCAACAATGGCCACCGGGCAATAATGTCCACCAGACAACAATGGCCACCAGACAACAATGGCCGCCTGACAACAATGTCCACCAGGCAACAATGGCCACCAGGCAATAATGTCCACCAGACAACAATGGCCACCAGACAACAATGACCACCAGACAACAATGGCCACCAGGCAACAATGGCCACCTGACAACAATGGCCACCTGACAACAATGGCCACCTGACAACAATGACCACCAGATAACAACCGCCACTCACCGGCCGCCACTCGCCCACGTGCCAGTCCGGACACTCGCCCTCCTTGTTGCACTCCTGCGTCTCCTCGGGGGGGTCCGAATCTGGGGGGAGGGGGTTTCATTGAGGGTCTTATAGGGGGTCTAAGTATGGGTGTCTTAGAATGAGAGTTCGTAGGGGTGTTCATATGAAGGTCAAGTATGGGGGTCAGGTGTGTGGGGGTCTGTAGCAAAATGCCCACCTAGTCTCCAGGTCAACTAATCTTCCAATAACCTAACTCGCGGCCACCTGAGCAGACATAGCAACTAGTGCTCTCCATGTCGCTACTAGTTACCACTAGTGTACGAGTCACGTCCCTCATGGTCCCACACAACGTAACTAGGTGTTGTCTAGTTACTCCTCCACTAGTGTCGACTGCTGCCTCCTAGTTAGTCCGCTAGTTGCCCACATTAGTCCTGTAGCTATCTCTACCAGTCCCCTAGTTGTCCAACGTATTCCCCCAGTCCCCCTTACCAGTCCCCACCAATCCCTTACCAGTCCTCACCAATCCCTTACCAGTCCCCCACCAATCCCTTACCAGTCCCCCACCAATCCGCCACCAGTCCACTGGTTGCCCCACCTGTACCCCCAGTCCCCCAGTCTTTCCCCCCCCAGTCCCTCCACCCCTCCCGCACCCACCAGTACACAGCGCGTCGTCCACAATAGCCATGCGCCCCTCCGCCACGCGCTGGCCGCAGTACACGTGCCTGTACGTGATGCCTGCCACGCCGCACTTGTCGCTCGTGCATGCCGACCACTCGCTCGTCTGCCAGCTGTGGAGCATGTGGAGCTTTTGTTAAGCCCCGTACACACCTTGCAACTTGCGCGTCGTGCCTCATGGACGAGTTGCCGAGCGTTCTCTGACCGCCCGGCAACACGTTGCTGCAGCATGAACCGAAAGTTCAGCTAGTCTGATTTCTGTTAAAGGCGCACGAAGTCAGTTTGATTCTAGCAGGCATTGAGTGCGGTTGTTGTGCCGATGACGTGCTCCAGAGCGCAGCGGCTCCGCCAAGCAAACTCTCGCCAGACTTGCTCACCCCATCAAAGCTTATTGGCGATTGAGTGCGGCTGCAACAGCGCGCTCGTCCAGAAGTCGGTCTGTACAGCAGCGGTCGTTCTGCGACGCCAATACTGCGACTAGTTGCAGTGAGGTGTTGCAAGGTGTTTACGGGGCTAAAGGCAAGTGTTGGGGTACGTGTTTGGTTTTCAAACCATGAAATTCGATGGTTTTCAAGCCATAAAATTCAATAGGTTCCAAACCATGGAATTCAATGGATTTTAAACCATGAAATTTAATGGTTTCCAAACTTTGAAGTTCTATGTATTTTTTTTCGTCAGAATATCGTTATTAGAGTTATTGAATTCTTGAGCGTGTAAACCGGTGTCATGTTTGGATGTAGTGCTACCTCGAGGTATGAATTTAATTCGCTCCGTAATTTTGCTCGTAAGTCCATTGCTCGCATCTCATATATTGCTTGTCTTACAAAGCGAGAAATTTCTTAGTATGTGGTTCGCATCTCTAAAATCTTGTAAGTTATGACACTTGTACGTCGAGGCACCACAGTATCACGGCCAGGAGTCTCACTGGAGTGTGAAGGAGCAATTAGTGAAATTTTCGATTTCGCCTGAGTTTCACTCACGCATTGACAGAGAGTAACACATATGTGGCCTGAGTGGCCTGTGTTACTTGTGTAGACTGTGTTACATGCATAAAGGTTACACATGTAACAGCTACACATTACAATGCTCTCCTTGCTCCTGACACAGGCTGGTATGTGAGGGGACCTCACAGTCACAAAAATCAGCCGTGCTCGGCGCTGCGCAGCTCTGCCTGCCCTGAACTGCGCTGCCATCCACAATGTTGGTCTCCAAGTGCTCCTGAGCTCATTGCGTCAATAGAAGCTGGCAGTGGGTGAGTAGCAATGCAGCAGGTATGCTAGAAATTGCAATATTCGCTGTTGATGTCTTTTATAGAAGTCAACGATGGCAGTTTCGAAATGATCCTCCACAGCAATAACCTAGCGCCCTGATACACTAGTGGGTGTTATACCTGCTGCAGCAGGAGAGGCACGCACCTGCTGCTGCAGGGCTGGGCATTGCAGGTGCGGTTGGCCACAGGACGCAGGCGGGGGTCACAGAGTCCGTCCGCAACCTCCTCGAAAGTGCGCCCGCTCGCACAGCTCACGTTGCGCAGCTCGTATCCTGCGGAGGGAGGGGGTTACTGGGGCTTGGGAGATACTGGGGGCTCGGAGTTTAGGGTGTAGTTATTGGGGGTTGGAGTTATGAGGGGTAACTGGAGCTTGGGGTTATAAGGGTTACTGGGAGTTGGGGGTTATAGGAGTTACCGGGACTGTGGTTATGGGGTGTTAATAAGACTCGGGAGTAACTGGGGCTTATGTGGGTTTCTAGGGGATTACTGGGCGTGGAGGATTGCTGGGGTTTCGGGGGATAAGTGAAACTATGTGGAAATGGCGAAGATCCTAGAAGGTGTAGAACTCACCATCCACTTTATCCCCAAGAGTGGGCACCGTTTGACGAGATCCGTATTAAATCATTTACTAAAGCAGCTGATTTACCCAAGAGATGTGAAGGAGATAGAAGCAAGAACACCTTCCCTGAGTCGTTAATAAAAGAGTGTTGCTAAGGTCGCGGTGTTCGTGAAATTGTAACAGCTTGTACGTCCGGTGCCAAGCGCTCCCTTCTTCCGTCCATGCCTCTTACACCAGTAAACTATTGAGTATATTTTCTTTTTGTGAATATTATCCTCCTTTGTTGGAGGAAGTAGAAGTTGTACGTAACTGCTAACGCCGCCCGTAATTTACAGAACTTCCTAAATTCATGTTCCTAAAATTCGAAGCGAGGTCTCTGGCGGCAGCGACCCTTTTTATGTTTTATTAGCTTTATAATATTCACATCAGCTTAGAGATGATAACATTCACTACACTCCCCCACCCACCTCCCCCGCACGTGAGGCTACACTCCCCCACCCACCTCCCCCACACGTGAGGGAACACTCCCCCCACGCCCCCGCCCGCCACTCGTAGGTGTCGTCCACGTCGTCGGCCACATCGATGGGGAGGCTGTAGTGGTAGCGGACACCCGTGTTGGGCTCCTGGTACAGCAGCTGTGGGCAGGGTACGTCATGGTACAGGGTACAGCAGCTGTGAGCAGGGTATGTCATGGTACAGGGTACATGGTACCGTCATGGTGTGGTACTTGCCTTGTGCCATTATAGGGGTACATGTCAACATCTGGGAATTACTTCTCTGGTACCAGGAGGTAATTATTTGGCACAGTGGGGATGCTTATCTGATACTAGGAGGTTCTTGTCTGGTATAAAACACAACAGAATACCACCCACCAACACCACACAACCAACTCAACCAACACAACCAACACACAACCAGCACAACCAATTTTATTATTCACACCACCAACACAACCAACACACAACCAACACAACCAACACAACCACCACACCACCACCCACCACATAGACGGGCTGCAGCAGAACACAACTACCACCACACCACCACCACCACCACACACCACCACCACCACACCACCACCCACCACATAGACGGGCTGCAGCAAAACACAACCACCACCACCACCACATTACCACCACACCACCACCCACCAACACATAGACGTGCTGCAGCAGAACACAACCACCACCACACCACCACCACCCACCACCACATAGACAGGCTGCAGCAGGGGCCCCAGCGCCCGGATCACTTCAGGAGCGAAGATGCTGGCCCCCTCGCTGCGGCGCTCGTACCGGAAGGGCGCCCCCGCCATGTCCTTGGGGCCCGGGAAGTCGATGCGCCAGTTGCCGTTGAGGAAGAAGTGCCCCGTCAGGTTGCGCAGGGCTGGGGAGGTGGGGGAATGTTGGGGAGGCGTTACCATGGCGATAGAATTACCTCAGGATAGTAATTCTATGGGAATTACCATATAATTAGCATAGGTGATAGAATTACCATATGCCTTGCGATAAGGGAGGTTTGGGTGCCTACACCAGCCCGAAGTTTCTCCTTTTTACCCACTCCCCTTCCCCACTCCAAAAACACCCATCCCCCACTTCTAACTCACCTGCCTCCCCTCTCCCACTCCCCCACCCCCTTCTCTCCCACTCCCTTACTCCACCACTCACCCACTCACCCCTCCCCACTCTCCCACTCACCCACATCTCCACCCCCCACTCACCCAGGTAGTTGTTGGAGGCGCGCACCTCCTCCACGAGGACGTTGGTAGCCCCCACGGGGATGAGGACGATGTCGTTGTAGCCCGCCGTCAGGATGGGGGCGTCGAAGACACCCTCGACGGTGGTACAGGTGCTGCCGTCGCCCCCGCACACCCGACATGCGTCCTCCGTCGCGGGGGAACCCAGGATCCCGTCGCATCCCACCGACTGGGGGAGGGGGGGGACATCTTAGGGAGTGTGGGGGTGCCTTGGGGACACCTTAGGGAGTGTGGGGGAGCCTTGGGGACACCTTAGGGAGAGTGGGGAGGTTTGGGGACACCTTAGCTAGGGAGTGTGGGGGAGCCTTGGGGACACTTAAGAAGTGTGGGGAGGTTTGGGACACCTTAGGGAGTGTGGGGGACATCCTAGTGAGTGTGGGGCACCTGGCGTGGTGCGTGTGTGTACGCAACGCATTGTGTGAGAGGAAGACTGTGGGGACACACACTAATGAGAGCGTCTACACTGGTATAGACCGTCCTCTCTGTTAAGTGGCTGCCTAATGTTCTCTTCGGAAGAGACTCCAAAAGGGGGGCACGACCACGGAGGGGGCAAGAAAGGGCCAAAAAGGGCCCGATTTGGTTCGCTTTCCAATAACTTTATGATCGGCGATCATGGTTCTCGTTTTTTTGGAGGTCTTCGCTGCCTGTCGGAAGCTGAGGAGCGAGAGTGTGGATCTTTATTACAGGGGGGCGTAACACATGCCTGTATATACATGTAAGTCTGTGTGACACATGCCAGTCTATACACACGCCACCAAATGTGGCACACCGGGCATGTTAGTCAAGCAACACACACACACAGCTAGACACGCACAAACACACACACACACACATATAAGAAAAATATTTTCACGCCTCTCCCACAGTGGCCGCAACACAAGCTACGCACACACACAGCCGTCCCTCACCCTACACAGGCCGTTCACACAGATGTCCCTCACCCTACACAGGCCACACAGCCGTCCTTCACCCTACACAGGCCACACAGCCGTCCCTCACCCTACACAGGTCACACAGCCGTCCCTCACCCTACACAGGCCACACAGCCGTCCCTCACCCTACACAGGCCGTCCACACAGCCGTCCCTCACCCTACACAGGCCGTCCACACAGCCGTCCCTCACCCTACACAGGTCGTTCACACAGATGTCCCTCACCCTACACAGGCCACACAGCCGTCCCTCATCCTACACAGGCCGTCCACACAGCCGTCCCTCACCCTACACAGGCCGTCCACACAGATGTCCCTGCCCTCCGAGTTACACAGGGTGCCGTCCGTCACTCGCTGGGCGTGCCGGTAGTAGAAGCGCTCACCCACCGGCTGGCAGTTGAGCTCGCATTCTCTGGGGGCCTTCGGGTACGGCACCCACCTGTGAAAATAAGGGGGTATGGGAGGTTGTGGAGGGGCGTATCGTAGTGTATGGGTGGGTATAAGTGAGCAGGGTGGGTATAAGTGAGCAGGGTGGGCAGGGTTGGGTATGGGGGCGATGACAAGTCACGTTAATCGTCACGACAAACAGCCATGTCTCCCCTACCTCCCGTTCTGCTGGTTTGTATGTTTTTTTTGCCGCTTTCCGCGAATGAAATGTTCAGAGGCAGAGTTGGGCCAGATCCTTCGGTTTAGTTGCATTTGAATGGCTGAAAATTGATGGCAAAATCGGACTGTGCTGCGTTGGCCACAGAGGAGATTATGGATGGTGTGGGTTCCAAACATAAATAAACAATATACACAATTTATTCACTACGATCGATAAAACAGTCGATTGCTCTTCAAGTCTAGCACAACGGACACATTTGAGTATAGCTACCTGTGGGCCCGAATAAGTTCAGCGACTTCTAGGGCATCCCACCACCAACGTCATTCTTGGGTATACGATTATGTTTAACATAATTCACTTGACCTAGTTGCGCACTAGACTGATCAAAGAATTAGTTCACTCGAGATTCGATGCTTCATTTTACAAAGTAGTTTGTATGGGCTAGATGTCAACAGTGTATTCTAGAAACGACTTGAGAACAGACTGAAGATCATTGTCATTATCCAAGGCAAATTATCCTATCAGGATGAGTTGATTAGGAGACAAAATTTGACTTGTTCACAATTAATTATTTGGGTATTCTGGTATAAAAAAGATTCAGGATTCTTTTTGAAGCTTTATAAGCTCTTTTTGCCCGAATCTCCGCAGGGATCGCATTTCAATTCTTAGTTGAAACGAAGAGGATACTGTGCTGTGACTGAGCTTTTGAATAATAAGGAAGCATGAAGTTACTTCTATTTCGGGTTAAATGGTCGTGATGACCAGTTTGTGCAGTAAATGGTTTGAGGTCTTTGTTGCCAATATTGTGTAATGTTTTATAATCAAATCACAAATGGAGAGCTTGCATGTTATAGAGAGCTTGCTAAGTATTTTCAAAATTTTGAATGAATCATTTGCGTGAGCATTATATTTCAATGTTCTTACCGCTCTAATGGTGTTTTTTGAAGCATAAGACGTATATTGGTTTTATTTTTACCTGTTTTGTCCCGTGCTTCTATTCCGCATCGTAGGTAGGGTGAAATGATCGTTCGGTAAGGTACTGTCAAAGCTTTTCAGGCTAGACATTTTTCATCTTGTTGAGGATGCCAATGAATTCTGATGACTTAGTACTAACATGAGCAATGTGATCTTTGAAGGCCAGATCTTTTCTATTAGAATACCCAGAGACTTACGAGAGTTTTTTTTCTATTCTACCTTCGCCAATTTGAATGCGTGGTAATACATATTTCTCTTGTATGAGAATGAAATATATTTTGTCTTGTCGAAATTAAGGTTTATTTAACTAGCTTTAAGCCTCATTGAAACCTTTTGCAGCTCGTTATTAATACTCTCCGCAATTATAGTGGGATTTTTATACAGGAGTTAAGGAGAAAGCGAGCTGTCATCGGCATGAAATACGAATTTTGAAAGTGACGTAAATTGAACTATATCTTTGATAAATACTAAAAACAGGAGAGGCCCATGGACAGACCCTTGTGGAACTATGATGTCCCTTGTGGAAATGTCTGTAGTTCAGATTGTGCATCGTCAATCCCAACGTTTTCCTTTCGATTTGTTAGGTATGATTTGAACCAGTCATGTTCAACTCCTCTGATGCCATAACAGTGTAGTGTCGAGAGTATTATCTTCTCCACACAATCGAATGCTTTTCGCAAATCAAGAAATTTAGAGAAAACAAGCATTCATTCGTCTATATTAGAATGTAGACATCGCCAATGACGACGTATTGCTTCTTTTTTGTTAGGTATGAACTGACGACCCTAACAAGAGGTTGGGATGTGACTCCACCGTCCACATAAGAAAGGAAGTCATTGCCAGAGTGCACAAGTTTTATCAGGGCACTCACTGGTAATACTTCCCCTCGAAGGGGATGCTGTCGTAGCGCTGGCATTGTTCCGTCCTGAAGTCCACGGAGCCGGGGGGGCAGGCCTGGGGGGGAGGGGGGCATTAGCAGTACTTGACTGGAGTATAGACAGGGAGGTTATTAGAAACACAGGAGGGGGGGGGGGGGGGTATGCACTGCGTAGGACTGGCAAAAGGATCTTTCCAGACGCACCTCGCCACCAACGCAACACACAAGTTCACCCCCTTGTAACTTTCAAAAATAATGCACCGATCGACTTCATATTACTCTGAAATGAAAGAATGTTTTAATCTTTCTTTTTTAACCTAAATTAAAGTCGGTAGGCGCATTATTTCGAAAAGTACAAGTGGGTGAACTTATGTGTTGCATTAGTGGCGAGGCTTGTCTGGAAAAGCTCCTGGCATAATTTGTTCGCAACCTTCGTAATGGGCGCCAGAATACAATGTTCGCAGGCTTACACTCGGCTCGTGAGACCGTCACACGACGCAGCGTCCGGCACACTCGGGTCTGGGCACGCATCAGCTGAGCTTCATTACTGTGGGACACGTCCCACTGGTGGGGGCGTGTGCCGGGGACACTTATTGGTGTGTACGAAGTGTGATGCGTAATGTATCGTTGCATGCTCTGAGAATATCGTCGGCGAGTAAATGGGACGCAAAATAGCGAAGTTTACTTGGACCTTTACGAGGCAAATTTGTGGGTGCAGTGATGGTACTCAAGTGTGCGAGTCCTACCGCCTCCTGACGCCTCCTGACGCCTCCTGACGCCCCCTGACACCTCCTGATACTCCCTGACGCCCCCTGACGCCCCCTGACGCCCCCTGACGCCTCCTGACGCCCCCTGACGCCCCCTGACACCCCCTGATGCCTCCTGACGCTCCCTGACGCTCCCTGACGCTTCCTGACGCCCCCTGACGCCTCTTGACGCCCCCAGACGCCTCCTGACGCGCTCTGACGCCCCCAGACGCCTCCTGACACCTTTTGACGCCCCCTGACGCCCCCTGACGCCTCCTGACGCCCCCTGACACCCCCTGACACCCCCTGATACCCCCTGATACCCCCTCCTCACCTCAATGTTGCAGGACTCGAATTTCTTCTCTTCTCCCACACACGCGCCGGGGCTGTAGGAAGAGGCGGGCAGTGTACACAGTGTACACAGTGCAGTGTACACAGTGCAGTGTACACGGTGTACACAGTGCAGTGTACACAGTGCAGTGTACACAAAGCAATGTACAGAGTGCAGTGTACACCAGCATATCTCACATTTATTTCACAAAGTCATTTATTTGATCAGATATTTCAGCATTTACATTATTTCACATGTGTATTGTCTGAAGGCAGGGGGTGTGGTAGAGCTTCTCTTGTGTCTACCAGTAGACGCGAGACTACCAGTAGGCACCAGACTACCAGTACACAGTTCATACCGGTACACAGTACACAGTATACTCACGTGTCATCAAGGCACGTCCGTGTTCGTACGGTCACACCGCCTCCACACGTCCGACTGCACGGGCTCACGGGACCGTACTCTCCCCACGGGCCGTACTGAGGGAGGATAAGTACATTACTCTCTCGTGGGTACTCTCTGGGGGCTAGGGATACTCTGGAGGCTATGGGTACTCGGGGGCTAGGGGTACTGTGGGGTTAAGGGGTACTCTGGGGGCTAGGGGTACTGTGGGGGCTAGGGGTACTCTGGGGGCTTGGGGTAATCGGGGGTCTAGGTGTACTGTGGGGGCTAGGTGTACTGTGGGGGCTAGGGGTACCATGGGGGCTAGGGGTACTCTGGGGGCTAGGGGTACCATGGGGGGTTGGGGTAATCTGGGGGCTAGGTGTACTGTGAGGGCTAGGTGTACTGTGGGGGCTAGGTGTACTGTGGGGGCTAGGGGTACTCTGGGGGGTAGGGGTACTGTGGAGGCTAGGGGTACTATGGGGGCTAGGGGTACTCTGGGGGCTAGGGGTACTATAGGAGCTAGGGATACTCTGGGGGCTAGGATATACTCCGTAGTGTGACCGCTAATTTATGCGACAGTATTTCAGAATATAGAATCGCTTTTAGATAACTTCTTTTTACGGTACATTGAGGTAATTTCTGAGTAAATGTTTCAATAAGTAATCCACTCGCATTCCAGGAGACTAAAATTTCAAATCTGCCTTTTTGATGGGCGGTTAATTTTGAAAATAAAGGTGAGCAAGCTGCTTAACGTGGAATTGAGAGAGCTAACTTGACTTCTCGTGCGAGCATTTGTTCCACAAACTGGGAGGAATTTGAGCCGCTGAAAAGAGCTCAGCTTTAATGGATGGGTTGTGTAATGTTACAAAACTACATTTCGAAGGGTGAGCAGATAAGGAAACACACAAATAAGGTTCTCTCTCCAACACAAATAAAGTTTGTGTCGGAGGGAGAGCATCGCTCCGAGACACGAGTAGAATTTGCCGTCAGTTGTGCCGTTTGGAAAATTTCGAAAATTTTCAATTTTATCATAATTTCTAATTTGTATTAATTGCATTAAGAATTTTGAGAGTTGTTTTTTCTAAACAAACCCAATTCTAGCCCCACTATCGTTAATAGTTTAAAAACGAGAATATTTTTAAAGCGGCTATTCTTTATTAACTGATGACTGACCAGTACATCAACGACAACGCACAGCTTCTGATTTGTTGTGCATGATAGGGACAAATCAGGAGCGACTCCTCTAATGTGGACCAATTACGGGCGACTATGATAAGGACTAGTATAATAAAATGAAATAGACCAATCAGAAGCGACTCCTTTAATGCCTCCCTCAGGGAGATACAACTATTGTATGTATGGAAATTAGTGCTCCCAGGGGGAAAATGTGAGGTCCCGAGCTGAGAGTTAGGATGGTCTTCTAGTTGTCGAAATAAAATGCGTTTTGTTATGTTAACAACCACCTTTTTTCGGTTCACTGCTGTCCTGCTTTTCAGCACCTATACTACTTTCTTCTTCTACTTTTATCTTGCTTCACGATCTTCTTTTTTAACTTTCTGCTTCTAAGCCCCTTCTGCATGGATTTCGCATTCCCTTATCTCCACACTAAATGATGCCTTCCTCCTTCCTCTCATCGGAACACTTTTTCTTAACGGAGGCATAAACTAACTCGGAATCTCTAACCTAGCAGCCTCACCTCCGCCTCCTGCTGTCGCCGGCTCCTGGTGAGCTGACGCTCGTGGCTTCTGTACATGCTGACGTCAGCACCGCCATCCGCCTCTCGGGTCAGGTGTTGGCGGCGGTGACGGCGGCGGCGGCGGGAAACCTCTGCGTGGTGGCGGCGGCGGCGGGAGAGGCGGGCTCTGTGAGGGGCATCACTGCAGCGTACGGTAAAACTTCGGGATACGAGTTTAATTTGTTCTGGGATCTACGTCGTATGTTAAGTTTTTCGTATGTTCGATCAATTATTCCCATAGGAATGCATGTGAAATCATTCAATTCGTTCCAAAGCTCATAAACCTTCCTTTTAAAACTCTCTACAACTAGCATTTCATCTACCTCTACCGCAAACCTAGAGCAAGCACAGCACTATCACTTGTACCAGCACTACCACCACACCTCCACACCAACCACCACCACTCCAACCAGCAGCAAAACTACCAGCACTACCACCGCACCAACCAGCACCACCACAAATACCACACGCCCCACCTCCTGGCGTTGACATCCTTGATATCCTCGGACGCCTCAGGGATGCGGACGCGCCGGTCGCTGTAGGACTCCTCGTGCCTGCTGGGGTGCACGTAGTGGTCGGAGGTGCCCTCGCCGTGGTACCTGCCATGGTAGGGGGACACGGTGGAGTCATTTCTATGGGGGAAATACACCTCTGGTTCGGCTAGCCAATAGAACGGCTTCATTTCAACAAGCCTTATGACATCACCATGTCGTTTGGCCAATAGCAGTGCCAGATTCGGAGCTAGCAGTGGTGCACGGTGCAATATGAGCGCTGCTATTGTTTCCTTGCCATGATGTCACCATTGCCGGACGGTCGACGCAAAAAAGACTGGTTTGACCCTACCTTGTTGCTTCTACCGAGGTGCATGTTATTGGGACTGGGGGCACAGCTCGAATTGTGTTCAAGTTTTATTGAATAAAATCCCGCATTTACGTTTATACTGCAAATTACTTTCATGAATGAGCCTCAAATGTAGTCTCCCGTCATTTTTTCATTATAAGTCGCTTAAGGCATGTTTACACGATCATTGAGTGCGCGCGTGAGCAGTGAAGAGAGGCGCAAGCCCCGCCCACTTGCTCTCGCTTCAGGCGCATTTTCTGCTCAATGACAGTGCCGCTGTAATGACACTGACGAGCTCAGGCCAGCGCCATACAACGAGAATAGTCCGCGTTGTCATTGAGCAGTGAATGCGCCTGAAGCGAGAGCAAGTGGGCGGGGCTTGCGCCTCTCTTCACTGCTCACGCGCGCACTTAATGATCGTGTAAACAGGCTTTTATTGCCTCATATTTCCGTTATGAAGCAGCACTGCTGAAAGCCGCCACTCTTGGTACACACACAGTCTAACGTTTTCAGAGGAGCATGCATGTTTTTCGCTGCCCAAGCGATTTAATTACTTGGGCGGCGAAAAAGTTTGACTGGGCAGTGACGGCTAGAAGTGAACTGACCTGCTGAGCATACGCTCCCTGTGTTCATACTGCGATATACATCACAAGAATGTTCTAGAAGTTCGTGAAACGTTTGGTAGGAATGGTTTTGTAAGTTCTGAAGCCATCTAGAAAGTTTTATAATGTTTTCCACCGAATTACAGTTGTGTAGAATCGTTTGGATAGCTTGGGATATTCGAAATGACCCTTTTATAATGGGCTAGTTTCTCAACATCGCTAGGAAGTTTAGAAAAGGTAAAGTTTTAGGAGAATATTCCTTATGTTCCTCGTTTTTTAAACGAATGGAAATAGAAAATTACATCCATTGACCAAAGGCAGGAAATATTCAAGTTCTGTTACTCTGTGTAACCCTCTGGCACTGTCTATACCATCTCCAATTTACTTTGGTATGAATGGAATTAAATCAAATAACACACTCACTCCACACACATACACACACACGCCACACACACCACACAGCACACACCACCACACACACCACACACACACACACACACCACTCACCTGAACCTCCCCACGGCTTGCATCTGCAGCTCGTCCCTGAGGGAGGTGTCGAGGGGTCGGGTCACCACCCTGGGGGGCGTGTGGTGACCTGCCTCACCACCCGCCATCATCACTATCACCACCATCACCAACACAGCCCCCCTCGTGCCCCACCCCCCCGCGTGGGGGGGCGTGTGGGGGGAGGGGAACCGCGATATTGTGTTATCTGACGCCATTTTGGGGTAACTTTTTTGGCCTGGGGGCGGAATTTGGGGAAATATTTGGGGAGGAGTTTGTACCTAGTGCACTCAGTCTGTTAGCATGTCACTGCGCCTGTAGCTGTCGTCTGCAACAGAACGGATGTTTTATTCTTATAAAGCCTGATACATGTCATCTTGATATGGGAAAAGATGCTTTACTCCAATCAATCAAGTCTGATGCATATCACCTTGTACATTGGTATATCAAATGCCTTATAACTAACATCAGGACGAGATGACGGGGACTCCCTGTGACACCCATTTCCGACACCTGGGTAGAGTTGGGAATTGTGGCTGAGTTCTCCCTTTTCTCAACGGCGAGAAAAACCGAGCGGCACTGGCGGGATTCGAACCCCGACACTTTTCCGTGATGGGTGTGCTCGCAACCACTCGGCCTCGGGGACCACCGGGATACTGAACGGTATACTGGAGCTAGTGCAGTACAGTTCAGTACAGTCCAGTACAGTGTACACTGCAGCACACTGAGCAGCCTCACAAACACAACAGTTAGCGTCATGTGTCAATGGCGCTGTGTGTGCAGTGTCAGTTAGCACATACGCTCACTGGGGTCAGAGGGAGTCTGGAGGAGTCGGTAGAGGCAGCAACGGAGTGCCAGCAACACATGTGTGCCGCATCACATGCCCAAGCACGGCCTGCCCGTAGGCCTAACCAACTCCCCTCACTGGGGGAGGGGAGAGGTTAATAGGGACATAATGGGGACCAGACCAGGAGTGTACTGGGTACTGTATCGGTGTACTGGGTTCTGTACAAGTGTAATGGTACTGTACTGGTGTACTGGGTACTGTACTGGTGTACTGGGTACTGTACTGGTGTACTGGGTACTGTACTGGTGTCCTGGGTACTGTACTGGTGTATTGGGTACTGTACTGGTGTACTGGGTACTGTACTGGTAAACTGGAGCCTTTACTGGTGTACTGGGTACTGTATCTTTTATTCCAGTTACATGAAGGTCCTTATGTCATATTGTCCTTCCACAATAGTCACTGGCTAAAAATTTCTGGATTGTACAGACAATAGCTTTCGCGAGGTACAATATAAAACAATAGTATTACAGTGACAGTTTCTCTAAACTTTCACTTGTGGACTTTCCGGTCCACTCTTTAAAGTAGCCTCAATATGTTGTATTTCTTGTTAAATTTTTGCCCCAGTGTATTCTTTTGAGTTGACTGCCTCGTTCTGATGTCGGTCGCTACCTGATGCCAGAGTGAGTCTGGTGGTGGTGGTTGTGATGACGGTAATGTGAGGAGAAAAATAGTTAGAGTAACGGTAATATGAGCAAGAAATAATTATGGTCACGGTTATATGAGTAGAAAAATGGTTATGGTAACGGTAATACCCGTAGATATATGGTTATGTTAACGGTAATACCGGTAGAAATATGGCTATGGTAACGGTAATACCAGTAGAAATATGGCTATGGTAACGGTAATACCAGTAGAAATATGGTTCTGGTACCGGTAATACCAGTAGAAAAATAGTTATAGAAACAGTAATATGAGTAGAAAAATATTGACGGTAATGGTTTAACAATAAAATACGGCGTCTATGAATTGTTGCTTCTTCGTTACGATCTGCGAATCACAGGCCTTCCCTACACAGTTGTCTCCTGCCTATCTTTTTTTTGTGTCAAAGATGAAATAAGGAAAATATTTTTTGGATTTTATCGTTGAGATCAGTGTGAATACCGCTTGCATGTTAAAATTATTGCCTGTAACACGTTAAGTGCAGCCTGACCCACCGGTGGTCACTGCAAAATTTTCGCTATGCAGCTCTTCGATTGGTAATTAAAATCTCAATTTCAAGAAGTACCTAATGAAAACTAAGTGAAGGCAGTAATCATGTAATGTTTAGTTATTTCCTGAATCAACTGCAGAATTTTACTCATATTCGAGTTGAATCTTGAACTTCGGTTCAACCCGCGGTACTCACCTCGTTAACTTAAATAGAGGTCACTCTTTTTTATCTTTAGAATGTCCCAAATCTACATCAGTGCTCCGTTACCGAGCTAGACTAGAAAAGGTCACAAAATGGCTAACCCCCGCCTTTTAACTCCGCATTCGATGAGAAATATTTGTCAATTTGCAAGCTTCTAAAGTGCACTAATTCTTAATGTGTGTTTTTCAGCCCGCAGGAGCGCTTCAAATACTATCGTAAATTTGCCTAGTACATAGTATACCATTCCATAAATTTACTTAAAATTAACTATAGTTACCGCGTCACTCAAGTTACCGTGACGTCAAAATTTCTGCAAGTCGAGTAAAAATTATTTTGAAAAAGGTGCATCCTCAGATATTCTATCGGTTGCTGAACTCAACTCCCCTCAGGGGGATACAACTATTGTATCTATGGAAATTAGCGCTCCCAAGGGGACTATGTGAGGTCCTGAGCTAAAGGTTAGGTAGGCCTTCTTTTTGTTGAAATAGAAAAAGTTTGGTTTTGTTACGGACCATCTTTTTTCGGTTCACTGCTGTCCTGTTTTCCAGCACCTACTACTTTCTTCTTCAACTTTTTCTTGTTTCA
Source organism: Morinoia aosen (assembly GCA_030386875.1). Lineage (NCBI taxonomy): Eukaryota > Metazoa > Arthropoda > Malacostraca > Amphipoda > Talitridae > Morinoia > Morinoia aosen. The sequence goes on from CM059576.1 coordinate 8,376,062, forward strand.
TGAACTTCTTTCTTAGCTTCCTGTTTCTGTGCACTTTTTGCGTAGATTCCGCGTTCCCTCAACTCCATACTAAATGTGCCTTCCTCCTACCTCTCTTGGAACATCTTTGTCGTGGTTAAGGGAGGCTAAAACTTTCGTATATTAAATAATAATAATAATAACGGTGAACTCAAGTCAAAGCAGATAGGCCTAAGTAGAAATTCGGCAATTAGACACCCCAGCGCCCCAAACCATGATAGAAGCCCGGTCATATATTGTAACGGTGAGCCATATTGCATCTACCACCAATACATCGCAATGGTGAGCCATTATGCTCCATCTAGACCTAATGAGAAAGTTTCCCTTTCCATGCCATAAATTGATGGACATTTTATATGTTGTTCATACTGTGGTCAGTAATGCCAATCTTCTACAACGTCTGCGTTTTTTTCTTCACGATAATTCCTGCAGACGGAAACACTGGAAGCAGATAGCGATCTGTGCGTGCAGCAGGTGTGCTAACCTCCTGCAATATACATTAGAGTACAGCATCTACAATTCAGGCGGTGAGGCAGCAAATTTTGCGGTGAACTCCGCTGAGCGTCAGCAAACCGTATTCAAGATCCGCTCACCTGGTGCTTCACAGCACATAACTTGCGTGTGTGTCCAGGGTTGTAATGTAAGATACCTCTCACACACACACATACACATACACAGGACACATATACACACAGAACACAGAGATTGGCGTGTACGTATGTACGTGAGGGCGGTTGCCCGCTTCATTAGCCAGCACGACGCTGCGTGACCGGCCAATCACAGTCGTGACTGGCTCCCAGCAGCAGCCAATCACAGTCGTGACTGATTGTCAGCAGCCAATCACGAGGCAGGAAACTAATTGCCAGCCAGCATTGGAAGTGTCAACCTGACAGGTGGTTGACAGGGCTGTTCTGTGCTGGCAACGTCAAGTCACTGCACAGCACTGCACTGCACAGCACTGCACTGCACAGCACTGCACTGCACAGCACTGCACTGCACTGCACAGCACTGCACAGCACTGCACAGCACTCCACAGCACTGCACTGCACTGCACTGCACTGCAATGCACTGCACTGCACTGTACTGCACTGCACTGCACTGCACTGCAATGCACTGCACTGCACTGTACTGCACTGCACTGCACTGTACTGCACTGCACAGCACTGCACTGCAATGCACTGCACTGTACTGCACTGCACTGCACTGTACTGCACTGCAATGTACTGCACTGCACTGCACTGCACAGCACTGTACTGCACAGCACTGTACTGCACTGCACTGCACAGCACAGCACTGCACAACACTGTACTGCACTGCACTGCACTGCACAGCACAGCACTGCACTGCACAACACTGCACTGCACTGCACAGCACTGCACAGCACTGCACAGCACAGCACTGCACTGCACTGCACTGCACTGCACTGCACTGCACAGCATTGCACTGCACTGCACTGAACTGCATTGCACTGCACTGCACTGCACTGCACTGCACTGCACTGCACTGCACAGCACTGCACAGCACTGCACTGCACTGCACTGCACTGCACTGCACTGCACAGCACAGCACAGCACTGCACTGCATTGCACAGCACTGCACTGCACAGCACTGCACAGCACTGCACAGCACTGCACAGCACAGCACTTCACAGCACAGCACTGCACTGCACTGCACTGCACTGCACTGCACTGCACTGCACTGCACTGCACTGCACTGCACTGCACTGCACTGTACTGCACTGCACTGCACTGCACTGCACAGCACTGCACTGCACAGCACAGCACTGCACTGCACTGCACTGCAGTCACCCTGGGACGTGCAGAAAGAAATGTCCGTCATGTGTGCGTTGCGTGAGGGCAGCTGTGTGTGCGTGTGTGTTGGTGTCTGTGTGTGTGTGCGAGTGTGTGTGTGTTATGTAAGTATTAAGTTAGCGCTGGGACTGAAGAGGCTCAAAAAAAATATATTTCCAGGCGAGCCTGAGACTGTTAATAAAACAATTCTATAACAAATTGACACCAAGTCTGCATGGGCCGTGTGCAAAGTCCTCAGTTGTGGTCTAACAAATACGAATTATGAATGCACATTCATGATAAAATATTGTAATTTTAAGTGGCCGCCATCGTTGTAAAAATTCTATTTATAACTACAGGGATGTCGTGGTATCCAAGTCAGGAAATTACTTTTTTCATGAGGGAGTTATTGGCATTTGCAAGACTATATAATTATAAGAGAAATGAATTTGTAACAGAACTGCATGTGGCGGCCTACATCTGGTGGACATGAAAGTGCCATTTATGCAACATGAATTAGATAAAATTAGAATTTGCAATGACCTACCTCACAAAAATGTTATAACTAAGATGTTAATTGTAATACGAACTGAGCGAGTGAACTGCTGTATATCTCGTCCAAACTTAATTAATATTAATTGATCGGCTTTTGATAAATCCTGGCATGGAAACAATGGGCGTTTCCAAGATCACTAATGTATAAAAACCTGCTTTGAACCTTAATCTTATCAAAAATTGATATAATAATATCAGGTAGCGTGAGTGTGAGCATGTGTAGCAAGATATTCACACAGAGTGTATGTTACAGCTGAAAACCTCGTTCACATTTTTATTTAAAGTGTCAAAAATTGAACATTGGATGAATATCGAATTCCTGAGAGGATCTTTTTGTGGGCAGAGTTGAAATTCCCTCTTTTGCCACGCTCACATGGCGCCAGCTGCTGTGTGCCACGCTCATATGGCGCCAGCTGCTGTGTGCCACGCTCACATGGCGCCAGCTGCTGTGTGTCACGCTCATATGGCGCCAGCTGCTGTGTGCCACGCTCACATGGCGCCAGCTGCTGTGTGTCACGCTCACATGGCGCCAGCTGCTGTGTGCCACGCTCATATGGCGCCAGCTGCTGTGTGCCACGCTCATATGGCGCCAGCTGCTGTGTGCCACGCTCACATGGCGCCAGCTGCTGTGTGTCACGCTCATATGGCGCCAGCTGCTGTGTGCCACGCTCACATGGCGCCAGCTGCTGTGTGTCACGCTCATATGGCGCCAGCTGCTGTGTGCCACGCTCATATGGTGCCAGCTGCTGTGTGCCACGCTCATATGGCGCCAGCTGCTGTGTGTCACGCTCATATGGCGCCAGCTGCTGTGTGCCACGCTCACATGGCGCCAGCTGCTGTGTGTCACGCTCATATGGCGCCAGCTGCTGTGTGCCACGCTCACATGGCGCCAGCTGCTGTGTGTCACGCTCATATGGCGCCAGCTGCTGTGTGCCACGCTCATATGGCGCCAGCTGCTGTGTGCCACGCTCATATGGCGCCAGCTGCTGTGTGCCACGCTCATATGGCGCCAGCTGCTGTGTGCCACGCTCATATGGCGCCAGCTGCTGTGTGCCACGCTCACATGGCGCCAGCTGCTGTGTGTCACGCTCATATGGTGCCAGCTGCTGTGTGCCACGCTCACATGGTGCCAGCTGCTGTGTGCCACGCTCATATGGTGCCAGCTGCTGTGTGCCACGCTCACATGGCGCCAGCTGCTGTGTGCCATGCTCATATGGCGCCAGCTGCTGTGTGCCACGCTCACATGGCGCCAGCTGCTGTGTGCCACGCTCACATGGCGCCAGCTGCTGTGTGTCACGCTCACATGGCGCCAGCTGCTTTGTGCCACGCTCACATGGCACCAGCTGCTGTGGGCCACGCTCACATGGCGCCAGCTGCTGTGTGCCACGCTCACATGGCGCCAGCTGCTGTGTGCCACGCTCACATGGCACCAGCTGCTGTGTGTCACGCCCACATGGCACCAGCTGCTGTGTGCCACGCTCACATGGCGCCAGCTGCTGTGTGCCACGCTCACATGGCACCAGCTGCTGCGTGTCACGCCCACATGGCACCAGCTGCTGTGTGCCACGCTCACATGGCACCAGCTGCTGTGTGCCACGCTCACATGGCGCCAGCTGCTGTGTGTCACGCTCACATGGCGCCAGCTGCTGTGTGTCACGCTCACATGGCACCAGCTGCTGTGTGCCACGCTCACATGGCGCCAGCTGCTGTGTGCCACGCTCACATGGCACCAGCTGCTGTGTGCCACGCCCACATTGCGCCAGCTGCTGTGTGCCACGCTCACATGGCGCCAGCTGCTGTGTGCCACGCTCACATGGCGCCAGCTGCTGTGTGCCACACTTACATGGCGCCAGCTGCTGTGTGCCACGCTCACATGGCACCAGCTGCTGTGTGTCACGCTCACATGGCACCAGCTGCTGTGTGCCACGCTCACATGGCGCCAGCTGCTGTGTGCCACGCTCACATGGCACAAGCTGCTGTGTGTCACGCTTACATGGCACCAGCTGCTGTGTGCCACGCTCACATGGCGCCAGCTGCTGTGTGCCACACTTACATGGCGCCAGCTGCTGTGTGCCACGCTCACATGGCACCAGCTGCTGTGTGTCACGCTCACATGGCACCAGCTGCTGTGTGCCACGCTCACATGGCGCCAGCTGCTGTGTGCCACGCTCACATGGCGCAAGCTGCTGTGTGCCACGCTCACATGGCGCCAGCTGCTGTGTGCCACGCTCACATGGCGCCAGCTGCTGTGTGCCACGCTCACATGGCGCCAGCTGCTGTGCGCCACGCTCACATGGCGCCAGCTGCTGTGTGCCACGCTCACATGGCGCCAGCTGCTTTGTGGCACGCTCACATGGCGCCAGCTGCTGTGTGCCACGCTCACATGGCGCCAGCTGCTGTGTGCCACGCTCACATGGTGCCAGCTGCTGTGTGCCACGCTCATATGGTGCCAGCTGCTGTGTGCCACGCTCACATGGTGCCAGCTGCTGTGTGCCACGCTCATATGGTGCCAGCTGCTGTGTACCACGCTCACATGGCGCCAGCTGCTTTGTGCCATGCTCATATGGCGCCAGCTGCTGTGTGCCACGCTCACATGGCGCCAGCTGCTGTGTGCCACGCTCACATGGCGCCAGCTGCTGTGTGTCACGCTCACATGGCGCCAGCTGCTTTGTGCCACGCTCACATGGCACCAGCTGCTGTGGGCCACGCTCACATGGCGCCAGCTGCTGTGTGCCACGCTCACATGGCGCCAGCTGCTGTGTGCCACGCTCACATGGCACCAGCTGCTGTGTGTCACGCCCACATGGCACCAGCTGCTGTGTGCCACGCTCACATGGCGCCAGCTGCTGTGTGCCACGCTCACATGGCACCAGCTGCTGCGTGTCACGCCCACATGGCACCAGCTGCTGTGTGCCACGCTCACATGGCACCAGCTGCTGTGTGCCACGCTCACATGGCGCCAGCTGCTGTGTGTCACGCTCACATGGCGCCAGCTGCTGTGTGTCACGCTCACATGGCACCAGCTGCTGTGTGCCACGCTCACATGGCGCCAGCTGCTGTGTGCCACGCTCACATGGCACCAGCTGCTGTGTGCCACGCCCACATGGCGCCAGCTGCTGTGTGTCACGCTCACATGGCGCCAGCTGCTGTGTGTCACGCTCACATGGCGCCAGCTGCTGTGTGCCACGATCACATGGCGCTAGCTGCTGTGATTCACGCTCACATGGCGCCAGCTGCTGTGTGCCACGCTCACATGGTGCCAGCTGCTGTGTGTCACGCTCACATGGCGCCAGCCGCTGTGTGTCACGCTCACATGGTGCCAGCTGCTGTGTGTCACGCTCACATGGCGCCAGCTGCTGTGGGTCACGCTCACATGGCGCCAGCTGCTGTGTGACATAACACACAACACACAACACACAGCACACAAAACACACCACACAACACACAACACAACACACAACACACAGCACACAAAACACACAACACACACAACACACAACACCCACAACACACACACAACACACAACACACACCACACATCACACAGCACACAGAACACACCACACATCACACAGAACACAACACACAACACACAGCACACAAAACACACAACACACACAACACACACAACACACAACACACAACACAAAACACACAACGCACAACACACAACACACAGCCGACAACACACACAACACACAGAACACAACACACAACTCACACAACACACACAACACACACACAACACACACAACACACACAACACACAACACACAACACACAGCACACAAAACACACAGAACATTGAACACACAGCACACAAAACACACAACACACAACACACACCACACACAACACACAAGACACACCACACACAACAACACAACACACAACACAAACACACACCACACACAACACACAACACACAACTGACAACACACACAACACACTACACACACAACACACAACACACACCTACCTCATGGGCAAGTGCTCCCTCTTCTAAGCAATTCCCCTCGCTCTACCCTCACCTCCCCCCTCCCTCACCTGCCCAGGTGTGTTGCGGCTAATTTTGCCGCGAGGGGAATATGAAGTGAGGGACGCGGGGAAGACATGTGGCTGCCGTGGCTGGGAACATCAAACATAGCGAGGGGAGTGTGGTGCTGTGGTGTGGTGTGAAGTGCTGTGATGGTGTGGTGTGTTGTGAAGTTCTGTGGTGCTGTGGTGTTGTGTGAAGTGCTTTGGTGCTGTGGTGTGGTGTGAAGTGCTGTGGTGTTGTGGTGTTGTGGTGTGGTGAGAAGCGCTGTGGTGCTGTGGTGTGGTGTGGTGTGAAGTGCTGTGGTGTGGTGTGAAGTGCTGTGGTGTGGTGTTGTGGTTTGGTATGCAGTGCTGTGGTGTGGTGGTGCGTTGCTGTGGTGTCGTGGTGTGGTGCTGTGGTGTGGTGCTGTGGTTCTGTGGTGCTGGGGTGCTGTAATGCTGTGGTTCTGTGGTGCTGGGGTGCTGTGGTGCTGTGGTGTGAAGTGCTGCGGTGTGGTGTTGTTGTTTGGTATGCAGTGCTGTGCTGTGGTGGTGTGGTGCTGTTGTGTGGTGTGGTTTGGTGCTGTGGTGCTGTGGTGCTGTGGTGGTGTGGTGTGAAATGCTGTGGTGTGGTTTTGTGGTTTGGTATGCAGTGCTGTGGTGTGGTGGTGTGGTGCTGTGGTGTGGCGGTGTGGTGTGCAGTGTGGTGGTGTGGTGTGAAGTGTTTTGGTTTGGTATGCAGTGTGGTGGTGTGGTGTGAAGTGCTGTGGTGTGGTGTTGTGGTTTGGTATGCAGTGCTGTGGTGCTGTGGTGTGCTGTGAAGTGCTGTGGTGTGGTGTTGTGGTTTGATATGCAGTGCTATGATGTGGTGGTGTGCTGTGAAGTGCTGTGGTGTGGTGTTGTGGTTTGGTATGCAGTGCTTTGATGTGGTGGTGTTCTGTGAAGCGCTGTGGTGTGGTGTTGTGGTTCGGTATGCAGTGCTGTGGTGTGGTGGTGTGGTGCTGTGGTGTTGTGGTGTGGTTTGGTGCTGTGTTGCTGTGGTGTGGTGTGGTTTGGTGTTGTGGTGTGGTGCTGTGGTTTGGAATGCAGTGCTGTGGTGTGGTGGTGTGCTGTGAATTGCTGTGGTGTGGTGGTGTGGTGCTGTGGTGAGGCGGTGTGGTGTGAAGTGCTGTGGTGTGGTGTTTTGGTTTGGTATGCCGTGTGGTGGTGTGGTGGGAAGTGCTGTGGTGTGGTGTTGTGGTTTGGTATGCAGTGCTGTGGTGTGGTGTTTTGCTGTGAAGTGCTGTGGTGTGGTGTTGTGGTTTGGTATGCAGTGTGGTGGTGTGGTGTGAAGTGCTGTGGTGTGGTGTTGTGGTTTGGTATGCAGTGCTGTGGTGTGGTGTTGTGGTTTGGTATGCAGTGCTGTGGTGTGGTGTTGTGCTGTGAAGTGCTGTGGTGTGGTGTTTTGGTTTGGTATGCAGTGCTGTGGTGTGGTGTTGTGCTGTGAAGTGCTGTGGTGTGGTGTTGTGGTTTGGTATGCCGTGTGGTGGTGTGGTGTGAAGTGCTGTGGTGTGGTGTTGTGCTGTGAAGTGCTGTGGTGTGGTGTTGTGCTGTGAAGTGCTGTGGTGTGGTGTTGTGCTGTGAAGTGCTGTGGTGTGGTGTTGTGCTGTGAAGTGCTGTGGTGTGGTGTTGTGGTTTGGTATGCAGTGCTGTGGTGTGGTGTTGTGCTGTGAAGTGCTGTGGTGTGGTGTTGTGGTTTGGTATGCAGTGCTGTGGTGTGGTGGTGTGGTGCTGTGGTGTTGTGGTGTGGTTTGGTGCTGTGTTGCTGTGGTGTGGTGTGGTTTGGTGCTGTGGTGTGGTGCTGTGGTTTGGAATGCAGTGCTGTGGTGTGGTGGTGTGCTGTGAAGTGCTGTGGTGTGGTGTTGGGGTTTGGTATGCAGTGCTGTGGTGCTGTGGTGTGCTGTGAAGTGCTGTGTTGTGGTGTTGTGGTTTGGTATCCAGTGCTGTGGTGTGGTGGTGTGGTGTGTTTTGGTGCTGTGGTGCTGTGGTGTGGTGCTGTGGTGTGGTGCTGTAATGGTGCGGTGCTGTGCTGTGGTGCTGTGGTGTGATGGTGTGGTGTGGTTTTGTGCTGTGGTGCTGTAATGGTGTGGTGCGGTGTTGCTGTGGTGTGGTGCTTTAATGGTGTGGTGCGGTGGTGCTGTGGTGTGGTGCTGTGTTGTGGTTTGGTGCTGTGGTGTGGTGCGGTGGTGCTGTGGTGCTGTAATGGTGTGGTGCGGTGGTGCTGTGATGTGGTGCTGTGGTGTGGTTTGGTGCTGTGGTGTGGTGTGGTGCTGTGGTGTGGTGCTGTAATGGTGTGATGCGGTGGTGCTGTGGTGTGGTGCTGTAATGGTGTGGTGCGGTGGTGCTGTGGTGTGGTGCTGTGGTGCTGTTGTGCGGTGCTGTGGTCTGGTGCTGTTATGGTGTGGTGCGGTGGTGCGGTGGTGTGGTGCTGTGGTGCTGTGGTGTGGTGGTGTGGTGTGTAGTGCTGTGGTGTACAATGCTGGGCTGTGCAGTACAGTGCTGTGGTGTCGTAGAAGCTAAATAAGGAAATTTTGTCCCCGGAAATGGTCTTAGCTTCACATTTGCCAGGTGCCTGCCTGTCAACACCGCCTGTCAACAGCGGTGTGTCAACAGCGGTGCGTCAACACAACTAAGCGAGTGTCAACAGATGAGCCGTGGTGGGCTGCGTGTGTGTGTGTGTTTTGTGTGTTATGTGTTGTGTGTGTGTGTGTGTTGTGTGTTGTGTGCATGTGTTGGCAATTCCATTCTATTCTCTTGTTTCAAATTCTAGACACGATCTCACATAATTTTGAACTCCTTTTTAGAATCCGTACACGTTAACAAATTGACTCCATCCCTTAATGGTGAGCAGAGTGATGACCTGCTGGAGAAAATTAACCGTTTAACTTGTGTCTTCTTTAAGTTCACTCTGTGTTACATAAGTTTCAATTTTCATCTGTATTCATTTTTTATTTTGTTTGTTGTTCAGGCATTTTTGTGTTATGGACTTGGATGAAGATCCCATTTTGGAGATGAAAGCACTTGGGACTTTATTTAATGCGAAAGTACTTGGGACTTAATTTAATGAGAAAGTACTTGGGACTTAATTTAATGAGGAAGTACTTGGGACTTAATTTAATGAGAAAGTACTTGGGACTTAATTTAATGAGGAAGTACTTGGGACTTAATTTAATGAGAAAGTACTTGGGACTTAATTTAATGAGGAAGTACTTGGGACTTAATTTTATGAGAAAGTACTTGGGACTTAATTTATTGAGAAAGTACTTGGGACTTCATTTAATGCGAAAGTACTTGGGACTTAATTTAATGACGCAGTACTTGGGACTTAATTTAATGAGAAAGTACTTGGGACTTGATTTAATGAGAAAGTACTTGCGACTTAATTTAATGACGAAGTACTTGGGACTTAATTTAATGAGGAAGTACTTGGGACTTAATTTAATGAGAAAGTACTTGGGACTTAATTTAATGAGAAAGTACTTGGGACTTAATTTAATGAGGAAGTACTTGGGACCTAATTTAATGAGAAAGTACTTGGGACTTAATATAATGAGAAAGTACTTGGGACTTAATTTAATGAGGAAGTACTTGGGACTTAATTTAATGAGGAAGTACTTGGGACTTAATTTAATGAGAAAGTACTTGGGACTTAATTTAATGAGAAAGTACTTGGGACCTAATATAATGAGAAAGTACTTGGGACTTAATTTAATGAGAAAGTACTTGGTACTTAATTTAATGAGGAAGTACTTGGGACTTAATTCAATGAGGAAGTACTTGGGACTTAATTTAATGAGAAAGTACTTAGGACTTAATTTAAAGAGAAAGTCCTCGGGACTTAATTTATTGAGGAAGTACTTGGGACTTAATTTAATGAGGAAGTACTTGGGACTTAATTTAATGAGGAAATACTTGAGACTTAATTTAATGAGAAAGTACTTGGGACTTAATTTAAAGAGAAAGTCCTCGGGAATTAATTTATTGAGGAAGTACTTGGGACTTAATTTAATGAGGAAGTACTTGGGACTTAATTTAATGAGAAAGTACTTGGGACTTAATTTAAAGAGGAAGTACTTGGGACTTAATTTAATGAGGAAGTACTTGGGACTTAATTTACTGAGGAAGTACTTGGGACCTAATTTAATGAGGAAGTACTTGGGACTTAATTTAATGAGAAAGTACTTGGGACTTAATTTAATGAGAAAGTACTTGGTACTTAATTTAATGAGGAAGTACTTGGGACTTAATTCAATGAGGAAGTACTTGGGACTTAATTTAATGAGAAAGTACTTAGGACTTAATTTAAAGAGAAAGTCCTCGGGACTTAATTTATTGAGGAAGTACTTGGGACTTAATTTAATGAGGAAGTACTTGGGACTTAATTTAATGAGGAAATACTTGAGACTTAATTTAATGAGAAAGTACTTGGGACTTAATTTAAAGAGAAAGTCCTCGGGAATTAATTTATTGAGGAAGTACTTGGGACTTAATTTAATGAGGAAGTACTTGGGACTTAATTTAATGAGAAAGTACTTGGGACTTAATTTAAAGAGGAAGTACTTGGGACTTAATTTAATGAGGAAGTACTTGGGACTTAATTTACTGAGGAAGTACTTGGGACCTAATTTAATGAGGAAGTACTTGGGACTTAATTTACTGAGGAAGTACCTGGGACTTAATTTAATGAGGAAGTACTTGGGACTTAATTTAATGAGGAAGTACTTGGGACTTAATTTACTGAGGAAGTACTTGGGACCTAATTTAATGAGGAAGTACTTGGGACTTAATTTAATGAGAAAGTGCTTGGGACTTAATTTAATGAGAAAGTACTTGGGACTTAATTTAATGAGAAAGTACTTGGGACTTAATTTAAAGAGAAAGACCTCGGGACTTAATTTAATGAGAAAGTACTTGGGACTTAATTTAATGAGAAAGTACTTGGGACTTAATTTAATGAGAAAGTACTTGGGACTTAATTTAATGAGAAAGTACTTGGGACTTAATTTAATGAGAAAGTGCTCGGGACTTAATCTAATGAGAAAGTACTTGGGACATAAAATGTCACAAAGATTTTCGATACGTCAGGTGTCGCATCAGTTTTGAAGTGACTTCAAAAATATTTTTAACGCAAAGGAATTTGGTTACAAACTAGCATCTACAAGCATACTTTCGAGTCGACCACTAAAGATATTTAAAAAAAATACCCTTTCATATATCCAATTCAGATTTCCCAAATAGATGACGAACCGGTTGATAAACAATATGTAATTTTAGAAATTTTGGTTACATTATTATATATGAGAAATGGTAATTTTCGATTGGGTTTACTAATTATGGTCCTTACGGTATGATAGAGTTAGTTGCCCTCTTAATACCTGGACATGTGGCGGTGCGGGCTGAGCGTATCTGTGAGGGAGGTTGCCCTACCTCCCCTACTCTCCCTTCGATATTTAGTAAACCAGACATTCAAGAGAAACAGTTCATGGAAATACGAGTACATATATCCCAATTATCCAAACACACACGAACATACTCACGCACACATATTCACGAGCTTGATGCGTGCTCTGTTCCACTCTCAGGGACATTCATCGTTGAGTTTTGGTGAGCCGGCCTCACCTTACCTCACCCTAACCTTACCTATCCTCCCCTAACTTCACATAACATTTAACCTCATCCAACCCAACTTCGACTAACCTCACCTAACTTCATCAAAACTCACCTAAATTAACTTATTCTCAACGTAACATAGCACAATTTACCAAAAATTTATTCACAGAGAGTTTTGAAATACAAATTTACCGGCAAAACGCTATCGAAATCCTGGCCAGATATTTGACACAAAGGTTACTTTCAATTGCTTGTTGTTGTCTTTTTCGTTGGGATATTTTTCTGAACTTATGGATTATTGGTTTTCTTAAGGAAAACGCACCGAGAATAGACGCAAATCGTTAAAATACATTTTGTGGGTTCAATTAGCCACTGCCTGGAAAACAAGACAGCCTAACTGTCCTGAGAGCGCAGGAAAAGTGAAGAGGTTGGTCAAAGTAATGGAAGCGCCTAACATTTAGGCATCATAAGCTTTCAATGGGTTTTAAGCAATCAAAAATAACATACTATTATGTTTTCTTATTTGTAGATTATTTTATCATTTAATACGCTTATTGAAAATGACAGTCTTTTACAGATATTTAAAAAAGGTTGGTTACAATTTATAAAAATGGCAGACCTTCCTAAATTTCAAAGAGGCCAAATTGTTGGTGCTCGCATGGCAGGCGCTAGTGTAACAGAAACTGCCCGAAAGCTTGACCTTTTTACATTACTTCGCAAAAGTAACGACTAAACGTCCTCAGCAAAGCACAGGTCCGGCCGAAAGTCGGAGTTGTCTGAGAGAGACCGTCGGACTCTAAATCGAATTGTTAGCGAGGGTCGCAAGACCACGGCTCCTATAATCACTTCAGACCTCAATGAACACTCACAGAACCCAGTTTCAACAAAAACTGTTTGTTGGGAGCTGCACAAATCTGGATTTTACGCTAGAGCTGCAATTAGAAAAGCGTTGCTCTTAAAGCCAAATGTTTCGAAGCGTTTAAAGTGGTGTTGAAGGCACCAAAATTAGTTTGTCGAGCAGTGGAACAATGTGACTTTTTTTGATGAATCATCGTTCGTTTTATTTCCGACCTCTTGTAAAGTGTACGTTTGGAGACATTTCCGACCTCTTGTAAAGTGTACGTTTGGAGACATTTCCGACCTCTTGTAAAGTGTACGTTTGGAGACATTTCCGACCTCTTGTAAAGTGTACGTTTGGAGACAGCAGAAACAAAAAATAATCCAGACAACCTTCTCCCAACCGCAAAACATGGCAGGGATTCTGTGATGATCTGGGGTGCTATTTCTTGGAAACTTGCCGTGCCAATGATTTCCCTTCATGGAAAATTAACAGCTGAGATTATTTAAGAGTTTTGGGTGACCAAGTGCATCCTATAGTTCAAGCCTTGGATACGGAGGGAAACGCCATCTTTCGAGATGATAATGCCCCAGTTCCTACAGCATCTCAGAAGTTGAGCATCTCATCTGGCCACCACAATCCCCAGACCTCAACATTATTGAGCATTTATGGTCGGTTTTAGAGATTCAAATTAGAAGTCGATTTCTGCCGCCATCTTCTCTTAAAAAAACTGGATGGAGTTTTAACTGAAGACTGGGCTGAAGACCAATTCCTCAGGAAATAATTCACAATTTGTTCTGAACTCTGCTCTTCACGCACAACTATTGCAACTCTGCTCAGTACGTACAAATCACAAACACCACAACTGATCGCGGCTACACTGCAAATTTCAAACGACGAAGAAACAATTCCACATGGATCACAAACGCAACAGGCACAAACTGCGGCGCGCGAGTTGGAGAGAAGTGAGGTCCTGCACTGTCACCCCGCACTGGCACCGCCACTACTGACGCAGGCGCCCCTTGTGACCACGGGAGCTGGGGCGGCCCCATGGGGAGGAGGGAGGGAAGCCCCGGGTGCACTGGACAGATAAGGCCGGCGCCTCACGCCCCTTCCGGGCAGCGTGTGTGGGGCGTGTGTGGCGCCCTACTTCTGTGTACTGTGTGCTGTATACTTACTGTGTACTGTGTGCTGTGTACTTACTGTGTGGCATGGTACTGCAATGGTATGATACACTGTACACACCACAGGCACAAGTGTCTGCGTATGAACTTTGCAGTATTCCACACTACGTACTAGGTGTGAGTGTGTGTGCGTGTGTTGGTTCGGACGCGCTCATTGAATTAGTGGAAATTTCGATTATGAAGAGTTTCGTCTGATACTTCAGTGTAGCCTCCAATTTACTGCCAGCCACACGCTGCCCGTAGCCTCCAATTTACTGCCCGCCACACGCTGCCCGTAGCCTCCAATTTACTGCCAGCCACACGCTGCCCGTAGCCTCCAATTTACTGCCCGCCACACGCTGCCCGTAGCCCCCAATTTACTGGCAGCCACACGCTGCCCGTAGCCCCCAATTTACTGCCAGCAGCCCTACGCTGCCCGTAGCCCCCAATTTACTGGCAGCCACACGCTGCCCGTAGCCCCCAATTTACTGCCAGCCCCACGCTGCCCGTAGCCCCCAATTTATTGGCAGCCACACGCTGCCCGTAGCCCCCAATTTACTGGCAGCCACACGCTGCCCGTAGCCCCGAATTTACTGGCAGCCACACGCTGCCCGTAGCCCCCAATTTACTGCCAGCCACACGCTGCCCGTAGCCCCCAATTTACTGGCAGTAAACAGTAAGATCTGCGTGCGGGTTCAACAGACGACCGCAGAAACAGTGTTTGCTCAGAGCCTGAGGCTGCGTCTGAAGACCTGATCTGTGATGCGCGTTTGCATTGAAGTGAGCAAGTCTCCAATACCTTCAGTGCGACTGGCTGTTTTCGCTGGATATTGGGCGTGAAATATTTTGTGGTAGCATTTGAAATACGCTTATGGGCCTTATGATATTGTTGGCCCTGTATTGAACAAATGTTTTATGTTAATATTTGAAACGCAGCCATATAGATCTTTTGGAATTAATACCTTTAATGAGACTTGACGCTGTCTTGGATACTTAATGCAAAATACTGTGATATTTGAAACTCAGCCATATCGCTCTTACGGAATTAATACCTTTAATGAGACTGGAATGGGCTAAAATTGCTTTAACTCCTTAATGAGACATTCACAGGAAAATATTTCAAGTTAACATTGGAAGCGTATCTTATGGATTTTTTTGCGTTGTCATGGAACGCCAGGCAGAACTGTAGTCTTACTGCTGAAGTGTGTAGAAGTTCCGAACATTTGTATCACTTGCGATGTCCACACTCGAAATGTTTTGCTGTGATGCAGCTTTGTTTATTCAGAATGCGTGGCTGGTAAACTGAAATGTAATTTAGCGCTTTTATGAACAAAGCTTTGGTGAAATTTTCGAATCTGGGATTGTCATGTGAAAAGATAATTCTTCGCTTATGATTTTACGCCAAAGTAAACTCGGGATCCCCTCAGGGGGATACAACCATTGTATCTATGGGAATTACCACTCCTAAGGGGAATATGTGAGGGCCTGAGTTGAGGGTTAGGTAGGCCTTCTTTTTGTTGAAATAAAACGTTTATCGTTTTGTTTAGGTCTATTTCCAGTTGACTGCTGTCGTGCCTTTCAGCACCTACTACTTTCTTCTTAAACTTTTATCTTCTATTCTAACATTCCTTCTTAACTTACAGTTTCTATGCGCGTAGATACAAACACTGTGCATAGATTCCGCGTTCCCTTTAACTCCATTCTTCGCCTGCCCCCCCGCTGCACCGAGGCGTGGGATTTAATTTCGGTTTTCCTTCTGATGTCTCCGATGGATTTTACAGTCGCGGTTTGTGTGCTAACTACAGCCGCTGTACTTGGCAATGTGGGTAGTATTCCCCTCGCTACATGTAGCGAGGTGAGAAATATTGTTTAGGACTCGGCCTCCAAACGAGAAATGATATATTTCATCACAAAAGATGATCACAGTTTATATTTTATCAGAAGACAATCCTTCAGTAACGGGAGCCAGGCATGAGACTTACCATCTCCTTAAAAAATTTGAAAATATATCTCCTTGTGATGTGTGTTGATTTTTTAATGGAGGTGAATCCAGAGGGAATATATGCATACTGGGACAAAGTGTAGTTTGTGTCAGAAAAAAAATGCTCCCTCCGACCGGAAGTAGTTGGTCCATATCATCGGAAATGTTCGCTGCATAACAAAGGTGAATCTTGTAGAAAGGAGACTTGCACAACTGCTCTTAGTACGAAGATATGAACTCTGTTTTGTAGTTCAATACAAGGATATTGATGATGTTTGAGCATCAACGAATAATATTTTACCAAGATAAATAACAAAAGACAAAATCTACTTCCAGCCAAATACATGAAATCGATGATCCACCAACACAAGAAACATATATACTCAATGCTAGTTAATTTCCTCTTCAATTCTTGTGAGACCTGAACTGAATTTAAATAAATTCCTTTCCTTTCTAGTTGTAATTGCGACAGATGTTGAGGCCTGCAACTGTTGCCGCCGCCAGCCAAAATAATCTGTTCCATTGAGTGCTGCAAAGTAAGGAGAATGTTGTTCAATGTTGATCTGTGGAATTCCTCGAAGCTATCACAGCTTAAATTGATTCATCAACTTCATATGTTGATGGTTTGATGTTGAAGGCATTGGATGCAGTAGCCGAGGGGCTGTAGGTCTCTTTAGCAGTGCCCGCAATGCTGCTCTTCTCTCAGTGTCTGTCAAATGTTTTTTTTATTATATATCTTTTCTTTTATATGCTTTTTCTTTTATAGACTTTTTCTTCTATATACTTTTTCTATTTTATGCTTTTTCTTTTAGATGCTCATTCGGTTATAATTTTTTTATTATTTATACTTTTTTTACTATATGCTTTTTCGATTATATACTTTTCTTACTATATACTTTTTCTACTATATACTTTTTCGATTATATGCTTTTCCAATTATATAGTTTTTCTTGTATATACTTTCTATTATATACGTATGCATATCTTCATTTGTCATATCCTGCGGGTAATTTTAGTTTTTTTAAATATCATCTGAAAACGGAAAACGATAAAATCATGTTATGAACTTTTACCCTATAATATATGAACTTTTTGACTGTAACGTGGGCCACCGGTGGCCACGGAAGGATTTTCACAACGCTGCTCACCGACCAGTAGTCACAAACACAATTTCCATAAATACTCAATCAAAGCTAAATGAAGGCACGATCCAGTTCATGTTTGCTATTTTCAACATTGCGCGCTACAGTTGACTTCAAATATGAGAATGTTGAACTTCAGTTCCACCAATTGCGGTCTAAGTGCTGAAGACAAAAATTGTGGTCAACACACTGCACGATCGTCTCCTGTACTCAAAACAAAATTTCGTTACAAGATACTAAACAAATTTTCAACTTGTGTAGCAAGTACGTGACAAGAAACTAAAAAACGCAGGGTTTTCTTACTGTGGGGCAAGCATTCCAGAACGGCGAGAGTACTTCTAACTTTCTTTTCAATCGGACTCATCTAAATATATTTACTGAACTAATTGGTTGCTTCTTAAATGAACGGTGGGCCAATAATTTGAACTGAATAAACTTCCGTCGTTGTGTCGCAGTGTATATGAGGTGTGAGATGCGTCTGTAGCGTAACCTACATATTAGTGCTTCAGCGTGTATGGTTCTTTAAGTGTGTATAGTGTTTAAGTGTATACAGTGCTCAAGTGTGTACAGAGCTTATAAGTGTGTACAGTGCTTAAGTGCGTATAGTGCTTAAGTGTGTATAGTGCTTAAGTGTATATAGTGCTTAAGTGTGTACAGTGCTTAAGTGTGTATAGTGCTTAAGTGTGTATAGTGCTCAAGAGTGTATAGTGCTCAGATGCTTGTTGATGTCTGGTCGTACTTAGGTCTTCCAACATGGCACACATGTGCACTTACTGCCCGAATTCAAACACCACAACAAACACCACAACAAACATCACAACAAACACCACAACAAACACCACAACAAACACCACAACAAACACCACAACAAACACCACAACAAACACCACACCAAACACCACAACAAACACCACAACAAACACCACAAAAAACACCACAAAAAACACCACAACAAACACCACAACAAACACCACAACAAACACCACAACAAACACCACAACAAACACCACAACAAACACCACAACAAACACCACAACAAACACCACAACAAACACCACAACAAACACCACAACAAACACCACAACAAACACCACAACAAACACCACAACAAACACCACAACAAACACCACACCAAACACCCCAACAAACACCACAACAAACACCACAAAAAACACCACAACAAACACCACAACAAACACCACAACAAACACCACAACAAACACCACAACAAACACCACAACAAACACCACAACAAACACCACAACAAACACCACAACAAACACCACAACAAACACCACAACAAACACCACAACAAACACCACAACAAACACTACAAAAAACACCACAACATGACGTCTCCGGCAATTGCCTCGGCTCATTCGACCGATTTGAGCAGATTTGGTACCCTGCTGTGTGGCGTTTTGTGTGTTGTTTTGTGCTTGTATGACGTGTGTATCAGTCTCTGTAAGGTGGAGTTAAAGGCAACTCGTCTCCCAAGTTTCTTCCGTTTGGGAAAGTTAGAAGTTAGCCGCAGTTGCCCACTGGACCTAGGTCTTTGAAATGGGTGCCGGGGGTGTGAACTCGGTAGTGAAAAGGGTACTAATAGTACAATGTTGTACAATGTAGTACAATGTAGTACAGGGCAGTACAGACAACACCATTGGAGCCATCACATCATTTTATTACCCAAAGAATATTCCCCAAACTATAGCATCGCTTGCAAAACTCCGAGAGAAATTCTACCTACGTACGGTACCCTTATTATAAAGCGCCAGCGTATACAGTATACCAAATGAGCATCCTGTTCTAGGCCCCTATGGCAAGACCAGTGCCTATTTTCATACTTTGTTTTGTCTTTTCTCGTATTTAGTTTTAATATTCTATTCCCGTATTGACTTGAGAGAGGTACCGCTGGGGACCATTTTGGGAACCGTGGGGATGAGGCACTTCCCCAACTCCCTAGGAGGGGAACTTGCATCACCAAATGGGAAAAAATTCAGTTGCGTCCCCTCTTGTGTAGACAATCTGCTGTGTACGTTGCACTCACCTGTATACATACACACGCACACACGGGCAGCGAGGTCTGGCGGAGCTAATGAAGGAAGGCGGCGGCTGTGGAGCTAATTTCTAATTATACCTGACTGGAGCGTGACAGCTCCTGCCTACCTGTCTTCATTTGACACGCTCACCGCGATTTATAAACTGAAGTTCACTATTCTGCAACTCAAATTAGAGTTCAAAAGTCGTTTGACTTTTTATAATTACAGTGTCCATTAAAACCATTAATTTTTAAGTATTGTGAGAACTTTTCAATCGATGGGTTGTTTCGCAGTCAATGCGTTAGTTAGACCTATTAGATTTATAAAACACGGCACTGAGTAGCAACAAGGAACGCGGGAACCAGGCAGGGAACACCTCTGCCGCCCACAAAAAGCTTGTAATGTGACGCTGGCACCGCACCCTGGCCGGCGCTGACAGGAGCGGCGCGCTACACACCCTCCCTTGCGACTGCCCGCGGCCGACTGGCGTGCGGTTGCCTTCCCTGCTCAAATCTTTCCTCCGCCGCCGCGTTGCCGGGAAGCAACAGACATTCCGTCGCTCCGGAAGCGGCGGCGCGGCGTGAGATCTTCGCAGAAAAACTCCCCCAAAGGTTGGGGATGTGACCCTCGGAGGTTCCCCAAGTGTGAGGGTGTGTGCCCCAGGGAACCCGTACTGTGGGGCTTAGATGGGGCTTCTTCCCTTGCTTAACTTAGTGATGTGGTAACTCGTGATGGTGTCATAGTTCTCTGATTTGGGGTATAGTGTTTTGCTGCATCGATGTCATGTGGCACATGGCCAGCTACACCACACACACACACACACACACACACACTGCACAACCACACCCCACACACACCCTACACACTAAACACACTACACACACTACACACATACCGCACCCCACACACTTACACACACCACACCCCACATACTACACACACTACACACACATTACACCCCACACACACTACACACACCACTCACACACCACACCCCACAAACTACACACACCACACCACACACACCCCACACACTACACACACTACACACACACCACAACCCACACACTACACACACCACACCCCACACACCCCCCACCCACTTCACACACCACACTTCACTACACACCAACACCCACTCCGTACACAAACAGCTAACCGTGATCAATGGTGACACCAAGCTCACTAGCCTGACGTGTGCTATAAACAACTGCATAAAACAAGATGTAATGCCGCCAGCGTTGCGCGTCATGAATGAAGACGATTCGTAATTTTATAATTAATCTTTCCCTCGCCTCCTTATGATCTCGAACAAAACATCATCATCGCTCTGTTTCCGAGCTCCAAGTATTTACTGCTTTCATGAAACGCTGTTCAAATTTTAGGTTACGTGCTAGTAATGAGGAGGCAGTACTGAAGGGGCAGTACTGAAGGGGCAGTACTGAAGAGGCAGTACTGAAGGGGCAGTACTGAAGGGGCAGTACTGAAGGGGCAGTACTGAAGAGGCAGTACTGAAGAGGCAGTACTGAAGGGGCAGTACTGAAGAGGCAGTACTGAAGGGGCAGTACTGAAGGGGCAGTACTGAAGAGGCAGTACTGAAGGGGCAGTACTGAAGGGGCAGTACTGAAGGGGCAGTACTGAAGAGGCAGTACTGAAGAGGCAGTACTGAAGGGGCAGTACTGAAGAGGCAGTACTGAAGGGGCAGTACTGAAGGGGC
This sequence comes from Morinoia aosen, assembly GCA_030386875.1. Classification (NCBI taxonomy): domain Eukaryota; kingdom Metazoa; phylum Arthropoda; class Malacostraca; order Amphipoda; family Talitridae; genus Morinoia; species Morinoia aosen. Next base: position 8,396,971 of record CM059576.1, read on the forward strand.
AGCACTGAAGGGGCAGTACTGAAGGGGCAGTACTGAAGGGGCAGTACTGAAGAGGCAGTACTGAAGAGGCAGTACTGAAGGAGCAGTACTGAAGAGGCAGTACTGAAGAGGCAGTACTGAAGAGGCAGTACTGAAGAGGCAGTACTGAAGAGGCAGTACTGAAGGGGCAGTACTGAAGTGGCAGTAATGAAGAGGCAGTACTGAAGGGGCAGTACTGAAGTGGCAGTACTGAAGAGGCAGTACTGAAGGGGCAGTACTGAAGTGACAGTACTGAAGAGGCAGTACTGAAGAGGCAGTACTGAAGAGGCAGTACTGAAGGGGGAGTACTGAAGTGGCAGTACTGAAGAGGCAGTACTGAAGGGGCAGTACTGAAGTGGCAGTACTGAAAAGGCAGTACTGAAGAGGCAGTACTGAAGAGGCAGTACTGAAGAGGCAGTACTGAAGTGGCAGTAATGAAGAGGCAGTACTGAAGGGGCAGTACTGAAGTGGCAGTACTGAAGTGGCAGTACTGAAGAGGCAGTACTGAAGGGGCAGTACTGAAGTGGCAGTACTGAAGAGGCAGTACTGAAGGGGCAGTACTGAAGAGGCAGTACTGAAGGGGCAGTACTGAAGAGGCAGTACTGAAGGGGCAGTACTGAAGTGGCAGTACTGAAGAGGCAGTACTGAAGTGGCAGTACTGAAGAGGCAGTACTGAAGGGGCAGTACTGAAGAGGCAGTACTGAAGAGGCAGTACTGAAGGGGCAGTACTGCAGTGGCCGTACTGAAGGGGCAGTACTGAAGTGGCAGTGCTGAAGAGCCAGTACTGAAGGGGCAGTGCTGAAGTGGCAGTACTGAAGAGGCAGTACTGAAGGGGCAGTACTGAAGTGGCAGTACTGAAGTGGCAGTACTGAAGAGGCAGTACTGAAGTGGCAGTACTGAAGAGGCAGTACTGAAGTGGCAGTACTGAAGAGGCAGTACTGAAGAGGCAGTACTGAAGGGGCAGTACTGAAGGGGCAGTACTGAAGAGGCAGTACTGAAGAGGCAGTACTGAAGAGGCAGTACTGAAGAGGGCCGTAAATTGTTGCTTTGCGCTGCCAGAAATGAAAGAGAGGCTCGCCACGGCGGCAATTGGCTTGGGTGAGGCAGCGGGGCTGGAGGAAGTGGCGGAATGTGCTGGTGGCTTGTGTTGAGTGTTGATCTAGCAATGGGTGTAAGCAATTTGTTGTGTAGGGCAGTTTAACACTTTGACTGTGACGTGAGTCACCGATGGTACACGGAGGGAATTTTCATGATGCTGCTGATCTGCATATGGGCAAAAAAAAAATTTCATGAATGATCAATGTAAACTTAATGAAAGCATGATCCAGTCAATGTTTGTTACTTCCAAACATTATTTTCAGCATTTGACTCTAAATTTGAGTTGAATGTTAAACTTCAGTTTTAGCAGTCGCAGTCAAAGTGTTGATACTGATTGCTGCTTGACATATTCGTCCAATGCAATCTCTGTTTTACATATATTCCAGTTCACCAGTAGAAGTACTTTACTCCATGTATTTCAAGCTGCTAAATGGTTGCACTTCTCAGAGAAAATGTAATTGCCTAATTTTAAATTGTACTGGAAAGGGTTTAGTCTAAATTGTGGTGGATGCAAGACAATTCACTAAATATTAAATTCAAAGCTACGTTGAGATTGAAAAAGAATTATAGTGTGTCGCGAATGTTTAGCGGAGTTGCCTTGCATCAAAGATGGTAGCACAGCGAAGCTGCAATGATGGCTCATCTCGTAAACGCCAGATGTAAACGAGTCACCAAGTCGTAAACGCCTGAAGTTAACTCGTGCCCACACGACCACTTGTGTAAACTACGCCAAAGCGCACGCACATGGGACTGTAGGGGGGAGGGGGGGAGAGGCCGGAGTGAGGGGGGGGGGGGGGTAGAGTCATGTGAGTTGATGCATCACGATTCTGTCTCTATGGCAGTGGTTCTTAACCTGGGCTCGATCGAACCCCAGGGGCTCGGTGAGTCGATCCTCTTGGTTCGGCATGGGACAGCTTGTGGACCAATACAGGATATAGTTAAGTACACAAAGTACACATGTTTTAAATTTGGAGAAAAAAACATATTTTAGTTTTCCAATTACGATGGATTCAATGAATGCATGTATGGAATTTGAGGGGTTCAGTACTTCCAACAGGGTTGAGCACCACAGCGTCTATAGCAATGACGCCTGCTGTCGTGTGCAGAGCATGCCTCATGGAGCCTTCAACTTAACATGCACTCGAGGGAGAAAGGAGGGGTAACAGAGCAAAGGTTTCTCTTGTTTCAGGAATGTTTTATATATCGGTAAGGGAGGCTCTATAGTAGAGGTATCCGTCAAACGACACCAGCATGGTTAAATTGACTTGCCAGACAACCAATTTTTGTCATTTGTGCAAGACCCAACTTCATCAAGCGAAATTTGGTATTTTCCTCATACCATGAGAGTGACTAGGAGGATTTTGTATTTCACGCACGTGACTGAAGAGAAGCATGTAGTCTCGCCTGTCTACCAGGGTCCCAGGTGCACGGATAAAAATGGGCATTTGTTGCAAAGGCGGTCACTCAGAATCGGTGAAGCACTTGCACCGGCCACCTAAGTTCCCACACACAAAAAAACTAAAAAATGAAAAAATAATAAAATAAATCAATAAAAAATATAAAAAAATTTCATAGAACCACTCCGACAAGATCGTGAAGCACTACGAGATCAGGTGATGCGAGGCGGTACAAAATCGACCAGATGCACATATCAGGACATTTGTGAACTCGATGCCTGCCTAAATGGCCGACATTACTCGTAATCGCGTAGGTTCTGCGCTGTTTTGGTTGTAGGGGACCAATTTTTTTCCAAAAGCATATCATAAATAAAATTGTTGACTATACAGGTCTTGAATTTAGATGGAGTAATGGGAGTTTGATTCGTTTTATGTTTATGCTGTTTATGTTCATACATACGAGGCCTGTCTAAAAAGTATCCGACTTTTGGCCAGAAAAAATATTTCGAATACCTGACGGAGTTGGGACCCTAATCCCCTTCAAAGTAGGCCCCTTGTGCTTGTACACACTTAGCCCACCGATCCTTCCACTGCTGGAAACACCTGTGGAAGTCTTCTTTTGGAATAGTGTTCAGCTCCGTCGTCGCTTTCTGGTGCGAAGCAAAATCAATCAAGGTGATGCTGACTGTTTTCTTTGATGTCCGTGGAGTTTTGCATCACGAATACGCACCGGAAGGACAAACAGTGACAAAGGAGTACTATCAGGATGTTCTCCGGCGACTTCGTGATGCAGTTCGGCGCAAAAGACCAGACATGTGGACTGCGAACAACTGGCACTTGCATCACGACAACGCGCCCGCACATTCATCCCATTTGATCCGCAATTTCTTGGCCAAACATGGAATTACGACCGTTCGCCAACCTCCCTACTCTCCAGACCTGGCTCCTTGCGACTTCTGGTTGTTTCCAAAATTGAAGACACCACTGAAAGGATCCCGTTTTGAGAGTAGAGAAGAGATAATGCGGAACGCGACGACAGAGCTGAACACCATTCCAAAAGAAGACTTCCAGAGGTGTTTCCGGCAGTGGAAGGATCGGTGGGCTAAGTGTGTGGAAGCACAAGGAGCCTACTTTGAAGGGGATTAGGGTCCCAACCCCGTCAGGTTGTTGAAGTATTTTTTCTGGCCAAAGGTCGGATACTTTTTCGACAGGCCTCGTAATTTGTTGTTATGTTTTTGAATTTGGTATTATGTTTATGAATTTGTTATTATGTTTATGAATTTGCTAATATGTATATGAATTTGCTATTATGTTTATGAATTTGCTAATATGTATATGAATTTACTATAATGGTTATGAATTTGCTAATATGTATATGAATTTACTATAATGGTTATGAATTTGCTAATATGTATATGAATTTGCTATAATGTTTATGAATATGCTAATATGTATATGAATTTGCTATTATGTTTATGAATTTGCAAATATGTATATGAATTTGCTAATATGTTTATGAACTTTCTAAAATGTTTATGAATTTGCTGATATGTTTATGAACTTGCTAATATGTTTATGAACTTGCTAATATGTTTATGAATGTTCTAATATGTTTATGAACTTGCTAATATGTATATGAATTTGCTATTATGTTTATGAATTTGCTAATATGTTTATGAACTTTCTAAAATGTTTATGAACTTGCTGATATTTTTATGAACTTGCTAATATGTTTATGAATTTGCTAATATGTTTCTGGTTTTGCTAATATGTTTATGAATTTGAAAATATCTTTATGAATTTACTTTCATGTTTATGAATTTGCTGATATGCTTATAAATGTTGTGCATCGCTACTTTGTATCGATAAGCATTAGGCACAATCTGCCATTATCTGACTTTATCAATCTGTCTTCAGTTCCACTCAAGAAAATAAAAAGAACCGAACACGGGGATGTGAGGTCCCGAGCTGAGAGTTAGGTAGGCCTTCTTTTTTGTTGAAATAAAATGATTTTGTTATGTTACGGACCATCTTTATTCGGTTCACTGCTGTCCTGTTCTTCAGCACCTACTACTTTCTCCTTCTACTTTTGTCTTGTTTCATGATTTTCTTTCCCAACTTACTGTTTCTAAGCTTCTTGTGCATAGATTCCGCGTTCCCTATTCTATATTCAAAATAGTACTTCTCTCCCTCCTCTCTTTGGAACCCCTTTGTCGAAGTTAGGGAGGCCTGAACTAATGTATAATCTAATCTGTGCACACCGCCTGTTGCAACACAGAGATGACGACAATTGAGAGGTGGGCACAGTAGCTGAACTCAACTGTGTGCATTGTACCAGACTTGAAAATGGTTCTAGATATTGTACTAGAAAATTCTACTAGAAAATTGTACTAGAAAACCGTACTAGAAAATTGTAATAGATTTTGTGCTAGAAAATTGCCCTAGAAAAATGAACTAGACTGCGGTAGGTTAAACTGAAGTCCAGTACACAACTCAAATTTAAATGAAAAAATTGTCAGGAATGATAACACCACCAAATAATAACGGTGTTCATTAAATACTAATTATTTTGATATATAATTATTATTTTTTCATATTACCCATCGATGGGTCGTGAGGCACACTCTTGTAACTGTGTGTTGTGACGATAGCGTGTGTGTCCGGTCTGGCACACCACACAGACGTGTGTGTCCGGTCCGTCACAGACCACACTGACGTGTGTGTCCGGTCTGGCACACACCACACCGACGTGTGTGTCCGGTGTGGCACACACCACACCGACGTGTGTGTCCGGTCCGTCACAGACCACACCGACGTGTGTGCGGTCTGGCACACACCACAACACGCTCCTTGCTAACCAAAACGCTGCCCAAGAGCATGGAAAGGTTTGTATGCACAGAGGTACATATGATATTAAACACAAGCTGAATCACCAAATAGTTCAACCTTTATTACAGATGTTCAGAAAAGGTAAACATAAAATATCCCGTCCGTCATTCCACCGCTGCTAGAACACCCATTCCACTTCACGATAAGAAACGGCAGAACATCTCAGTGATACTTGAACTTGAGAGTGAGGGCAACAGTGTCGATGCCTTTGTAACGGCCTACAATTCCCCGAGGAAAATTCACAATATTCGCGCAAGAATTCAGCGCCAGTAAACATGGTGAAGCGAGCGGCAGTTATAAAATCGTAACAGGGATACCCAAAGATGGAATGTTTTATTCGTGGCTGGAAGAACATATCAGGGGTCAGCCAGGAGACGTTCCGGAGGTGCGGAATGTTTACCGACGTCCGGGTGTCTCCTCTCAAGCCTTGGTCTTGGATGTTGGTTGGCACTTGGCAGTTGGCACCCGCGCGCCAGTAGGTCGCGGGCTGTCGTGAGGGGAGATGTGTCGCTCGCGTCTCGTGGTGGTGTTACAGAAATGTGTCGCGGCCATTTGCGACGAAAAGTATATTTTGAGTACGAATGTTTATTAATTACTCGCTACTTCCTAAGCTCCTTGGCTTGTTAAAGTGGAAGCAATAATTTCACCTTGAACTGAAAAGTCTACATTATTGAAAACAATGTAGACTATGGAGTAAATCAAGTCCTGTGCACTACATCTACCGCGTCACGCTTTAAGTGCTAGCAAAATAATCGGTAAGTGGTTAGCAGGAGGCATTGCCATAATTTTTCGCTGTTTATAATTTATAATGACTTTCAAAGCGAATGTGACTTTTCTCAACGCGCTTCCTAAACTGATACCTGAACGGGGGCAGTGAATTGCGGGCTACGAGGGCAGTATATTGGGGGCTACGGGGGCAGTAAATTGGGGGCTACGGGGGCAGTATATTGGGGGCTACGGGGGCAGTATATTGGGGGCTACGAGGGCAGTATATTGGGGGTACGAGGGCAGTATATTAGGGGCTACGGGAGCAGTAAATTGGGGGCTACGGGGGCAGTGAATTGGGGGCTACGGGGGCAGTGAATTGGGGGCTACGAGGGCAGTGAATTGGGGGCTACGGGGGCAGTAAATTGGGGGCTACGGGGGCAGTGAATTGGGGGCTACGGGGGCAGTGAATTGGGGGCTACGGGGGCAGTGAATTGCGGGCTACGGGGGCAGTAAATTGGGGGCTACGAGGGCAGTGAATTGGGGGCTACGGGGGCAGTAAATTGGGGGCTACGGGGGCAGTGAATTGGGGGCTACGGGGGCAGTGAATTGGGGGCTACGAGGGCAGTGAATTGGGGGCTACGGGGGCAGTAAATTGAGGGCTACGGGGGCAGTAAATTGGGGGCTACGGGGGCAGTAAATTGGGGGCTACGGGGGCAGTGAATTGGGGGCTACGGGGCAGTAAATTGGGGGCTACGGGGGCAGTGAATTGGGGGCTACGGGGCAGTAAATTGGGGGCTACGGGGGCAGTAAATTGGGGGCTACGGGGGCAGTAAATTGGGGGCTACGGGGGCAGTATACTGGGGGCTACGGGGGCAGTAAATTGGGGGCTACGGGGGCAGTAAATTGGGGGCTACGGGGACAGGGAATTGGAGGCTACGAGGGCAGTATATTGGGGGCTACGGGGGCAGTAAATTGGGGGCTACGGGGGCAGTGAATTGGGGGCTACGGGGGCAGTGAATTTGGGGCTACGGGGGCAGTGAATTGGGGGCTACGGGGGCAGTGAATTGGGGGCTACGGGGGCAGTGAATTGGTGGCTACGGGGGCAGTAAATTAAAGGCTACGGGGGCAGTGAATTGGGGGCTACGGGGGCAGTGAATTGGGGGCTACGGGGCAGTAAATTGAGGGCTACAGGGGCAGAAAATTGGGGGCTACGGGGCAGTAAATTGGGGGCTACGGGGCAGTAAATTGGGGGCTACGGGGGCAGTAAATTGGGGGCTACGGGGGCAGTATATTGGGAGCTACGGGGGCAGTAAATTGGGGGCTACGGGGACAGTGAATTGGGGGCTACGGGGGCAGTGAATTGGGGGCTACGGGGGCAGTGAATTGGAAGATACAATGAAGCACAGGACGAAACTATAATAAACGAAAGTTTTACAAATAAAGAATTTCAATTCTATCAATGGAGGCGTGGGAACACACACGCACACGCACCACACTCATACGCACGCACAAACACGCACACACACACACACGCACACGCACGCACGCACACGCTGCCCGGAAGGGGCGTACGTGAGGCGCCTCTTCATCCGCCCGGTGCAACGGGGAATTCCTCTCTCCTCCTCTTTGGGCATCCCAGCTCCCGTGGCCGCAGTCTTCTTCAGTAGTGGCGGTGCCAGGGTGTGTGTGTGGGACCTCACTTCTCTTTAGCTCGTGCGCTGCAGTTTGTGCCTCTAGCGTATCTGATCCACGTGGAACTGTTTCTTCGTCGTCGGAAATTTGCTGTGTAGACGCGCTCGGTTCTGGTGTTTGTGATTTGTACAGAGGGAGCAGAGTTACAATACTGGTACATAGGGAGCATAGTTGCAATATTGGTACATAGGAAACAGAGTTGCAATATTGGTACATAGGGAGCAGAGTTACAATACTGGTACATAGGGAGCAGAGTTGCAATATTGGTACATAGGGAGCAGAGTTACAATACTGGTACATAGGGAGCAGAGTTGCAATATTGGTACATAGGGAGCAGAGGTACAATATTGGTACATAGGGAGCAGAGTTACAATACTGGTACATAGGGAGCAGAGTTGCAATATTGGTACATAGGAAACAGAGTTGCAATACTGGTACATAGGGAGCAGAGTTGCAATATTGGTACATAGGGAGCAGAGTTGCAATATTGGTACATAGGAAACAGAGTTGCAATATTGGTACATAGGGAGCAGAGTTGCAATATTGGTACATAGGGAGCAGAGTTGCAATATTGGTACATAGGGAGCAGAGTTGCAATATTGGTACATAGGAAACAGAGTTGCAATATTGGTACATAGGGAGCAGAGTTGCAATATTGGTACATAGGGAGCAGAGTTGCAATATTGGTACATAGGGAGCAGAGTTGCAATATTGGTACATAGGGAGCAGAGTTGCAATATTGGTACATAGGGAGCAGAGTTACAATATTGGTACATAGGGAGCAGAGTTGCAATATTGGTACATAGGGAACAGAGTTGCAATATTGGTTCATAGGGAGCAGAGTTGCAATATTGGTACATAGGGAGCAGAGTTGCAATATTGGTACATAGGGAACAGAGTTGCAATATTGGTACATAGGGAGCAGAGTTGCAATATTGGTACATAGGGAGCAGAGTTGCAATATTGATACATAGGGAGCAGAGTTGCAATATTGGTACATAGGTAGCAGAGTTGCAATATTGGTACATAGGGAGCAGAGTTGCAATATTGGTACATAGGGAGCAGAGTTGCAATATTGGTACATAGGGAGCAGAGTTGCAATATTGGTACATAGGGAGCAGAGTTGCAATATTGGTACATAGGGAGCAGAGTTGCAATATTGGTACATAGGGAGCAGAGTTGCAATATTGGTACATAGGGAGCAGAGTTGCAATATTGGTACATAGGGAGCAGAGTTGCAATACTGGTACATAGGGAGCAGAGTGTGGTGATCCCAGCGGCAAGCCGCGGACCTCCACAAGACCTGAGAAAAGCTGCCTCCAGACTACAACCGCATCCGTTCCAGAGCACCTCCGGACCCGAAGCGCCTAGTCAACCAAACACGGGACCTGAGAGAAGCCGCCTCGCGACTATGAGAAAAGGTGCCTGTAAGCTACAACGGCTTCCTGCCTCCAGCACCACAGGCCCACAAACTCGCGACCAATCAGGACTCACGCCCGGACTCAAGGCTTGCACTCGAGGCCTACATAAGGCGACCCCGACAAGGCTCGCGCTCACTCAAGCCCTCGTCCTCGTTCAAGTCACATCTCCAGCACCAGCCTCGTGTTCCTGCATCTAGCTTCCGAGGTCGACTTTGCCTCTCGCGTACCTGCACCACGCTCCGGAGACCGGACCTGCCTATCGACGCCCCAAGGTGTTGCAAGGTCTTAAACCTAGTAGCGTCTTGACGTTTCAAGGTGTTTCAAAGCCTTAAAAAAAGTCACGTTGCAACGCCCTGCGCCGGCGTCGTCGGCCAAGCAGCTCTACGACATCTCTCGCCCGCTCCGGCCGGCTAGCCTCGCCGTAGCTACTTACCAGCTACAACGGTGAACCGCGTGGCGGCTGGGCCCGAACCAGCTGACTAGCCTCGTCTCGGCGCCCCGCTAGCACCAGCTGACCTGTTCGTAACAGTCGCACGACGTCGCACCAATCATCACGTCTCGCCGCTGCGTTCGTAAGTAGCGTCCTCGCGGACGTTACCCGCTATTGGTGCGTGTTTCAATCATTACGTAATTTATGTCATTTTCGAATAGGATTGTATTTCAATCATCACGTATTAGTACTATTCTCGCATAGGATTGTGTTTCAATCATTACGTCATTCCCGAACAGGATTGTGCTTCAATCAGCACGTATTTGTGCTATTCTCGCATAGGATTGTGTTTCAATCATTACGTAATTTATGTCATTTTCGAATAGGATTGTATTTCATCATCACGTATTAGTACTATTCTCGCATAGGGTTGTGTTCCAATCGTTACGACATTCCCGAATAGGATTCTGCTTCAATCATCACGTATTTGTGCTATTCTCGCATAGGATTGTGTTTCAATCATTACGTAATTTATGTCATTTTCGAATAGGATTGTATTTCAATCATCAGGTATTAGTACTATTCTCGCATAGGATTGTGTTCCAATCATTACGTCATTCCCGAATAGGATTGTGCTTCAATCATCACGTATTTGTGCTATTCTCGCATAGGATTGTGTTTCAATCATTACGTCATTCCCGAATTGGCTTGTGCTTCAATCATCACGTATTTGTGCTATTCTCGCATGGGATTAAGTTTCAATTTATGTCATTCTCGAATAGGATTGTACTTCAATCACCACATATTTGTACTATTCTCACATAGGATTGTGTTTCAATCATTACGTACTTCTCGAATAGTGTTGTATTTCAACCATCACGTATTAGGGCTGTGTTCCAATCATTACGTAATTTACGAGTAACGAACAGTGCTCATAGTAGTCACCGAGGGCCCAGAGTAATGGTTCGTGTTCCGTGTACCTAACAGTCACCAATATAATTACCGTGTTACCCCCGTGTTGTCCATATCCTGCCGAATACGGTTGTACCTCAGGCACTCGCTTCGGGCTATCCTATCACGAAAAAGATAGCTCAAAGCCTGCCCGAAGCGTGTTGCAGCCTGGGGGAGAACACCACACTGGTTGACCCCAGAGGTATTTGGCAGGCAATAGGAGGCATGGCTGGGAAAGATATCCGGTTGCCCGCATTCAGCGGAGATGTGAAAGGATGGTTACTGCATTGCGACGTGTTCCTCGCACAAGTACCAAACCTGGACGACGGCGCAAAGTTCGGAGCGTTACTAGGAGGACTCCCAACACACATCGTATCCGAGATCCAAGAAATACTCCTGAACCCACCGGCAAACGACAAATACGACGCATTAAAAGCCGCATTAACGCACCGTTTCGTGCGACACGACGAGGAAGCAAACTACGACACCATCGTCAAAACTACCATGGGAGACAATACGCCATCAGAATTGCTCCTCGAAATGAAACGACTGAACAGCTGCAGGCAAGCACCCCTACCATCGTCCGTCATCCGTTCCATGCACCTCGCAAAGCTACCAATCACAGCACAACCGCTGATCGAGGCACTAGGCAGGGGAAAAACGGACGAAGAATACAGAGTAATCGCAGATCAGATCATAGCAAGGCAAACCGCTTGCCAAACTGCCATGAGTGAACCCATCGCCGTAACTGCCATCAAACAACCACCATCTCTTACCGTCTCAAGAGCGGAATTTGACATAGCCCTACAGGAAATAGCAGAACTCAAGAAAATGCTGGCAAACGCTTTACGCCCACAGGAAAACAAGAAGCAAGCAGAAGATTGGCGAAACCAAACCCCAGGACCTAGGTACGGAAACAGAAGCAATACAAGAATCAAGCAGGACCAAGCAATCTGCTATTACCACCAAACTTTCGATAACCGAGCAAGAAACTGTACCCAACCTTGCAGTTTCGCGGGAAAACGACGACCGCGGAGAATGGTAAACGCCCCAGTCTCCGCACAGACAAAAAAAGGCGAGCTAATGTACGTCACAGACACCGGCAACGTACGATACCTCATCGACACCGGTTCAGCCGTCAGCCTAGTACCAGCTAAAAAGAAACACACGCTCAAACCCCCGTCCTACGACTCACTCGCCGCCAACAACACCCCCATAGCTTCTTACGGGACGACTGAGCGCATCATCCTGCTCAACCCCCTATGGCCCGTAAGTTGGAACTTCATAGAAGCGGACGTGGGACAACCGATCATTGGCATGGATTTCCTCGCCGCACACCAGCTAAGCGTCGACACCGCAAACGCAAGCCTATACGCCCAAACTTCCGGAACCAAAGTACCCTGCAAACGTGTCGTTTCAAGAAGCCAACGAGTGCACAGGATCGAACACCAAACCGCCCCGGAATTCAACACATTGTACGAGGAATACCCCGGAATACTACCGACCTCCCAACACATCCGGCACACACAAAAGAAAATCGACGTAGAACACCACATCGAAATAACCGGACCCCCAGTATATGCACGACCAAGGAGACTGTCTCCGGAAAAATTGGAAGCGGCGCGACAAGAATTCAAGGAAATGCTGGAACATGGCATCATCAGGCCGTCGAAGAGCGCCTGGGCATCACCCATGCACATGGTACCAAAGGCAGCCGAACCCGGGGCATGGAGAATCTGCGGAGACTACAGACGACTGAACGCAAGCACCAAACCTGACCGTTACCCAATACCACACTGTCAAGACTTCCATTACAAACTGCATAACAAAACAATCTTCTCCAAAATCGACCTCGTCAAAGCCTATCACCAAAAACCCGTCAGAAACGAGGACATCCAGAAAACGGCCATCACCACACCATTTGGGCTGTACGAATACACCGTGATGTCATTCGGGCTGCGGAACGCAGCCCAAACGTTCCAACGATACATCGACGCGGTAACAAGAGACATGGACTTCGTAACGGCATACATCGACGACATACTGATAGCGTCCGCAAACGCAGAGGAGTACCAAAAACACCTCCGACAACTCTTCCAACGGCTACAAGGAGAAGGACTGCGCGTGCACCCCGCCAAGTGCATTTTCGGAGTGCCCGAGCTAGACTTTCTCGGACACAGAGTGTCAGCCGGCGGAATCTCACCACTCCCTCAGAAAATAGAGGAAATATGCAGTTTTCCCCAACCAGCAACAGTAAAAAAGCTACGACAATTCCTAGGAATAGTCAACTATTACCACCGATTCCTCCCAGCCGCAGCAGAAAAGATGCAAGCTCTGACCGGATTGACAAAAGGATACTCCAAAAACACAAAGAAAATTATCAACTGGACAACAGAACTAGACGCAGCGTTCACTAGCCTAAAACGCGAGATCTCGCAACTCACCTTGCTAGCGCACCCCGCTCCAGAAGGCAAAAGCACCTTAATCACAGACGCATCAGGAACCGCAGTCGGCGCCGTACTACAACAAAAAGTCGGGCAAGAACAGCGCCCCGTAGCATTTTTCTCCAAAAAACTAGACGACACCCAACGTAAATACAGCACCTACGACCGCGAACTAATGGCGATATTCCTCGCAGTGAAACACTTCGAGCATTTTTTGGAAGGCCGAAGCTTCGAAATCAGGACAGACCATAAACCGCTCTGTTTTGCCCTGCAAAAAGCCACGGAAGGCAACAGCCCCCGGGTAGAAAGACAGCTCTCCTACCTCTCACAGTTCGACTGCGAAATCAACCACATCAGCGGCGACAACAACACGGTCGCAGACGCGCTATCACGTCTCGTGTCAACAATAATACCTAAAGGACCCGCGATCAACTACGACAAAATAATGACCGAACAAAACAGAGACGCAGAATTAGAAGAACTGCTGCACCCAGCATCAAAGAACGCGCTCAAACTACGCCCCATAATCAGACAGACCGGTAAACCACCCCTCTGGTGCGACGTGTCAACAGGCCTACGGAGGCCATACATCCCGGAATGCTGCAGAAAGAACGTATTTCAGCATTTCCACGGGGCGAGTCATCCCGGCATACAAGCAACAAGGGACCTCTTGAGGAGCGAGTAATCTGGCCCGGACTCAACAAAGACGTCGGCAAGTGGACACGCGAGTGCATTCCATGCCAGACAAGCAAAATAATAAGACACACCAAATGCCCGCCCGGGAAGATGCCGGTACCCAAGGAACGGTTCCAGACGATACACATCGATATCGTCGGACCACTACCCGTGTCACAAAACAAACGGTACCTGCTGACGTGCATTGACCGCTTCACCAGATGGTGCACCGCTACCCCAATGGCCGATTGTACGGCAGAAACAACAGCACGGGCATTCCTAAAAGACTGGGTAGCATCATTCGGCGCTCCAACAACAATCATCACGGACCAAGGCGTCCAGTTCGAGTCTAACTTATGGAAAAACTTGCTGACGGCGCTGGGCGCTGAGAGACAGCGAACGACAGCGTACCACCCGCAGAGCAACGGACTGGTGGAGAGGATGCACAGAAGATTGAAGGAGGCGTTAAAAGCTACGGTCACTGACGCAGACAGGGCAGACGCACTACCCCTCATACTGCTTAACATCCGAGCCACGCCACACACGGACGCAAACATCTCCCCCGCCGAAATGGTATACGGACAAACATTGCGCCTCGCAGGAGAGCTACCCGAGAAAGAAAAAGGAGACCGGCCCGCCAGAGAATTTCTACAATGCCTAAAAAAACGAGTGACAAACCTGCAGCCAATACTGCCACGACAACAGGGAGATACGGGTTGAAAAATCCATATAAATGAACCAAAAAAAAAACAATATGTCCATTTTTTTCAAAAAACTAAGGCCTGAATAAACAAAATGAATAGAGGAAATTGTGTTTGTTTTCAAAAGTTACGTATTAATGTCAAATTTCAGAAGAATCAGACTGAAAATAAAAAATTGCATAATTTTGAAAAATTAATGAAATTTTTTTTTTTAAATCACAATTCACAGTTTTAATAGAAGTTATGCATAGAAATTATTGCATTCAATTACATAAATTGTCCATTATATTACACTTTATCGAAAAATTTTGTTTTCGCTTATACTCAATATAAATAACTTTCACATTCAAACTGTTTCTCCTCATTGAGTTTTGATGCTAGAACAAAACCAAAGACAGTTTTAGAATCCTTGGAACATTTCGAACATTAAAATGAAGCTTATTTGCCAAATTTGAGAAAAAAAGTTATATTGCTCTAAACCCCAAAATTATTTTTTATATAGTCATAAGATATAGCTTATCACACAAAAATTTTTGAAAATGTTAAAATAACGCGTCATTTTATTGTAAGCAATGCTTCAAGGATTCTAAAAGTGTCTATGGTTTTGTTCTAGCATCAAAGCTCAATGAGAAGATACAACTTGAAATATACATAAAATACACCAAAAAACTTATTTTTCGTAAAAAAACTAAGGCCTAAATCGAAAAAGAGACATGAGTAGAGTAAGTTTACTTTCAAAAAATACAAATACTGGCCAATTTTCAAACGAATCGGACGAAAAACGTTGAACAACTGGGATGATTACCTTAACTCAACGGCATAACTTGTCCCAATATATCCATTTATGTTTCGAACAGCATCTCTTGTGAACAAAAACAGCTCTCACATTTATTTCAAAGCATCTCTTTCAAAGAAAAACTACATCTCTCACCCTCCCGATCGACGTTTTGATATATTTCCTCCAACCCTCGTGGCCTTCTCTACTCCCCCTTTTTTTCTGTAAATGAATGGAGAAGTTTAAATTACAACAGGATTTTTTAATGTGTTTAACCTATAACCATATCGACGCACGCTATATCACGTATTATTTCAAAGTGATATTTTTCAGACAACACTTGGTAAAGACGCACTTCCTCAGGTGGTTCTCGCTGTACGACTGAACCTTTCTCCTTTCAGTTCTACCTAAGTGTTCTAGAGAGCTGTTCTCTATTTTCGTGCAGCCAATTGTGTTCACCGACACTTCAGAAGTGATCGTCCAAAACCCTGCTCGTCAATGTAGCTGTTCATTTGCGGTCCTACACTTCGACTTCTTTTTCACGGTTTAACTGCCCCTTTTATTGGCTGTAGGCACTCTCTGTCGAGAACTTGTTCAACTCCGCTCTCTCTGCTTGAGATATTTCCCAGTAAATTTGTTGCTAGGCTGTATGCTTATCCCTCGAGTTCAAGTGTCGGGCCATATATAACTGTCACCCTCTGTGGCTGGCGTCCACGACCGTTGGGGTTAACGCTTTTTCGGTTCAAGGGTTGGTGATGAACTTTCACCCTATGTGGTCTGGCCGAGGCCTCTCAAGTTCCTCGACCACAAATTCTTGCTGACTAACAGGTTACAACTGAAACTCAAAATTCGCTCGCACCATATTGAACACAAACATTCACGCTTACAACATGTTGAAGCGACCCGCCCGTGCTGTTGGAATGCGTAATTTTCTATGTGTATTAAGAAGTAAGCGAATCTTAATAGTGCTACAAATACCCTACAACAACGCCAAAAACACGAAGCAAAACACACTGCATCAAAACACAATTGAATCATAAAAAAAGACACAATCTAAATGAAACACAATCTAGTGAAATATTTCGTCTTCTCAAAAAAAAAAAAATCACCAAATTAGAATGTTTCCTAACATTTGACTATTCTACTTGCCATATTTTGGGTTACCCCCGTAACACCCAACTCTCCCATGCCAACTCGCGTACCTAACCCCTCCCACTATCCTCTATAAACTTCTCATAACAACTGTTTCTTGCGCAAAAGCAAAACTTTCATTCATTCTACGGGCTTTTTTTGGTTTACGTATCACATTGCAGCTAAATTATCCTAAACCAACTCGCTAACCTAACCTGTTCCGTGCTACTAACCTCGACTAACCTCCAATAACCCCACGAAGAGGGCAAACCCCGCGGTGCGAAAGTGGTTCCCAACCGCAAGCCGCGACAGGTCGTGACGCTGGGCCGGTCGACCATCATCAGGTGCTGGGCGGTGGGCATCCCGCGTCCGGAGACCACGTGGTGGCGAGGGACCAAAAAGCTTCCCCTGTCCTCCCAGAAATACGAGCAAAAAGATGACATGTCCCTTCTTATCAAAATGATCACGCTCCAGGACCTTGGCCCATACACCTGCCAGGCGGACAACGGACAGGGTCGGGCCACATCCAACACGGTGACTCTGTTTGCTGAGGGTACAATTTGGGTGAACTCGCCGAAGGACCTGGAGTACATCAAGTACGTCGTCGAGCCCAGGATTGGCACACCTGGGCCCTCCTACACCCCACCCAGCCCACCTCCAGACGCCAGGCCCACTCGGTCTGACCCTGACCCGAACTTTAGTACCACGATAGCGCCAACTTATGGGCCCCAAGGTGGGGAATTTGGGATGTTGGTTGTCAAGATATGGGAGGAGGTTTTCAGGAGTGGAAGTTGTTAACACATTGAATCCGAAATGGTACAAATGTGTACCACTAGGTAAATTGTTAATTTACGTACCGGAATATACAAATAACACTTCAACCATTTTGCTACCTTTTCCGAAATAAATCTTGAATTAAACGGTAATATATCATGGTTCAATTGTATTCTTTATACTTTTTATAAAGGTTGAAAATGCATTAAAACAGAAAAGCTAGTCTTTCAAAACGACTTCTTCTCGTCTAACGAAACTGACCGTAGCAACCGCACAATCGTAGTCAACGTGTTAGGTTTGGTGGGAGGTTGTCACGAGTTAGGAGGAAGTTCTCAGGAGTGAAGAGGAGGTTGTTGAGGTTAGGGAGATGGTTGTCGGGGTTTGGAAAAGTCGACAAGGCTTGGGAAGGAAGTTTTTGTCACGTCAAGGCGTCTCGAAAACTTTGAAATAAAGAGAATTGATTTGAGGGAAATCGATGTTGGGGAGCCTCTGAGACTGGTTTGGTGAATAAAACTGATTAAGGGTGAGAGACTGGGAGGAGTGTTGTAGTGTGGGACTGATATTTACTAAGAACTTAGAAATACTGAATGTAGAGAGTGAAATTTGCGAAGAACTTGGGGGACTGAACGTCGAGACTGATATTTACGAAGAACATTAGGGGAATGAACGCAGAAACTGATATTCACGAAGAACACCGACGTCAGCTCAAATCACATCTCAATTTATTCCCCAAAGTCTTACGGGAAAAAATGGCCAGTTGACCCACAGCCTCGAACGCTAATGGCTGTTCTCCTTGAGCTATAAGTTGAAGTTCCGACTGTAACTGATTTGACTAGAGCCATTTCGCTAAGTAACTAACTGTTGTAACTCAGTGTCTTGTATAGTTTTGGTCCCTTACTTTTCAATCATGCGAATCTCACTCATTGATTGCTCGTCTATCATTGATTTCACACTACTTTTTCTTTAATTTATTAACCTCATCTTTGATGGTACCTAACAACTAATAACATGGCTGTTACAATGGCCGTTGTGCGGTAACTAAACTTTAAGCATCAACAAGGAATAATAATTTATTTAAATAGTAATGCTTTACACGCAGCCTCGTGGTGTTACGAACCTTACAGGACACCTTCTCATCCAGCACACCGAGGCAAAGCCCTAGGAATGTCTGTGTACACCAAACCTGTGTTGGTCTATCCCAGCGGTTCTTAACCTGTGGGGAAATCCCTACTGGTGGGGAATGGCGAAGTTGCCATGTTGGGAATTTCGTGCATTTGTTTCCATCCACACAAAATCGACAGTAGTTCAAAGTCTAATACATTTCATCCAAATTTTGACTTACTTTACCAAATCACAAGCATTAACAGTCTGTTTTAATGACAAAAACAACCATTATGAGGTATTGCATGTCATATTTGGTAAAAGTGACATCACCGATGCTGTGATGGGGAATGGGAGGTTGACTCACTAAAAATAGGGGAATTGGCATAAAAGGGTTAAGAACCGCTTGCCTATTCCAAGGCAGAGAATCCAAGCCACAAGCCTCTGCTCCACCGACACCCCCATGCCAACGCTACCATTTTTCAACCTTTCAAAGTCTAGGTGTTCCCTTATCTTGTTTTTCATGCTTTACGAAATGGTTCATTTGAACTTCATTCAGGTTAATTCATTTTACCTGCACCAAGTCAAAAACTTGCTCCACAACTTATATCAGGTCATAAACTTGTTCCAACTTGCATCGAGCCCCCTAGTCACAGTCTCCAACTACTTCACCCGCCCAAGTAGTCACACATTCAAGTCATAAAACAAAGGATGCTTTATTCCAATCAATCAAGCCTAATACGAATGATCTTGAACATTGGTTTTCTCAATGCCAGATAAAAAACACCAGGACGCAATGACGATTTCCGCCGGTCAAGCCGGTACCCATTTGCACAACCTGGGTAGATTAGGGAATTATGGCAGAGTTCTCCCTTTTCCAAACGGGGAGAAAAACTGCACGGCAATGCCGGGAATCGAATTGCTGACCCTTTGTGAAAGGCGCGCTCGCAACCACTCGGCCCCGGTGACAAAACAAAACGAAGCTAATCTCCTCCCCCCCCCCTCACTTCCCCCAGTCCGTCTGAGCTCCCTGATCCGCACCCCCCACCCCACTCTCACCCCCGGGGACAACGCGACCTTCACCTGCGAGGTGACGGGGCTCCCGCCCCCCTCTGTGTCCTGGTCCAGGGACGGCGTCGAGCTCCTGCCTTCTGAGCGCGTCTTCTTCAAAGCAATTGAGCCAACACTGGCCAATTTTTCTGGTGAGTATTGAATGCCGGCGAGTATTTGATGTTGCAAGAAGGTAGCCAAGACTGGCCAACGGTGCTGGTGAGTTTTGCATGGTGGCGAGTATTGGATGTTGTAAGCAGGTGAAGCAATGCTGTCCAATAATGCTGGTGAGTATTGGTCTTCCTGCAAGCAGGTGAGTCAATACTGGCCAATGGTGCTCGTATGTATTGGATGGTGGCAAGTGTTGGAAGTGGGCGAGTGTTGGATGGGAAAGAGTGTTGGATGGTGGCGAGTGTTGGATGGTGGCGAGTGTTGGATGGTGGCGAGTGTTGAATGGTGGCGGGTGTTGAATGGTGGCGAGTGTTGAATGGTGGCGAGTGTTGAATGGTGGCGAGTGTTGAATGGTGGCGAGTGTTGAATGCTAGCGAGTTGATCATATGCAAGAAATACCTGAAAGTGCCCTAGTATTGAAGTAAGACTTTGAGTGAAATAGTCGCTGAATTTCCAGTTTATAGCTTGCGTGCATGCTCAATCCTAAGTCAAGCCCATAACATGGAGACCGGACAGTCTGTGAAAGAAGTTGAGGAAATAATGAAGGCATCTACGAATGCTTAACTTCCAATTTCAAGCCTGATGCAATTTACCTTTTTACATTGGATTTTCGAATGCCTTATAACTAACGCCAGGACGCCATGACGCTTTCCCCCGGTCAAGACCGGTACCCATTTCAGACACCTGGGTAGAGTGGGGTATTGTGCTTTGAATTTTTCCCCTATACCCAACAGAGAAAATCGCCACCAGCGCCGGGAATCGAACCCGGGTTTGCCTGCACGGAGGCGGGTTCGAAAGCCCACGGCTAAGACGAGGCCTTTTGACACGATCATTGAGAGCGCGCGTGAGCAGTGAAGAGAGGCGCAAATCCAGCCCGCTTGCTTTCACCTCAGGCTCATTTACTGCTCAGTGACAGTGCGTCTGTAATGACACAAAAAAGCTCTGGCCAGCGTCATGAAATCGAGCATAGTCTGCATTGTCATTGAGCAGTAAATGCGCCTGAAGCGAGAGCAAGTGGGCGGGGCTTGCGGCTCTTTTCACTGCTCACGAGTGCACTCAATGATCGTGTAAACAGGGCTTAAGATGGCACAGCACGACAGGTCACTTCCCATGACAGCCACTAATTAACACGTAAACAGCCAGAGGTAAAACCAACGGTCAACTTTGAACTCAAATTGATAGTAAAAAGTTGCTAGAAGTGTTAACAAAATGCAAACTTTAACTGGGTATATTGAATATACGAGTAATTTAAAATGGTTATTGAAAATTTTTACCACGAACCATTGGAGAGTCGTATCGCAAGCAACGTGTTAACACGTTACCAGCCATAGTTTAAAGTACGTTTAATATTCTACTCGAATTTAAAGTCAACCGAACAAAGTTATTTTGAAAATAGCATCCATTAACTGGATCGGGCCTTCATTTAGCTTGGATTTACGTATGCATGACATTTGCCTCAGTGACTGCTGGTCTGTTAGCAGCATTATCAAATCCTCTCATTGACCACTGGTGGGTCACGTCGCACTTAAATTCGTTCCAATTTGTACAATAGCAAACACTATTCAGGTCGTGCCTTAATTTAGCTTAGAAATTTTATGAAAACTGAGTTTGGGACTACTGATCGGTCAGGAACATCATGAAAATCCCTTCAGTGGCCACTAGTGGGTCAGGTCGCACTTAAAGTATTACATTCGACACAAATTCCAAAATAACCAAGAACCGGATGGTGCCTTCATTTAGCTTTAATTGAGTATTTATGAAAATTGATTTTGTGACTGTTGGTCGGTTTGTAACATTATGAAAATAACCTCAGTGGCCACTGGTGGGTCACGTCGCACTTAAAGTGTCCAATTCGTTGCAGGAGACCCGGTTCACCACCTGACCATCACAGGGGTGGGGCCGCACGACAGCGGCCAGTACACCTGCTCTGTGCAGAACGTGCATGGCATCGCCTCCAACAGCACTGACATCATAATCGAAGGTAAGCCGGGAGTACCTCAAGTATGTCGTTGAGCCCAGAGGTGGCTCACCTGGGCCCTACTACACCCCACCCTGCCCACCCCCAGACGACTGGGCCACTCGGCTTGACCCAGACGCGTACTTTAGGACTACGATAGCGCCCACTTATGGGCCCCAAGTGGGGGATTTGGGGTGGTGGTTGTCAAGATTTGGGAAGAGGTTGTTTAGGCTTAGGAGGAGTTTGTCAGAGTTTGGGTGGAAGTTCAAGGCTTGGGAAGGTGTTTTTCAGGGTGTGGGAAGAGGTTTTCAGGGTTTGAGAGGAGGTTGTCAGGGTTTGGGAGGAAGTTCAGGGTTTGGGAAGGTGTTTTCAGGGTGTGGGAAGAGGTAGTCAGGGTTTGAGATGAGGATGTCAGGGTTTGGGAGGAAGTTCAGGGTTTGGGAAGTTGTTTTTTAGGGTGTGGGAGGAGGTTGTCAGGGTTTCGCAGGAGGTGGTCAGGGTTTTGGAGGAAGTTCAGGGTTTCGCAGGAGGTGGTCAGGTTTTTGGAGGAAGTTCAGAGTTTCGCAGGAGGTGGTCAGGATTTTGGAGGAGATGGTCAGGGTTTTGGATGAAGTTCAGTGTTTGGGAGGACGTAGTCAGAGTTTCGAAGGAGGTTGTCAGGAGTTAGGAGAAGGTTGTCAGGAGTGAAGAGGGGTTGTTAAGGTTAAGGAGATGGTTGTCGGGGTTTGGGAAAGTCATCAAGGTTTGCGAAAGAGGTTTTTCTCAGGTCAAGGCATCTCGAAAACCTTGAAATGAAGAGAATTGATATGAGGGATATCGATGTTGGGGAGCTTGTGAGACTGGTTTGGTGAATAAAACTGATTGAGGGCGAGAGAATGGGAGGAGTGCTTTAGTGTGGGACTGATATTTACTAAGAACTTAGGGGTACTGAATGTAAAGACTGATATTTGCGAAAACTTGGGGGCCTGAACGTAGAGACTGATATTTACGAAGAACACCGACGTCAGCTCAGATAGCATCTCAATTTATTGCCCAAAATCTTACGGGACAAAATGGCCAGTTGACCCACAGCCTCGAACGCTACTGGCTGTTCTCCTTGAGCTATAAGTTAAAGTTCCGACTGTAACTGATTTGACTAGAGCCATTTCGCTAAGTAACTAACTGTTGTAACTCAGTGTCTTGTATAGTTTTGGTCCCTTACTTTTCAATCATGCGAATCTCACTCATTGATTGCTCGTCTATCATTGATTTCACACTACTTTTTCTTTAATTTATTAACCTCATCTTTGATGGTACCTAACAACTAATAACATGGCTGTTACAATGGCCGTTGTGCGGTAACTAAACATTAAGCATCAACAAGGAATAATAATTTATTTAAATAGTAATGCTTTACACGCAGCCTCGTGGTGTTACGAACCTTACAGGACACCTTCTCATCCAGCACATGGAGGCAAAGCCCTAGGAATGTCTGTGTACACCAAACCTGTGTTGGTCTATCCCAGCGGTTCTTAACCTGTGGGGAAATCCCTACTGGTTGGGAATGGCGAAGTTGCCTTGTTGGGAATTTCGTGCATTTGTTTCCATCCACACAAAATCGACAGTAGTTCAAAGTCTAATACATTTCATCCAAATTTTGACTTACTTTACCAAATCACAAGCATTAACAGTCTGTTTTAATGACAAAAACAACCATTATGAGGTATTGCATGTCATATTTGGTAAAAGTGACATCACCGATGCTGTGATGGGGAATGGGAGGTTGACTCACTACAAATAGGGTAATTGGCATAGAAAGGTTAAGAACCGCTTGTCTATTCAAAGGCAGAGAATCCAAGCCACAAGCCTCTGCTCAACCGACACCCCCATGCCAACGCTACCGTTTTTCAACTTCACAAAATCTAAGTGTTCCCTTATGATGCTTTTCATTTTTCATGAAAGAGTCCATTTGACCTTTATTCAAGCAAATTCGTTTTACCTGTGTTCTGTATCAAGTCACAAACTTGCTCCACAACTTATATCAGGTCATAACTTGTTCCAACTTGCATCAAGCCCCGTAGTCAAAGTCCCCAATTACTTCAGCCGTCCATGTCGTCACACATTCAAGTCATAAAACAAAGGATGCTTCATTCCAATCAATCAAGCCTGATACATATCATTTTGTGCATTGGTTTTCCCAAATCCGGATAACTAACACCAGGACGCAATGACAATTACCCCCGGTCAAGCCGGTATCCATTTCCGACACCTGGGTAGATTAGGAAACTATTACCTAGTCCTCCCTTTTCCAAACGGGGAGAAAACTGCACGGCACTGCCAGGATTCAAACTGCGGCACTTAGTGAAGGGCGCGCTCGCAACCACTCGGCCCCGGTGACATAACAAAACGAAACTAATCTCCCCCCCCCCTACTTCCCCCAGTCCCCCTGAGTTCCCTGATCCGCACCCCCCACCCCACCCTCGCTCCCGGGGACAACGCGACCTTCACCTGCGAGGTGATGGGGCTCCCGCCTCCCTCTGTGTCCTGGTCCAGGGACGGTGTCGAGCTCCTGCCTTCTGAGCGCGTCTTCCTGCAAGCAGGTGAGCCAATACTGGCCAATGGTGCTGGTGAGTATTGGATGCTGGCGAGTATTGGATGTTGCAAGCAGGCGAGGCAATACTGGCCAACGGTGCTGGTGAGTATTGGTCTTCCTGCAATCAGGTGAGCCAATACTGGCCAATGGTGCTCGTGATTATTGGATAGTGGCGAGTGTTGGATGGTTCCGAGTGTTGGATAGTGGTGAGTTTTGGATGGTAGCGAGTGTTGGATGGTGGCGATTGTTGGATGGGGGCGAGTGTTGGATGCTGGCGAGTGTTGGGTGCTGGCGAGTTGATCATATGCATGAAAGAGTTCAGAGGCCTTTAGAGTGGTTCAGTATTGAAGTGAGACTCGAGGTAAGATAGACGCTGAATTTTCAGTTTATAGCTTGCGTGCTTGCTCAATCTCAAGTCAGGCCCATAACATTGGGACGTGACAGTCTGTAAAAAAGTCGAGTGAAGGCCTCTTGACACGATCATAGAGTGCGCGCGTGAGCAGTGAAGAGAGGCGCAAGTCCAGCCCACTTGCTTTCATTTCAGGCTCATCTACTGCTCAATGAGAGTGCGTCTGTAATAACACTGACGAGCTCAGGCCAGCGCCATGAAGACGAGCACAGTCCGCACTGTCACTGAGCAGTAAATGCGCCTGAAGCGAGAGCAAGTGGGCGGGGTTCCCGCCTCTCTTCACTGCTCATGCGCGTACTCAATGATCGTGTAAACAGGCCTTTAGATGACACAGCATGGCTGGTCACTTCCCCTTGACAACCACTAATTAACACGTTAATAGCCAGAGGTTAAACTAACGGTCAATCTCAACTCAAATTTAAATTCAAATGTTCCAAAAAATGTTTACAAAATTTAAACTTCACCTGGGTATATTATATATACCATTAATTTGAAATGATTGTTGAAAATGTTTCTAACGAACCGTTGGAGGGTCGTATCGCAAGCCACGAGTAAACACGTTACCAGCTATAGGTTAAATTAAGCTTAATATTCAACTCAAACGTAAAATCGATCGAAGTGAGAAATTTTGAAAAAAGCAACCATGAAATGGATCATGCATTCATTTAGCTTGGATTTACGTATACATGAAAATTGACTCAGTGACTGCTGGTCTGTTAGCAGCATTATCAAAACCCTCTCAGTGGCCACCGGTGGGTCACGTCGCACTTAAAGTATCCAATTCGGTGCAGGAGACCCGGTGCACCAGCTGACCATCACAGGGGTGGGGCCGGACGACAGCGGCCAGTACACCTGCTCTGTACAGAACGTGCATGGCGTCGCCTCCAGCAGCACTGACGTCAAAGTCGAAGGTAAACTTTACTGTGAAAAGTTGTAAACAATTTAATAAATGCCGAATGTTATCTATATCCATTAGATAATGTTGAAGGTACACTTTGACCGCGATTTGTTAACTGGAGTTCATTATTTAACTCAAATTTAAAGTAAATGTGGTGAGCAATGTTGAAAATAGCAAACACCAACTTGATCGTGCCTTCACTTATATTCAATCGAACATTTATGAAAATTGAGTTTGTGTCTACTGATCGGTCAGCAGGATTATTAAAATCCCTCCGTGGCCACCGGTGGCCCACGTTGCCGTCAAAGTGCTAATTTACTCACATTTGTTATTGTAAATTGTCTTCATGGAGTTATTCCTGCCCATAGTGTTATTACTCACATCACTACTCACCATACGCAATGCCGCTCTCATAGCCTTGTATTTACGATCATTGAGTGCGCGCGTGAGCAGTGAAGAGTGGCACAAGCCCCGCCCACTTGCTCTCGCTTTAGGTACATTTACTGCTCAATGACAGTGTGGCTGTAATGACACTGACAAGCTCTGGCCACTGCCATAAAAACGAGCATAGTCCTCGTTGTCATTGAGCATTAAATGCACCTGTCATTGAGCAATAAATGCACCTGTCATTGAGCAGTAAATGCGCCTGAAGCGAGAGCAAGTGGGCGGGGCTTGCGCCTCTTATCACTGCTCACGAGAGCACTGATTCACTGATCGTGTAAACAGGCATTTAGACGCAGAATTATTTCAATCGACCCGTTATACCTTCAAACTTAATTGCCTGCACCGCAAGTCCTTGGGCTCGTATATTTTAATCTAAGTGTGCACTAATAAGAGTGTTCTCAACGTTCCATCGTCACTGAAACTCTGCTTTCTTTTCAAACTGTAGTTTCATATATTATCAAACGGAGATTAAGCAACAATAGGGATGCATTGCCCTCAATCATTTTTTTCGATTGGTGACATGGGTACATAATGCGATACCCATTTATGTGTATCAACTAAAGAAATATCCCTACTTTAAAGCAGTGGTTTTAAACTGTTTTACTCCCACGCTCCGTTAAGAATTGTCAGGGGAAATTGTGTGCTGAGGGACTGGTAAATAAGAGCCCGAAACAACGAGTATTGTAAATAGGTCCTGAGACATATTCAACGGTGAAAGTTCACTATTTTCACGAGAACATTACTGGGAAAAATCAGGCTATATTGCGGAGGCTCGCGGCCCCCAGGGTAAGAACCGATGCTTTAAAACATTAAAACCATTAATGTGTGTTTTGAATCATCTTTATTGAGAATAAAAGGTTTTTCGTTCTTTATTTCCTTGTCCCTCCCTCAGGGACGCGCGTCCACCCGTCCTGCACAGATAATCCGTTCTTCGCAAACTGCGAGCTCATCGTTCGGGCTCATTACTGCAACAACGCCTACTACACCCGCTTCTGCTGCCGCACCTGCACCCTGGCTGGCAAGCTGCCCTACCAGGGGCCCCACCTGCTGCAGTGGTAGGGTGCTCTACCAGGGACCCCACCTGCGGCGGGGGTAGGGTGCTCTATCAGGGACCCCACCTGCGGCGGGGGTGGGGTGCTCTACCAGGGGCCCCAGGTACTTGTGCTCTACCTGCAGATTCACAAGCTAGAACGGTTACGGAGCAAACTTCCCATCGCCTGTGAAAATAAAGTGCCCTCTAATTTTGTTTGCAGCGTCCGTGTGTCCTGTAAAGGATCTCTGGCAGTCGAAGTTTTCTACAACGCACGTGTGACGTGACTGGCAACTGACACGAAGATGTGATTAACGACTACCTTCTCCTGTTTAATTAACGACACCTCACAACAGACCACACCTCACAACAGACGACACCTCAGAACAGACCACACCTCACAACAGACGACACCTCACAACAGACCACACCTCACAACAGACGACACCTCACAATAGACCACACCTCACAACAGACGACACCTCACAATAGACCACACCTCACAACAGACCACACCTCACAACAGACCACACCTCACAACAGACGACACCTCACAATAGACCACACCTCACACCAGACGACACCTCACAATAGACCAAACATCACAACAGACGACACATCAGAAAAGTAGGTCAAGTTACGCTGAAATGAACTGCATTGAGTCGTATGTACCATAATTCGTTGCCATAATTGTACCATAGTTCAGTAGAGTGAATGTTACGCGCATAAACTAATTTAGTAACTGATGAGGCAGAAATTATTCTACAGACGACGTGACACACAACCCCACACAGCCCCACACAGCCACACACAGCCCCACACAGCCCCACACAGCCCCACACAGCCCCAAACAGCCCCACACTGCCCCACTCAGCCCCACACAGCCCCACACAGCCCCACACAGCCCCACACTGCCCCGCACTGCCCCACACTGCCCACACTACCCACACTGCCCCACACTGCCCCACACAGCCCCACACAGCCTCACACTGCCCCACACAGCCCCACATAGCCCCACACAGCCCACACAGCCCCACACAGCCCCACACAGCCTCACACAGCCCCACACAGCCCTACACAGCCCCACACAGCCCCACACAGCCTCAAACAGCCCCACACAGCCCAACACAGCCCCACACAGCCCCACACAGCCCCACAATGCCCCGCACTGCTCCACACTGCCCCACACAGCCCCACACAGCCCCAAACAGCCCCACACAGCCCCACACAGCCCCACACTGCCCCACACTGCCCCACACTGCCCCACACTGCCCTACACTGCCCCACACTGCCCCACACAGCCCCACACAGCCCCACACAGCCCCACACAGCCCCACACAGCCCCACACAGCCCCACACAGCCCCACACTGCCCCGCACTGCTCCACACTGCCCCACACAGCCCCACACAGCCCCACACAGCCCCACACTGCCCCACACAGCCCTACACAGTCCCATACGGCCTCAAACAGCCCTACACAGTCCCACACAGCCCCACACTGCCCACACAGCCCCAGACAGCCCCACACTGCCCCACACTGCCCCACACAGCCCCACACAGCCCCACACAGCCCCATACAGTGTCATGCTTCTCCGCATGACTGTGTAAGGAACATCGCTAAGAATCTGGATAATCGTCCGGCCAACGACTTATTCATAAACGATTCGAAAATACCGAATAATTAAGTCTGATTTCTACGAGAAAGCATCAACGATACATTCTAGGACAGTCGACTCGTCAGGAACAACGTCCAGACGTTGTCGATACGCGTAACGAACGAAGACGCCAACGGAAGATGCTAAGAACCTCAACGGATGTCTTCATTTGCTTTAATTCATATGTATAACATTGTTTGTGGGGATTTTTATATAGTAATGAGGGTAAGGTTAATGATGTATGTTTTCTATTCGATAGTAGGGATATATCACGTTCATATTGGTAACCTTGTTAGGTCGTTATTCAAAGTTGGCATCTCAAGGCGACGCCAAACGCGGTTGCTTCAGAGAACGAGGGCAGTCGGGGCGAGATCACCATCATAAGCAGTCGCATACGAGTTTGTTCACCTACCTTGGTCCAGTTGGGCCGGGGCTTTGCCTCTTATAACGATACGAATCATTTGAAAGATACTAAAACGACCCGAGTATCTCTGTGACATTCATCTGTGAATATATTGAGATTAAATTCCGTGGCGACGTAATCACAGCCATCAAACTTCGCCCATCAACCCTCAAACATGGCGGTTGCCGCCCCAGAGTGCCGGCCAGACGACGCTCGACTGCGAGCCCTGATCTCCAAATCTCAGATAAGTTTTCCTCTGAAATTACGTCGATCCGAGTCCCCACTCAAGCTTCTAAGTATCTTAGGGTTGCGAATGTGTAAATCACGTACGTTCAATTAGGTTGCGCATTTTCGATAATTAATGTCTCAATATTTTCTTTTATTCAATAGCGAATTTCTTTGATGTTTCGGTGTTTCTCTATGTCCTTCAGATAGATAGGAAGAGAATGAATGGATGATTTAGAAAGAAAAGAGAATGTTTGAAGCCAGGAGACACGGCTAAAATGCACGATTAATTTATGGCCTTAAGCCGCTCATAACGCTTACCGAAGATTGAATTAAATATTTATACAGATAAACCCTGTATTGGTGGCAGCTACCTTGATATTAACAAGTAGAAAATATATGAATTGTGACGAATAATCTTAATTTCACGACAGATAACATCACATGGAAAAAAATATCATGCATCGCAACAAAGAATGTCGGCAGAGAAAATGAGTGGACCGTGATAAAAGAGGAGCGGTCACGACACAGCCCCACACTGCCTCACCCTGCTCCACACAGCTCCACACAGCTCCACACAGCCCCACACAGCCCCACACTTCCCCACATTGCCCCACACAGCCCTACACTGCCCCACACTGCTCCACACAGCCCCATACAGCCCCACACAGCCCCACAAAACCCCACACAACCCCACACAACCCCAAACTGCCCCACACAGCCCCAAACAGCCCCACACAGCCCCACACAGCCCCACACAGCCCCACACAACCCCACACAACCCCACACTGCCCCACACTGCCCCACACAGCCCCACACAGCCCCACACAGCCCCACAAATAGCCTGCCTCCCAGCATTCCATCTCGATAAGTTTTGCCTGTAAGTAGAGTACTGAATAAATGGATTAACTCGCCTGATTTTTATTCCCTTTATGAGTCTGTGTGTACTGTGAGGACCGTACAATAGCAGTACACACGAGCACACGTCAAGTGACAGGACATGTTCCGCAGCTTTGTATGCATGCAAAAGTGGTCCAATCATCCTGTCGCCGCAGAGGTGCAGTAATTTAGCAGGACTAAACAGATGTTCACTGTGCAGATTCGCGCGAAAATCTAAAAGCGGAAAAATGCTTATAAAATTGGTAATTTTATTCATAAAGAAATCGAAAACGTTTTGGAGACCAGCTCCATCATCAGTTCTGTTGAACACAAAGTATGATCAGTCCAACGTAAGCCCACAGACGATCAATTAAATTGTCAATATTCATCATGGTCAATTATATGGACAATAAAATTGATCCTCTATGGGCTGCTTTACGGTGTGCCAGTCTCGAGTCATGGCATTTGATGGCAAGTTGGCACCCGCACGTCAGTAGGTCGCGGGCTGTCGTGAGGGGAGGTGTATCGTTCGAATCTTGTGGCCGCGTCACATAAATTTGTCGGGTCCATTTGCAACGGGAAGTATGTTTTGCGTTTGAATATTCATCAATTACTCGTTACTTCTTAAGCTCCTTGGCTTGTTAAAGGGTCAATGTGAAGCGTGATGTGATCAAAGGAAATGGGAATTGTATTCCCATGAATCACTAGAGGAACCCATTTAAGAACGTTTTGCACGAATGACATTCTGCTCGCTGAAGCGTAATTTTAGAATTATTCTGCTTTGAGGTTATAGGTGAAATCGCTTTCCCGCGCAAAATGTGCAACACAGGGTACGACCAGGTTGGGTCGGGAAAGGCAAAGTTCGGATCATGAGGTGTTAAAGGTTTCGCCAGAACTTAGTAGAAATGAAAGAATGATAGAAATTGTTAATAAAATAGTAAGAAATATTGTTATCAGTTAATAACACAAAAAAGTTAACGTACTATTTTTCGTACTTGGTGCTGTTGACGTTTTTTTAGTCGTCATTATTACGTCGTCACCTTTACAGTCAGCTCATAGATGGCGCCACCCGGTACGGCCGCCGCCATCATGGAGCAGATGTAAGCACGATTGTTGACGTGACCTTAAGGGGGTCCTCCGGAATGAAAATTTTTTTGATCCGATTGGTCTGAAACTTGGTGAGTATATGTAGTTTTGCAAGACAAACATATTTGAACTTGAAATTTTTTGATTTAGGCCTTAGTTTTTCCTAAAAATTTGAAAAATAGGTTTTTTGGGTCATTTTTATGCATATTTCAAAAGAATAGAAGTCATTGAGTTTTTATGCTAGAACAAATTCAAAGACAGTTTTGGAATCCTTGAAACATTTCTAACAAAGATATATTCGGGGATTTTGCATTTTATTTTTTAAATTTTTTTTATATGCGAAAATTTACCAATAAATAAAAAAAAACGAAATTTTTGGATTTGAACCATTATAAAAAAAATGAAATATAAAAATGGAAAAAAGGGGAATATAACTTTGTTAGAAATGTTCCAAGGATTCCAAAACTGTCTTTGTTTACTTCCTAGCATAAAAACTCAATGACTTCTATTCTTTTGAATTTTGAAAGTAAGGAACTTTAAAGGACAGGCCAAAAACTAAATTTTTTGTTTTAGTGTGATATAATGGAAAATTTATGTAATTGAATGCTGTTTTCATTTTTATTTCGATAATCTCCATGCATATCATCATATTCACACTGTGAATTGTAATTTCCAAAAAAGAAAAAATTTAAAAAATTTTTACTTCCATAAAAATTATGAAATTTTTTGTTTTCAGTTTGATTCTTATGAAATTTGACTATTATATGTAACTTTTGAAAAGAATCACAATTTCCTCTATACATTTTTTTGATTCAGGTCTTAGTTTTTGGAAAAATTCGATATATTGGTTTTTAGTCCACTGATATTGATATTTCAAAAGAATAGAACTCATTGAGTTTTTATGCTAGAACAAAAAAAAAGACAGTTTTAGAATCCTTGAAACATATCTAACATAAGTACATTCAAAAATTTTCTATTTCATCTTTTGTTTTCTTTTTATATGGGGTCGAAATGGGCTCGAAAATTTAAGATTTTGGTCCCCTTACCCCTCCCCTGGGGGGGGATCTATTATCCGTAGCGCCATAAAATTTTAGGACCAAATAGTCCACCACCTAAGGGTTCTTTTTCAACAATAAAATGAAAAATGACCATCGGAGAGAAAAGGGGCCCCGGAGGACCCCCTTAATGGGTTGCTTTCAACCTTAATTTATAATTTTCACTAGAAGAACTGTGGCCTCCCCTCATGACCCAACCTCTTTAAGTTTGTAATAGGGGGTTAGCTTCCGTTATTAATTTAATTAGCTTCCTTTATTAATTAAATTCCGCTTGACGCACCCGCTTCCTTGGCACGCTAAAGCCAACTTCAAAGCTGAATAATTCTAAAATAACGCATCAGCGAGCAGAATGTCATTCGTGTAAAACGTTCTTAAATGGGTTCCTTCAGTGATTCTTGGCAATACGATTCCCATTTCCTTTGATCACATCACGCTTCACATTGACCCCGACCAGTAATCACGAACTCAATTTTCATAAATGCTCTAATAGAAATAAATGAAGACACGATTCAGTTTATGTTCGCTATTTTCAATATTGCTTACTACAATTGACTGTATTTGAGCTGAATATTGACATTCAGTTTTACCAATTGTGGTCAAAGTGTTAATAAACACAACGAGTTTTAAACTAAAGTTAAATAATGAACTCAAAATAAGGTTAATTTTAGAGATCTATTTCTAAAATACGAACATTAAATAGATCGTGCCTTTATTTAACTTTCACTGTGAAAATTAGCTTTGTGACTGCGGGTCGGTCAACAGCATTATAAAAAAACTCTCAGTGACCACCGGTTGGTCACGCCGCAGTCAAAGTGTTATCCGAGTTCGGCTTTACATATCCTGGACGTACGTAAGATGTGGCTCAACCGACAATCCTGTCTCCTGCTTAAAGAATATATCTTTTTATTGGGGCCCATAAGTAGAGAAAGTATGTTTTCCATAACATGGCAAACTGAGCACACTATGTAATTCTGTAGCATAGTCGCGTTGTGGAGAAATCAGGTCTACTTCTCTCTGAAAGTATAATGGTATATTTGAGTGCTGTACCATTGTGTTGCTCCACTTACCTGCAGTACCGGTACCCTATACTTGTGGGCGAGTATATTACTATGGGGTAATTCCTAACTAAAGTAAGTGGAACTTGGAGACTCGTATACCTTCAGCACTTTGACTGCGGCAACTAAATATTAAGTTCAACACCAGACTCAAATTTAAAGTCAATTCTAGTAAGCTAATCTTAAAATACCAAGCATGAAGAGGATTATGCCTTCATTTAGCTTTGATGAAATATTTACGAAAATTGAGTTTGCGACTACTGGTTGGTCAGCAGCATTATGAAAATTACCTCCGTGTACCACTGGTGGCCCACGTCACGGTCAAAGTGTTAGGGTAGTTAAGGCATCAGGTAAACATGAACTACCGAGCCCAGCACCGCTGGAGGCGCTTGTGTGTCTAGCGATGCCGGAGGAGTTAACACTTTGACTGCCGCGTGAGCCACCGGTGGTACACGGAGGCAATTTTCTTGATGCTGCTGACCGACCAGTAGTTACGACCTCAATATTCATAGATACTTAAACCAAAGCTAAATAACGGGGATTTTTCCCAGACGCGCCCCGCCACTAACGCAACACACAAGTTCACCCACATGTAACTTTCGAAACAATGCACCTATCGACTTCAAATTACTCTCAAGCGAAAGAATGTTTTAATCTTTCGTTTGAGAGGAATTTGAACCTACGTGTTGCATTGGTGGCGGGGCTTGTCGGGAAAATATCAGTCTGGAGAACGAGTGGGCCAAGAGTTGTTACCTAATCGTGAAATCAAAAGAAAGAAAGAAAAACAGTTTATTTCCAAAGAAGTTTTTTGTTAACGATTTAATAGGTTTTTAAAATTGGATAAGTACCTTTGACCATCGTGATTGTTTCTCTTGCCGCATGTGCTGTGGCTGCATCATGTTGAAATCAAGTGCTGTGTAAGTCGTGCCTTATCATTTTATGCAATGAGAAACTCTCCCTAGGAATATTTGCACTCGTGCCACAATTTTACACGTTCACTGCGGTGTGTTGAAATGAACTTCAATGTTCACCTCAATTTCAAATTCGAAAGTTGTTTGCAAGTTTGTAAATACAAAACATTAACTGGAACCAATAAATACTATCGATTGATAAAGATTGCTAATTTTTTAAAACGACCCATCGACGGGCCGTATCTCAAGCAACGTGTTAAAAATAGAAGTAAAATTCTTGAATTTCTCGTGGACTACTTATTCCTAACATCGAGATAGTTTTTTTCAGGTGAAATCACTTCCAACATTCTCCGGTAGGCAGTTTCTGTTTCATTAGCGAACTGAAATAGCCACTGACTCCTCATCATAGCCTCTGTACTCCGTTAGGGCACAAAAATAATGAGAACCGAAATTCTAACTTGTCTGGAAAAATTTACAGGTGCGTCTTGGGCATCGCGGGTGTATCTCCCATGATGTGATCCTCTCTTTGAGGGCAACATGCTTCTTCGTGTAAATGCTGAAGTGTTTGGCTGGTGGAGTTAAGTGAGTGTTGTGTTGTGCTGGTGAAGTGTATAGAGTGATCAAGCTGTCCAGCAAGCAGTCCAGCAAGCAGTCCAGCGAGCAGTCCAGCAAGCAGTCCAGCAAGCAGCCCAGCAGTCATTGTACAGCGTACGGTGAGTACAGGGATAGTATCAGAATATAATACCAGGGATATAGCGCAGTACCATGTATTTACAATTACGGTTACAATGGCCGTGAGGTTTGGACTGTGAGGCGTGATATGTAAACGACGGTAAGTTTGTCTTCCTTTCAACATCTGTTGTGCTTGTCTGTCAATGTTTTTTTGTTTCGACATTTTACACGGGTATCACGGTACCGATGTGTAATTATCAACCAAGTATGTTAATGCTAAGGTATTTTAAAAACAATGTCCAACATTTCTTGATTGACCTTATTGGATATGAACTGTTTTTATTTCTTTGATTTTTTTATTTTATCGTGCCTTCGTATGTTGATGAATGCCGGCCGCTGCAGAATGTTAAACATAACTGTATGTTCAGTAACTGCATGCTTAAAATAACTGTTAAACATAACCGTACACCTGAGAATAGCGTTGGTGGTAGGATGCCCCAGAAGTCACTGAACACATGCGGGCCCACAGGCAGCTATGCTCAAATGTGTCCGGTGTACTGGACTTGAGGTACAGTCTACTTCTGTATCGCTTGTGGTAAATATATTGTTCAAATTTTTTAATTTCTTTAAATTTTTAACCCCTCAGGGGGACACAACTATTGTATCTATGGGAATTACCACTCACAGGGGGACTATGTGAGGGCCCGAGCTGAGAGTTAGGTAGGCCTTCTTTTTGTTGAAATAAAAATGTTTTTTGTTATGGTAAGGACCATCTTTTTTCAGTTGACTGCTGTCCTGTTTTTCAGCACCTACTACATTCTTCTTCAATTTTTTCTTGTTTCATGAACTTCTGTCTGAGCTTACTGTTTCTATCCCTCTTCTGCATAGATTCCTCATTCTCATATTTCCATACTATATGTGTGCCTTCCTCTTCCTCTCTTCGATACGCTCTTTTTTGTAGCGGTTAGGGAGGCTTAAAACTAACTTATAATCTTAATCTTTTCAAATTTTTTATGTCGTTTACATTGCTTAAATTGTATGAAAGTTGTTAAAGTGTTGTGTTGAGTGAGAGGCTGTGAGGGGGTCAGGCGTCGTAGAAAAGATTCCTCTCAGCAGGTTACAACTGTTATGTACATGATCAGCTCTCCTAGGAGGAATTTGTGAGGTCCTGTGCTAATGGTTAAGAAGGCCTTCTATTTGTTAAAATATAACGTTTTTTTCGGAAAATATATATTTTTTTGATTAACCATGTCCTGTTTTTTAGCACCTACTTCTTTCTTCTTGAACTTTTACCTTGTTTCATGAACTTCATTTTCAGTTCACTCTCTCTACGCCCGTTGTGCATAGATTCCGCGTTCCTTTACCTCCATACTAAATGGTGCGTTCCTCCTTGCCCTCTTCTGAAGGCTTTCTTTAGTTGTTAGGGACGCTTAAAATAGCATTTAATCTAATCTAATTCGATGCGCTGCGGGTTGCCGAGATGAACCTTTGCTCTGGAAATTCTATCGAGGTTATCGTTACTACATAGTCCACCCAATTAATTTGAAATAAGAAAGAAGGGGAAATGAAAGAGAGGCCGTAAGAAATGAAAAAATTCAATCGCTCGAGAGTTGAGGCCGAATGCATACGGCCCGCAAAATTTATAATGATGTTCCACAAATCACATGACACACGTTTCTATTTCCTAAGAATTCACGTGATATTCATTCCTTCTCGAATCTGGTGGATTAATACACTGAAAATTGTGGAGTTGATGAAGCTTGTATCACAGATACGAAATTGTGAAGTTTTTTGATGAAGCTTGTATCACAGATACGAAATTGTGAAGTTGATGAAGCCTGTATCACAGATACGAAATTGTGGAGTTGATGAAGGTTGTATCACAGATACGAAATTGTGGAGTTGATGAATCTTGTATCAGGGATACGAAATTGTGGAGTTGATGGAGCTTGTATCACCGATACGAAATTGTGGAGTTGATGAAGCTTGTATCACAGATACGCTCATTACACACTACAGACCGGCTTCGGACAGACAGACGCGGCTCTTATTATAGCATAGACTGCCTACTCCTCTGTCATTTATTATAAAACAAATTAATAAATTGGCAAGAGTTTAACTTCATTGCAATGCACAAATAGGGAACTGGACGATGGTGACGGCAAGAAAAAGAGTTTCAAGAAGTCTCCAATATATTAATGAAAAGCGGTCCTTGTGTGGTGGCATGGCTTGTTGTTGCCAGCTAGGAATTGGCACCCCTGAGGGGAAAATGTTAGGTCCCGAGCTGAGAGTTAGGTAGCTTCTTTTCTCGAAATGGTGTCCTTCATTCGGTTTGGGGCTGTTGTTTTCTCAATTCTTTGCCGTTCTTTCCAGTATCTGTTACTACTTTCTTCCACTTTTATCTTATTTCATGTACTTCCTCCCCAACTTACTGTTTCTAAACGCAGGGGGTCATGCGTGGGAGCACCTTGTTCCGGAACTCGATATTAAATCGTGCCTTCATCCTTCCTCTCTCTGGAACACCTTTGTTGACGAGGCTTAAACTAGCACATGATCTCAGCCATGATCATTAAATATTTAGTTGCATGGCCGCTGTTGCTGATGACTGTGTCCCAGTGTGAGGTGAGCTGGTAGAGTCCGTGGCAGCTTCAATACCTTGAGTGCGACGGGACCCACCGGTGGTCATTTGTGGGATTTTCATAGTGTTGCTGACCGACCAGCAGTCACTGACTCAATTTTCATACATAATCAGTGGAAACTAAATGAAGGCGCGATCTATTTAATTTAAGTTCGTTCTTTTCCAAATTGATCTCTGAAAATCCCACAAATTTGAGTTGAGTATTGAACTTCAGTTTAACCCGCCGCACTTAGCCTTCTGAATATTTATGTAACAACTCAGCGTACGTCAATTTAAACAATTTATTCACCACAAGCGATACAGAAGTAGACTGTACCTCAAGTCCAGTACACCGGACACATTTGAGTATAGCTGCCTATATGTTCTTTGTTTTAGGAAGCTTAGGTCTATGTTGGGCTAAATACCTCATTTAATAAGGCAGAACACTTGATTTAATAGGGTTGAAGGCTTCATTGTCTCTGGCTAAAGAATTTCACAAGTATCCTTGTTTATAAAGAGTTATTCTGATTTTCTACCCCTAACATATTTGGGTTACTTTATAAGCCCCAAGAAGAAATGTTTCAGTGACGAATGGGATTCTCTTCTAATTTTTTAATAAAAATGCTCGTTGTGTCCTTACATAAATATAATTTATTTCATGTCAACAATAAAATTTATTTTCCTGTGCGTCCATGTTTAGAGATAAGTTTAATTTTTTTGCGTCCACACACATTTCTCTACGATATGTTCTTCTTCACTCCTCACACCCGGCCATCTCGCCTCCTTTCGGCCGGTGCCAGAAAATTACAAAACTACCGCAAATACTGAACCAAGCATACTTAGATGCTTCGTTAAGTTTTCAAAATTTCGTTGTGTTTGCAAAAAGTGTGTAGATCTCGTACGATGTGCATGATAATTTTAATGAAGTTGAGCATCTCTTCTGGCCTCCACAGTCTCCAGACCTCAACGTTATTGAGCCTTTACGGTGGGGTAAAGAGTTTAAAGTTAGAAGTCGATTTCCGCCAGCAATGTTTAAAACATGTGGAGGGTGTTGCAGCTGAAGAATGAACTCAAAAATTTTGGAAACAATTCACAAGTTGTATGAACCAATGCCTCGGAGAATTGAGGCTGTAGTTTCCTCAAATAGTAGACCTACTCCATATATTGTAATACACTTTGTTGATTTTCTTAGGTGTTTCCATTATTTTCTCTCCAACTCCTGCACTAAGTGGTAGTCATAAGCACCAATTCGTAGTGGACGTGTCAATGTAGAAGTATTCATGCAGGTGGCTAGAAATAGGTTCTCATCCCTAACAGTTACTCATGCATTTTAACCCTTTCGGTACTGATGGCTACTACAGTGCCAAGTTGGCTTGTGCTTCCAGTTTAGGGCATCTAACCTAGTTTTAAAGTAATTTAACTAGTGAGGGAATATTTTGGAGTAAATAACAAAATTAGGGAAATTAAAATCATTCATTAAACTAGTTTTTAAACAATTCCAGAAGCCTACAGGCATAAATTACTATTGGTTACCATAGGACCCTGTAATTACCATAAAACCCTGTAGCATAGGCACGCGTTATTTCATGATACAGGGTCCGTGCAACACATTCAATACCCTTTCCATTGAACTTGAGCAAGTTTACTGAACTTTGTGTATTTTTGATAAATTCGGGCCAAAACTTATAAATAATTTCTTTGTAAATACAAAAACTTAATTAGCAACATCAAAAATTTCTGTCACCATTCGTAGAGCTTCAAAGATTCAAAAAAATTTGAAATTAAAATAAAGAATTAGGCACTTGCTAAGCTAAAAGCACCCACACTAAGACAATTTCATTGACAATTCAGGGTAACGACAACTTTTTCCCATGGAAGTTTTAACCCACACCATTTGAATTATCGTACCGAAAGGGTTAAGTTGTTACGATATTTATTAACGATACCGTATATTCGTGTAAAATAAATATATATACTTGTAATTGATGTGCATTGATGAATTTGTTTTCTTCATGGGCAGTTACCTGCTAATTGAAAGTATAACCAACACTTAATGCTACAAGGTTTTATAAAAATCAAGTCATATTCAAAATAAGATTTGACTTCATCTGGTAATTACATTCTAATTCGAGTCGCCGGTCATAACATGTGCTTGTTTGAAGGTTAAAATTGCATACTCCTGTGTAATGACTGTGTAAGTCCTCAAACCCATGTTGAGCAATTAGTGGCATTTTTTGATAATTAGTTGCAGCAGCTCCTGGACTACGCAAAGCACCGAACACTAAAGAGTAAGTGGAGAAATTGCACACTATACTATACACATGACATATATTTATTTGGCCTGGAGGTATAAATTTTGTTAACTTGGGTTCTGGATTGGCCGTTGTTTGAGTATGAAATGGTAACTGTTTTTTCTTTTAGAGTAAAGGGAATTTTCACGATTTAAAAATGAGGTTTCACTCATCCCCGCCCTGGAGTAATGCTGAAAGTACTGTCATCACTGTCCATGCTGTGTTATGCAGATGTTCTATATTTCTCCACACTGCCACCTGCTTATGTGATGTAGTGAAGGTATTCGAAGGCACAGAGTTCAAGGCATCATTGTACAAGACATCAGCCGGGAGAACGGCCGGAAACTATTGTTACTAAAGCATAATTGGCTTATATCCTTTCAACTCTACAAGTAGGCAATTCATTCTCTCTGCAAAATGGTCTATCTCACATTTTCTTCTATAGAAACCGAAAACTTTAAATAGTAAATTATTGCGTCCAAAATTAATGAGGTTTCTTGATGCTGAAAGTATATAACCAGACGCTACTCTCACAGTGCTGGAAATCCTAACACTGAGGGAGTTCTACTGTTGAGTGAGCTCAACTTTATTCTTTTGAATGAGAGAAATTTCTATATGTAGTGTTAAAACCAATAGGGTCAAATGAAATGAATTTTTTTAGTGCGGATGTTAAAAACAGAAATTTGAGAAGTGCACATGGGCAGACATGAGCCAGAGGCAGCACTGCGAGACCGTGCAAAAGTGTGAGTTAGCCATAAAATGTTTATAAAAGCGGTGATAATTCTGTACAGAGAGAGTTCCGACGTTGTCACAACATAGGACGTCATGGTGCTCTTCTATCAAAACACGCTATAAAATGTTCTATTAATAACTTTGAAGAGACAGGATCTGCCCTAAAGAAGAACCCAACAGGACGACCAAGATGTGCTCGTACTCCACAGAACATTGATGGCGTAAGGTGACAGTAAGGTGTGCTGCTTCATTGCCTTCGATCATCAGACCTTATTTTTCCTCAGATGCACAGGGGATCTCAGTCACCGTGCCTGCGAATCGTTACGTGTTGATGCTACAATCTTTCCTTGCACTTGAATTAAAGAATTTTCCTCGCGTTCGTTGAACTTATTTTCAACACGCTGGGGTGACATCACACACCGCAAGAAATCATTGGGGGCTGTGCGAGAATTGTTCGGTAACCTTATGGTCTCAGGATTCGGTAACGTTCCCTGGTCCCCTAGATCGCCTGATGTGTACGCGTGTAATTTTTCTTGACGTGCAAGGGTAAAGGGTAAAGTGTGCACAACTGGACTAGGAACTCAGGATGACTTAAAAAAGAGAATTCAGGATAAAATTCACAGTTTCCCAGCTTAGATGCTGTAACGGTCAGTGAAGAATCTAAACAGCAGATTACAAGAGTGCATTCGTACGAGAGGACACTATCTACAGGACATAATTAAAAAAAAAGAAAATTTCATCACTGTCTATTAAATGGCATGCTTCATGTTTCAATTAACATGAATGAAATATTTTCATCCGTCACTCTTGGTTGGATAGAGTTGTTGAAATGTTTTCGTTGTTTGTGTCAACCTGTAAATTTCAAAAGTTCCAAACCAAAATTTCTCAAGGCAAATATCTTGTTTGAGTTGTGTTACGACTACGACAGGAGAAACATACACGCAAATTAGCATAGTTCAATTGTATTATTTCTATGTTCCAGTCACACCGCACGTCCTCCATTACGAGCGCAAGTGAAGACAAGAAGATTTTCGGTAAAGACTGTACATCCATTCTCGTACAATAAAAGCATGGAAGAAAAGTATTAATTTGAGAGCTGGTAAACTCGGCAGCAAGGCAGTAGCTGCACATTATGCATTGGTGCGAAATGATGGCGTGCGTCAACTTTTTATTTATGTGCGCGCACGCAACGTCCCCTCAAATTTCATCTCCAGAAGGAGCATTTAAATGACATGACTTCAGTGGTGTTAGGAGATGGTTTGAGCAAGCGAATTGGGGGATTTTATGGTTTTGTCTCTCGCTCAATGCAATGCGGTTTTATAAAAACCAGGGGGAGGAGTGTGGGAGAACCACCGAATCACGCTAACGTCGACTTCACACTTTGGAACCCAAGTTCAGACATTTGGTTTAGAATAAGAGCACAATTTTGCAATTTTGGCAGCTTACTCGCTAGAATTTGTAACCTCACTTATTTAATATGGACCGATTCTTCGTAATACAGCAGAATCATTCTAGTTTCTTGCAATAATTAGGCCATAATAAATCAGAATCATTCTAGTTACTCACAATAATTAGGCCATAATAAAGCAGAATCATTCTAGTTACTTACAATAATTAAGCCATAAAAAATCAGAATCATTCTAGTTACTCACAATAATTGGCCATAATAAATCAGAATCATTCTAGTTACTTACAATAATTAAGCCATAACAAATCAGAATCATTCTAGTTACTCACAATAATTAGGCCATAATAAAGCAGAATCATTCTAGTTACTTACAATAAGTAAGCCATAACAAATCAG
The DNA here is from genome assembly GCA_030386875.1 of Morinoia aosen. Lineage (NCBI taxonomy): Eukaryota > Metazoa > Arthropoda > Malacostraca > Amphipoda > Talitridae > Morinoia > Morinoia aosen. Next base: position 8,439,092 of record CM059576.1, read on the forward strand.
AATCATTCTAGTTACTCACAATAATTAGGCCATAATAAAGCAGAATCATTCTAGTTACTTACAATAATTAGGCCATAATAGGGCAGAATCATTCTAGTTACTTACAATAATTAGGCCATAATAAAGCAGAGTCATTCTGGTTACTTACAATAATTAGGCCATAATAAAGCAGAGTCATTCTGGTTACTTACAATAATTAGGCCATAATAAAGCTGAATCATTCTGGTTACTTGCAATAATTAGCCCATTGCCGTAACTTCCGTTATATACAATTAGTCAAAATGAGCGAATGATTCTCGTTCAGTTATTCTATCTAATATTTGATGAAGTCTAACGATACCTATTTATTCGGTTCAAAAGCTTATAAGCAGACTGGAAATCATTAGCACAATTTTTCTTCTCAATTCGCCAGAGGCTCTATTTTGTGTTGAATTCCTGTCAAATCTGAGCGTGGGCTGAACCCCGCGCCTGAGACCCCTGCACAGTCGTCCAGTGGCGATTGCGCTTACGGTTGGGAAGCGGTGCGTAACTTCTTCATAGTTGAGACATTACAAGTTGTTTAAGGTACTTCGAAAAGGTAGCCTAATTTTCCACCATATAAATATACTTACTCACACTCGAACTCATGACATGAAGCGTTTAAGGTAAACTCATTCCAGTTCTTTAGCGATGTTCTCAACGTACCAGAATCCAAACCTTGGTAGCCCTCACAATTGTCCTCAATCGAGGTACGACGAATGTAAAGTCGATCCCACGGTTTTTCAATCTTTTAACCAGAAAGGGTAAATCGTTTCTAACTGGTCCGCAACTGACGATGTTTGAAAGGGAACAAATTGAGGCTGACCCTGACTGTTATTTCGACCGGAAGAAACACACACTACCATTAGACCGAACTAGATACACAGAATAGACCAGCAGTTCACTCAGCAGAATGGGCCTATAGCAGATGAGCAGCAGCAGAAGTCAGCAGCAGAGACCAGCATCAGAGCCAGCAGTACAGGCAACAGGAGTCACAAGAAGAAGAGCAGCCTGGTGTGGCCAGATGTAACTGCACGGCGGCAGGGTCCACACACCAGCTGGGACCTCACGTCTGTTGACGGTCTCAGGCATAGCCACGTTCTCTTCACGGAGCGGGTGCGCTCTAGTCGAGGATGTGCAGGGTCACCCGGCCCGCCCTGTAAATGTACAAATATTGAATTTTGCGTTTTGAAATGATAGGTACCAGAACAAAATAATCAAATGGAATGAGTTCTTTTTTTTGAGATTTGCGTGGCCATGCCTTTCCTTACCTAGCACAAGTTACGCAGCTTAAGAGTTGACTTCTTGTGAAACTGTAAAATCTGATGCGAGAAGTTTTTTTTTCATTATGTTAAAAAATATTCTCAAACCATCAATCAAGTTTGAATAAAATGAGCTACGAATATTATGTGAAAGTTGGATCAGGTTTCAATATTATTGAGAACAAATGTTAAGAAATGACCATTTGTGTAGGTATTTCGTGTTGAGGCGATGTGTGGTGCTTTGTGTTTGTGTTGTGTGCTACGTGCTATATGGATGGTTCGTTGTTTTGTAGTTAGCCATCCAAACCTGTGGGTAACATTCCATGCTTCAGATCTCACGCTCTCGAGGCACCAACACACCCCGTGCACGTGAGGAGAGAGACACGAGGGATGAGGGGAGGAGGTCTCTCCTGCCACACATGGTCGGAAAAATATATCGAAGTGGGAAGGAGGCGCTAAGACTCGTATCTTCGTTGGTCCTTCATTCGTGTCGCAATAGGCAGAAATTTTCATGAGAAGCGTTTCTTAATTAAAATTTCAGTTCTCTGCAAAATAACTTTGCAAGTTCGGCGCGAAAATACGAGTGTCAAGCATAAACATTTCACGTGTGGGAAGGTGAAAGTTGAGAAATGTTACCCCGATAGAAATACGCCGTAAAAATAAACTGTAAAGTAGTGGCATAAAGCAATGTGCCCGATGTGTGGCAGTGTGGGAATAAGAAATATGAATAATTAGGATTTATGAAATGAAAGACGTGTAAGGTGCCGAGGCATGGGGAAAAAGATCTACATCAATGAAATAAAAGAACATATTTATATTGAGCGTCTGTTGATGAGAAAAGATTGGAAACTAATCATGTAAATAATTTAGTGGCAGAAACGCGAGGGCTCGCTCTAACACGGCTACTGACCACCTGCATTGAGGGCAAAACATCCACAAGGGTTGAGGGGTGGGGGTGAGTGAACCAAATAATCTGATTAAACATAGTCTCGATAAGGTCGAATTCCTTGAAAGTAGTTTTTGTATCATGCAAACATAATCTAAATATTGTGGTAAATTAAATCAAGTTCTATACATAGCTGAAAAAAATGTAACAATAATTTGTCAAGCCAAATTAGCAAGGGGCCACACCCCTCATGACAAATGAACATGCAGACATTCTGCGCGGTACAATTACAGTACAAAGTCGCCCACGATTGAGAAAACAATTAGAAATTTTCGCTCTAAAATGAATGTTTACAGTGTCTGTTTTAAATTTTTTCAAAGTGCAAACATTGAAAACTTAATTTCGATGTTAAAGAGACATGTGAGAATTCTCACGAGATGGACCACACTTCACAGAGCTAAGAAAACATTCATTTATCATATCCTTAAACGTTTGGAAACGTCAGCAAGTACATTTGATCTCAAATGTTACCAGGCAGCAAGCGCTCAGCTGGTCATGACTTGATAACATAACGTAAGACTGCCGCGTTGTGTTAGTAACATCAACCGAGATTATAGCCCATGTCTATATCCTCTTCGTTTTATGATGTTATGTGCACTGCAAATATGGTGTTGTATTGAATTTAACTTATGCGACTGTTGCTGCAGTCTTTGCTCGCCTACTTGTGTTGAGCTAAATTTATTTACTCCAGCTGTGGGCTGTGCAAGTGGCTTCAGATCCAGGAAATTCATCACACCAGTTCACAAACAGATTAGCGCACTTTCATGTAGCAACGTTTGCGTTCAAATTGTGAAGGTTGTAAATATGTTTGGTAAAATGTGATGTATTGCTACGGAGGAGGGTGCATCGTTTAGTGATTAACAAAATTTAATTGTGTGTCAATTCGTTTAAAATTCCACCATCAAAACTAATGATTGGGTTGTTACGTTACTTTAATTTTGTGGAGAGTTGAAATAGTGGTCAAAACTTGATTTGAAATAAAAACAATGGTATGAAAATATCGGATTTTCATAGAAAATGATAGCTCATGTCTTTGACGAACTTTTTCTCACACATATTTTGGACTCCTGAATGTCGAAGTTGGAAATAACATTTTGAGGCTACAGCATTGTTGAAGGCGCAAGAGCTAA